>CM059268.1:24669496-24781996 GCA_030347295.1 Setipinna tenuifilis | reverse complement strand
GGACACCCAGAGAGGCATACACACACACGCACGCATTCACACACACGCACGCATGCACGCACGCACACACACACACACACGCACACACACACACACACACACACAAACACACACTCGTGACACTGGATCACTCACTATATGCTGTTTGTCTCTCTCTCCCTCTTCTGTCCCAGTCGCCGATGAATGAGATATTGCTTGCCAACTAAGAGGCTGTCTGCTACAAATGCATCCAAGTACCCAAGTACCCTTTGCCAACACAAGGCAAAGACTTTGTGGAGGAGGGCTTGACAATTTCAGACTCTTACGCATTGAAAACTGTAATATGTCTAATCCAACTGAAATAGCAAAGTTGCTGTGGTTTCATTGACATGGTTGTCTCAGGCAGCATCTTGCCTGACCAGTCAGCAAACAGAAGGAGTCAACCATGACAACCATGTCAATAAAACCACAGCCAGACCCTCTGTACAAAACGAAGTATGAGGGGGCTGGTTTACCAGGCTATAGTTCGTCAGTACATCACCTGAAGAATAGGCATCAGCTGTGGTATTGAGTGGTAAAAAAACATCAAACGGGGTCTCCATTTCACTTTCACAGGGGCTCAGAGAGACCCCCCCCTCTCTCTCTGCTGGACATGGCCAGTGGCCCTGAGGCTGTGATGGCGGCCGGCGAGGCGAGTATTGTATGCGAGCACAAATGTCATTTGGGATCAACGGTGCAGGTGACGCCGTGGAACAGGGTGATCTCTTCACCACCGATGTGCTGTGCTGTGCTGTGCGTGTGTGTGTGTCTGTGTGTGTGCGCGCTGTGCTGTGCTGTGAGCGGCGAGTGTGTGTGCTCTGGCGGCATTGTACAAATGTTCTGAAAGAGCGCCTCTCTGGGGTTTGATTTACGTCAGAGAAAATGACACGTGCAGACGAGTCCAAATGTGTGACACGCACGCACACACACACACACACATACAGAAGGAAAAAGACACACACACACACACACACTGTCTGTCTCTGTCTGAGCCTCTCTTTCATTCAACCTGCAGTCTTACTCTATGTGTGTGAATCACACTTACATTCTCTGTCTCTCTCTCTCTCTCTCTCTCTCTCACGCACACACACGCACACACACACACACACACACACACACAAACATACAGACATACATACATACATACATAGAGCTGTGCACATATACACATTTGTATACACACTTTCCATTAAATGCACACACACACACATACACACAAACATACATACATGCAAACATACATAAAGCTGTACACATATACACATTTGTATACACACTTTCCATTAAATGCACACAAACACACACACACACACACACACACACACACACACACACACACACACACACACACACACACACCACACAAACAAACATTTCCAGGGACACAAACTGAGTTCACGTTTTCAGCCCAGAAAACGTTCTGGTTTCTTCTGCTTATGGAAGCTGGGGTACTTGAGAGGAATTAATCGCTTAAATCTGCCGTCAACATGGATGGTAAGCCGTACACACATCAGACACACGACGCATCTGAGGGGCTATTCATGACCGTGTGAAGGGATGGCACTGTCCAGGCCCCCCCACGCACTTCACTGCTACTTTGCACACCACACCACAGCACACCACAAAACACATGCTTCTCTACTCTACACACCACACCGGAAAAACACACGTTTTTTCTCTACATCTTTCACAAAAAAACAGGCTTTTCATTTGGCCATATCTACTGGTGTGTTAGTGTAAGTACATTACAGTATTGTAGTGTCCCATTGTTTAGGTATTTGTCCTCTATAAATGTTCTGACATGTTACAAGTTGGTAGCATTCCCACGTTTCTCTACACTACACTATAAAACACACGTTTCTCCTTGTGAAAGGCTTTTTTTTTACACGCTGAAGAAAAGTGGTGTCTGTGTATGTGTGTGAGTTGACTGTCCATCTGGTAGTCATGTGTCAGGGTGTAGCCTGTCGCAAGGGGAGACAGACAGTCAGGCCTTAAGTGTTTACAGAGACGAGAGGAGCTACATAAAGGGTAGGGTTGCACGTGTAAGCGTATGGTTTTACTGTAGACTTCCCAATGGATAATACCTGCCTGACCCCCCCCCCCCCCTTACCCCCTCTTTTTTAGGTATCAGTTCTATACCTGTTCTTATCAACCCCCCTGGGTCTGGAAACAACGAAAACTTACTTACAAGTCTAGGGGTACAAGATTCTACTTTTACTAAGATATGGAAAAGTTTCTTTCTTATTTTCAAAACAGATTAATAAGACCACAGAGGCTTTGATACCCTAATTGTATGGCAATAAATCATTTTAGGACAACTTTAATTAACTGTGATGGACCAGCTCCCCATTGGACACACTGACTAGAACACAATGCTTTGCCCTCTTGTGAAAAACTTATATTGTGTGCAGGACCTGATGTGAACTGTGTCTATGGC
The DNA here is from genome assembly GCA_030347295.1 of Setipinna tenuifilis. Lineage (NCBI taxonomy): Eukaryota > Metazoa > Chordata > Actinopteri > Clupeiformes > Engraulidae > Setipinna > Setipinna tenuifilis. The sequence continues at coordinate 24,779,541 of CM059268.1, read as the reverse complement.
ACCCTAATTGTTCTTTTTGTTTATTTGTTGTTGTTCTATTTTTTTCTTGCAAGTTTTTGAAATATTTAAAAATGTAATCAATACAACACTTCTTCCGAGTCAAAACGCAGTGCCGTCGAAACGTCAGTCGTGTTGTTTCTGCACCATTAAAAACATTGTAAACGGAGTGCTCCGGTCTTGCTCCTTAATCCATAATAGTGAACATTGCGTCCTGGACCGTGAGCACCAATCGAGGTGGAAGCGCATCCGTATCTGTTTACCTGGGTTTGTGCTGCTGTAGGGTTTTCTTTAAATGCGTCCGACTAATTCAAATGTCCAAACTGGTGGAAGGCTACTGGGACTCTGTTCTGTCATGTGCTCTATTTTAGCATTTAAAAACTGTTTAGACTGGCAGTGATAAGGGTTGTGTTTTGCGGTGAAGGTGTCTAAAAATCTCCATCATGTGGAATGTGAATCATTCATGAATTCCTTCTGCTGGCAAACTGAGGGGGGGAGGCTTGATGTTGAGCTTCCATTTAAGCCGCTGTGTGTGTGTGTGTGTGAGTGTGTGTGTGTGTGTGTGTCTGTCTGTCTGTCTGCATGTGTGTTGAGGGAGGGAGTAAGTGCATGTGAGTGCTGATATGTGTGTGTGTATGTGTATGTGTGTATGTGTGTGTGTGTGTGTGTGTGTGTGTGTGTGTGTGTGTGCGTGTGTGTGTGTTTCTGTCTGCATGTGTGTTGAGTGAGGAAGAGAGTGAGTACATGTGAGTGCTGATGTGTGTGTGTGTGTGTGTGTGTGCTTGCGTGTGTGTGTGCGTGCGTGAGAGTGTGTGTGTGTTTCTGTCTGCATGTGTGTTGAGTGAGGAAGAGAGTGAGTACATGTGAGTGCTGATGTGCATGTGTATGTGTGTGTGTGTGTGGGTGCGCGCACACGCACATGTCTCTGTATCTGTGTGTGTGTGTCAGTTTGATTACTGAAACAGCAGGTCCCTGTACATGCGACTACAGCAGAAGCGGTACACTGCTGAGCTCCAAAAGCACTTAAATATGAAAGCTCCCCCCGCATTCTGGGAGACAAGTGTGGTTGTTTTGGTTGTTTTCCCTGGCCACCAAACCAAACCTCAAATGACCTACTTTTCTACTTCGCCCCGATCCGCTCCCATCCCCATCCCCATCCCCACCCGCACCCCCCACCCCCAGCGACCGACAGCTCTGCTAGGCTGCCGGATGGCCAACTGGGTTTGCTCTCTTAGCCAGCTGCCACATGCTTTGGATTGGAGTCTGACCCAAACCCAAGAAGGAATGGGCCCATTCCAAAAATCACTTCCCGTGAGGCTTTACATTCCAAATACAAACAAAGTCGGTGGACAGGTTGACAAACCCCGGCGAACCCTCAGAAAAAGGGAAAAAAGGGGGGGGGGGGGCAGAATGAAGGGGGCTGAGCTTAACAAACACAACATAACAGTGATCATTTCCAAAACTGGTACTGATGATTGCGTTTGGAGAGAACACTCACTGGAGGAGGAAGTCATTATCGTGGGGTTTAAAATATCTTTATCGTCTGACGTTTTGCAAGAATTTCCTCCCTTGGCTGGGATAATATTAGTGTTGGTGTCAGATGGAGGACACAGTCCAGCCCCCGCGGTGGCCAGCAGACTGGGGCCGATGACGATGATGATGATGATGACGATGTTGACGTGCCAGGCAGGAAGAGAGGAAAAGGACTCCCGTGGAAAAAGGGACAGACCAGTATATATGGAGTCCCACTTCTCTTCTCAGGGGTTAGGGGCTTCTAGTTTCTCAACTGTGCAGCAATGCTGCTCCACTGCCCCACAAACACAAAAAATTAAAAACGTTTTAATATGAACAAAAAAATCATGTTGTTTAATTTTTAAATTAAGTAGCCACACTTCTTTTCTCAGGGTAAAGGCTTCTAGTTTCTCAACTGTGCAGCAATGCTGCTCCACTGCCCCACAAACACAAAAAAATTAAAAACGTTTTAATGTGAACAAAAAAATTGTCTAGTTTAATTTTTTAGGTTATCAAATGAACTAAAAAGCATGCAGTAGAAAATCAATCTAAAGCAAAGCTTGTGCTTCTCCCCATTGCTCAATAAAAAGACAAAATATAAGTGTTACTGATATTCCACTGAGCTCAGAGAAGCCATAACATAAGCAGTGTGTTTTTAACACAACAGTGTAAAAAATAAAATATGCCTCCTTTGACACTTCTGGAGAATGCAACACAGTCTCTTCTGAAATTCTTTGTCAAGCTATGTGAACCAACCCCAAACTTAAAGAGTGAAATGTTCTTCTTCCAGTCGCCTCATTCTGACTGGAATATAAAAGATCTGTCTGTCACCATCCATTATCTCAACAAACGAGGTGCACGCCAAGAAGACCAAACTCAATTGTATCATGTCAATGGATACTGACATGCTCTAATGTGCTGATGTCTTCCTGACGACCTTTTTATGGTGAAGCTGTACTCCCTAAAAAAAAAAAGCCAACAGATGCTGGCAAGCAGTGTGGGACCATTTACATGGAGAGATATGTGTGTTTATCAAGGATAACCCCTTCAAAAGGGAATATTAGCCTACCTAAGATGGGGGACAAGCATAGAAAAATGATAAAAGTTTCTGTTTTTTTCCGTTAGCTGCTGAAGGACAGGATGGGTTGCTAGATATAAAAACAGAGGGATTCAGTCTCTCTTTGGTGGATTTATTTTTTTGAATAAACTGTTTTGATCTGAGGAGTGGCAATGGGAAGGGGGGGTCTATCTGTAAAATAAACAGGGACATTAGCGAAGGCCAGTTGACAATGTCAACACAGAGTGAACCGTCATACATTTTTACTGTCATACTTCTCAGCTTATCTGGAGAGCGTGGGTCATACTTCCTCAAACGACTGACACGATGTAGCATTCCTCCCGGAGCAACTGGCTATCGTTACACTAACAAACTGATGTCATGTCTTGAAAATGGCGAAAGAAAAACACATTCGTTTCAGCCAGTATCTGGCCTTCTCGTGGTTCCGTGGTGATGGCAGGAGTCTCTGTTCACACTTCCTTATGGTCATCGAAGGGCACAGACCCACTCCAGAGTCGTGTGTGTGTGTGTGTTGGGGGGGAATTGACTGCCACAGATCACCAGGGGCTTATTGACTCAGTACCACAGAAGAGACCACACAAGACTTCAGCACCACATGCACACCATGTGCCCAGGACCCATAGAAGCACATGTACACACACACACACACACACACACACACACACACGCCCAACACACACAACCAAAATTACACACACACACACAAAACACAAAATAGCTTCCTCCATCGATGTGCTGATTGACTCCCTGTCCGGAAATCGAGAGGCACCCAGAATGAAGCGCTTTGGTGTGTGTGTGTGTGTGTGTGTGTGTGTGTGTGTGTATGTGTGACAGAGCAAAAAGTCCGCTGTGGAGGGGTTTGTGACTAAGTGAGTGAGGGCTCCTGAATCTCCACTGACCGTGCCGTGTGGTTCTAAAATGAGTCACTAGAGGGCTCATCCTGTACTTACAATTCAGGTATATATACCCACGAAGACATATTAACACTAAATGCTCCAGGTTTTTTTTACATATCCACGAAGTAGCAACAAACACTGTACTCAGCAGGCTTACATAAATGTAAGAATTAACCACACGGTCTCAGTCTGACTGAGCTCTTGGCATTCTTGTTAAATAATTAAAATGATATGTATACATTTCTATTTTTTCATGACATGTTGCATGTAAAAACCAGCCAGTGATATTAAATAAATAACATAAAACTACCCAAAAACAAAACAAGCACTGGGATGCAACTATGGTCTGAAAGAAAAAAAATCCAGAGCAATAAAGCAGTAACTACTGTTTAAAGTGCCCATCTTTTACAAATGAATTTCAAATCAGTAGCTTCTAAAATTCTCATTTGAATTAAAGTTCAATTTCAAAAGGCAAACAATTCCAGTGTGGCACACTGTATCACAGTCAGCCACTGCTTTGCATTTCTGTCAGCTACCTCCAGAGCTGTTTTCTCTCCAGACTCTCCTTTCAAAACAATTCATCATGGCCCCTCTTTCTCTGTGAATGATTTCCTAAAGATACACTCATCTGATACAGTTAGATTTACAGACATGTCAGGCATTTAGAGATGTCATATATCACCAGAAAGAGAACAGAGCTGATGGGTTCAGCATGCTTGTGCGTTTAGGGAGGCCTGCGTCACCAGTGTACACTCAGTGAAAGCTGAAGTTTGTTTTCAGAGGACACAGCATCGGCACAGGTTGACCACTGCGGAGCTATCAATGAAAGCTTTTGATCCGACAGAAAAATCTGTTTCTCATTGAAGCCCCTTCAGCCGTGGTCACCGATTTTCCACCAGCGGGGTCATAAATCCACACTGTTGACCCGGGCCTTTAAATCAGAAAAAGTGCACTGCCTCTTGGCCCTTTGCGGTTCTTTAGCGCAAGTGTTCAAGTGTTGTTTCTGGGCTTTGAGCACCAAAGCCACCACAATTTCCAGAGGTCACTGTCAAGCCGTTCAGAGCCCAATGGACACCAGTCAGTGTCCCTGAAATGACATTTGTTTCTGGTCATCGTTAAATAAACATTTGTTGTCACACTGCTGTGGGTCAAGTCAGGGTCTAAGAAGTAGCAGTCTTTATGAAACAACACAATGTTCCTGCTTTAGGTATAAACTGAAGAAAAAAACAGGCATAAAGTTATTTCAGACAAAAGAATAAGGTTTGGCTTTATTGGTGCACTACAGTAATATTGCGGTGCATTTTTATGAGAGCTAACAAAATTAGGCTTCCCCAGAAAAAAAAAAACAGACTTTGTGAATATGAAATCATATGTTTGCACATACTGGTATATATGGTCACTGTATCAATCCAGCAAAATAACCCATTCTACATAATGTTGTGCCCAGCAATAAAAAAGCAATATGGACATTAATTTCATATTTCAATCACGGTAGTCTGTCATGAACAGCGACTTGCACTGACTGAGCAGACCCTCATTTTAAGTAGAGAATGAGCAACTGACGCCAACAGAAATATTCCAGGATTGTAAGTTTGAGGAATATGTTTTGAACTTTCTGCATTCTGCATAGAACAAAAAATGTAAAAGGGTGACAGGAAACTTCACAGAAATCACAGCTCTTGTGTATACCTGCATAATGCATAATAAACAAACAAGCTTACAATATATTTGTGAGCCTGAAAAATGGAATGAAACCCAGCTGTACTCCCCCTAGCATAATAATAATGTATTCGATTCTCATTGTACTGCTATGCACTTCAGTAAAATCCAGCTTCTGTGCAAACTGTCTATTTGTTACACTAACAACTATAAGCTGCCAGATATTGCAGCCCATCTTAGAACTACTACTACTAGAACTACTACTAGTAAACTTCAAAAATTGTATTAAATATACAGTATAGTTTCACTGATATTAATGGTGTTTTTTTGTTTTTGACTTGATGCCATCTCCCCTAACAATGAAAATTGCTCAACATGGTCAAAAAGTATAGAAGAATGGTACAAATTGCATGGCCAAGCCGACCACAGCTGGACTGTACAAGGTGAAAACCCAGTTTCCTACCTGGTCTCTTTGTAAGCATGGCAATGAAGTCCTCCTGAGTGACTTGCTGTTGGACTGACTGTGTGCCATGTCTGAGGATATTACGGAGCTGGACCTCCTTCGCCTTTTAAATACAGGGACCTCTTCCTTCGACCCAGTCACGGAGGTACAACCCTCCCGGTGAGTCCCTTCTTTCGGAAAGACCTTGTCAGCATACCTCGCTAGTAAGATTCCAAGCACTCCGACCAGGTATGCCAAGTAAGGTCTCCAGGCTCCTCGTACTTTGTTCAGAGATATGAGTGAAATAGTCCTGAGGACGCTGATGAAAATGATGACGGAGACCCCCTGTTTGAGTCTCAGCACCATGAGTGCACTGCTTGCCAAGCAGGCGAGCACCACCACGGCAGACGTAAGGGAGAACGTCTGACCATTCGTCCCGTCAAACAGGCAGCGCGCCGCGGCTTCGCCCAAGTGGCACACGGTGAGGAGGAAAAGAGAAGTTCTTATGTATATTCCACACCGGATTAGGTACAGACCGACCCAGAAGAAGGCACATGCAAGGGTGAAAACGGGCGAGATAACATGCCACAAAGTTAGCAATAGCTCCCCCGCGCAGCTGGATAGAAAATGAATGAAGGACGGTGACTGTCTGTCACCACCAGGTTCAGTCTCCCACTCCACACATTTAACAACCAGAGCGAGAAAAACCGAAAGCGACCCCACACACACCGCAGAGTGCAGCGTTTGGGAAGTCCATATTTTATTGAAAATAAGCCTCTCCCACCATCCACATTCAGAGTCCTGACTAAGCGACACGACACATGTTTTCATATATCCATTGCGATGTGGTGCCTTGGAGCTACACTCGTGAGTGGAGACTGATGCACCACTTTCACTGACAGAGTTCACTGCCATCACTTGCAGACTTGCAGAGCAAAGTACCCTGTAACAAGTTAGAACGTTTGGCTGCTAAGCCATCACGGCATCAATGCGTTAGTTAATGTGGTGCATAATATCTCCAGAGGGCATGTAAGTCACTGCAAAAGAAATGTATGTCCTACATAAACACACGTGCTGTAAATAGTTTGATTTACATGCTTTATCACAATGCATCCCATTGCCTTTGTTCTGCTCCCAGGTACATGGGTAGAGGGCACCGCGAAAGAGCGCAAGTGAACCAGTGAGACAGACCAACTTCTGACGTTGAACAGATTTAGGCCATTTGTTGTGTTCCCTCTCGCGCTCTTAAGGATTGCGCTCGAGCTGCGCCGCCGTACTTAAGAGTCCTTTGTCACCTCAGGTCAAGATCGTTCGACTCTCGCACGTTGTCCGCTTGAACCACATCTACCGTCCCTGAATGCGTGATGTGTCCGCTAGTATTCAGTCACATTTCACACTTCTTCGGGTTTTTTCCTCCGTGGTTTGCTTCGGGTCTTATTGCTGCCGGAGCGTAAAGACAAAATACTCACATTAACGCGCTCTAGTCCGGGATAGTAAAGCTCGAAGAGAGGAGGGGATTCAGTTTGTTACTCATCAGTTCCTCCGTGAGCTGGTGTATGCAGCACTCTCCCCGTGTTCAGTTCACACCCACCCTTGGCTTAACACAGGACCATGCTTTCATTCAGTAGTCTAGTGGCACAGGGAACTTCATTGAAATGAAACATTCCATCTTCTAAGGTTCCAGTTCAAGGGCACGACTCGTCATCTCGGCTCCCCCCGTTTTTTTGCTCACCTAAAAAGAGAGGTTCACGAATAGGAGAGGGACTTGGGGTGTAGTTCCTGCCCAATAATCACCTTCTTTGAGACAGACCTAAATAATAGACCGTGCCCTACATTTTAGGTTGCATGTGTTGTGAGTTACTAGAGGCTTGTGGAAATTGAATTGAATTGTCGCAATTGAATTTAGATGCAACATCTGTTACTACTGCAATTAAGTGACATCAGCTCTCCGTAGTAGGCTATCATAATACACAAACACTAGATTTAATTAGCCAGTCACAGCAGCCTTTGTGATGAAAGGTTGCCCCATTTCTTTATTTCAAAAATACACACTCTCAGCATGAATGGTTACTGTGAGCCCACAAAAAGTGTGTCAGCGGTCTCTTTTCAAAATATATTTCACAGGTTTTATTGTAGCTCCCTATTCCATTTTTATTCTATCATTCGGCATATATCTTTCACCATGCACTTGGATAAATAAATCTGAGGGTAGATGCAAAAATTAAACTCATCAGGTTAAATGTATGATGATTTCATTGCATTTATTTTCAATTTTTAAAAGCTATGACCAAACCTTTTTTATTAAAAGACTGAGGTCCCTTCTGAAATGGGGTGTGTCTAAGATTTTAACGCTGTTTGAAGATTCTCCAACTACATACCTTAATGAATTGTAGTAGTTGCTGACACAAGTGGTCACTGCAGTTTAGGAAATTAGGAAAATATTGTACTTTTGAATAGGGTCTAGCATTTAAATCTCATCTTGTTACAGACAAAAGTGGTTTCAAAAGAGTGTTTATTTGGGTGGTTGTAATTGAACATTGCTCACCATTCCTATTTAATTCAGTAAATCCTTGCATCCTGGTCTTGTGAAGTGATGTATTCAAATAGACCTGCAGAGTATAAATAAATTGCATGGCCATTTTATTTATATAGCATATTTCTTATACCCAGTAAATGCAGTGTGTTACCAAAAATCAAGAAAAATAATTAAATAAAACAAATGCATCCAAGTTACATATGCAAAAATCAAACAAAAGCAATTCAAACTGGCCAGTGAAAAGAAATGAAGGTAATGTAACTTTTCCCTTTATGTCCTGAGAGGGGTACAGCAAGTAAAATTAACAGATTCTTTGGCTTTCCCAGCTGAATTACTCTTTTCAGACTCATTTTTGTATTATATCTGTACACAAGCAGCCACTGATGTTGTTTATGTTGCTTCCTGATTGACTGGTCTTGGCAGTGTGTTGACCAAAGAGCTCATCTGACGTGACTGATGAGGCAAACAGGGTGTCTCTGCCCTGGCCATAACCCCAGACACAGGTTTCAGACATGTGCTTTGCAACATGTAGCATTACAAGTGGAATGGTAAAACTACATATAGGGTAGATACCCTTGTGAGAGGTGGAAAACTGTGAGCAGAGTGAGGGGAGTACTCTAGGACTACTGAATAGAGGGTCAAGTAACTACCATGTATTTACAACATATCCTCACTAAAGTAAATTCATCAACTGCCATATTTTTTCTATCTTCAGGAAGCAAGTTCTGTCATGTATTGCTCCTACCTGTGCATTTAATATTTGTGATTAATTTTTTTTTATGTCTTTGATATTGGTGAAGGTTGGAGTTGTGCTAACTCGAATCAGCTGTCCCAGTAAATTGGTAGAACAAAAAAGTACATTTACTTACTGATAAATACTTAAATCACTGGGGTTTGTGACCACACTGAAGTGAATTCACTAACTGCCATGTGTTTAGTACATTGCGGTTGTTACCTTAGAGGCCTGGTGTGGGTGTTCTTGCCTGAATGAATTTCATAAAAAAATTAATATTTACTTGGGATCTACATTTATTTTTAATAGGTATCTTTTATTTGACAGTTAATCACAATGCCCTCACAGACTGATTTCACCTTGTAGGAAGATTGTGTGTGTCTGAATGTGTGTGTGTGTGTGTATGTGTATTAGACTCACTGCAGTAACAATTATCTTTTAGCTCATATTTCTGAAATGCACACACACACACACACACACACACACACACACACACACACACACACACACACACACACTTTTGAACTTCAGAAATATGAACTGAAAGATAATGGACACTGCAGTGGACTTAAGTAAGTAGGATCCCAGCTGTAGCCTCGACTCAAAGTCACACACATAAATGGGGGAGAGAGAGAGGGCGACCTGGTCAGCTGCATGATAGAGCAGAGCACCACCCAGGAAGCAGGACAGGAGGACAGAGAGGTGCAGAAGGGGGGTGGGGGGTTGGGGGGGTGAGAAGAGGTGGCTGAGAACACATGCAAGGCCCCCTTGCAGGCTTTGTGTCCCCCCCCACCCCCCCAAGTGAAGCAGAGTTGGAATAGAGGTGAGTTTTTCTCCCAGGCAAGAGAAGGAAGATGAATGGCTTTTTGTCAGGGGAGTGGCCCAGTGGTGTGGCTCCCTTGTGCAACATGTTCGCCCCTTTTTCCTTCTTTTTTCACTTGGATGTTGACGCGTTCCCTTTTAACCGACACACACTTAATAAATCACATCTGCTGTTCCACAGACCTCATCACATTACCCTCAAACTGCACTGACTATTCTATCAATTCACCGTGTCCAACTTATGGATGTCTCTCTGTCTCTTTGTACACTATATCCTTGTTTGGCTGAGTATGGCAAGACGATGCATACTGTACTAAGTGGGAATAAGTTGCCTTCTTCCTAATAGTATTGTTGGTGAATTGTGCAGTGTGACTTTTTCATATCATTCTGACGTCAGCGATCTGTTTGAGACATAGAGTAATGGACCTGACCCGAGGGCATTCATGCAGAGATGACCATGATTAAAAATGATTTTTTACATCCAATAATTTCCATTGTTGTGTGTCATCATATCCAGTTGCCCAGCAGCTGCGAACATAAATTTCTTCATGACAGTTTGCATAAATAGAGATCGTCTGCTTCAAAACAATTTTTTTCCTCCACTAACAAATAAGATTTTAATAATTTTTTGTTATTCGAACAGCATAAATGACACATTTTTGTTTGGGATACTTGTTATTCAACAAACCACAAAGGAGAAGAGCATTCCTATCAAGAGTTCTCACAATGTGTCCTTAGGCTATTACAAATTACCCATAAGAATTTTAACAACCATGGAATGCACACATCTCTCTCTCAGCTCACCCAGCCTGGCTATTGTGTGCCTCATTGTAAAACTGAGTTTTATGGAGTCCAATTCATCAGGCATCTGGTGGTTCTCCCTCTCTCTCTGGTGTCAGGTATTTGACTTTCAGTTAACCCATAATGGTGAAACAATAAAAAAAAATATGCGGTAGGACTTCAGAAAGGGTCATTACAACGAGTCAGTCTGAGAGGGTAGGTAAACATCAGCTCATATTGTATTTTAGGGGCTTCCCTGTAAGGAAGCAGATTCTCATTCTTATTTTTTTTAAATCATGGATTAAAATTCATGTAAAGCGATCCATTTTCCATGATTTACCTTAAAAAATATGATTTTTGTATATATGTGTTTGTTTTGTTTTGTTACCTCCATTGTGTCACTGTTGATCTGAACACATTGATAACATCATTGATAACATCAATCGTCATTAAAGGTTAGTCATGGAAATAGATATAACAGTGACTGAAATGCTGTTCTTTGAGGCAGACAGCAGGAACATGTTTAATGATTGACCAAATCATTGTCGTAATCACTGTCCCAGAAAAACCCTCCATACTAGTTAACAGCTCATCACATTAGATGTGGTAATGAGTAGGCTATATTCTTACTGGAACACAAGTATACATTGAACAAAAACCATTGAAGTGAAAATGATTGGATATAGAATGAGCAAGATAGCTATTTAGTTAAGGCATTCAGCCACCGTTGAAGAAAAATGACCGTAAATGGAGAAGGATATAAAAGGCATGACTGTATTAACATTGCTGGCATGGCAGAGCACAACATCTATCTAAACAGTTTAAATGTGCTCCATTGGTCAGTGGAATATTACACGTGGACTCTTCAGAGAGATCTGTCGAGTGAGTACTATTCTATTTCTGATGATTTGTGTTTGGCATCACAGATGTAATGGCATGTTTGATATAGTCAAAGAAAACCAAAATATTTCTGTTGACAACCCTGTGTTACGAAACAATATTTTTACAATGCTGTAAAAAAAACAAACTTTTCAGTCGTTAAAACTGAAAAGAAAACCAAACAATGTCAAACTTTGTGTGTTGAAATTCCTCATGCTCTGTTAAAAAAATAACAATCATTGCCAGCCTCCTCCACTTCCCTCACAACTACCTCACAAGCTCTTCCCAAAACCAAGACCAAGTGCACATATTCTGGCAATAACAAACTTTCAAAACATTTTCTTCTGGTTGTATTTTACCGCTGAAGTTGGATATTTAATATTTCGTTGTGGTATGAGCACTGCACCTTTGTATCATTGCGGCGTTCCATTTCCTTCAGGCAGTGATGCTGGAGTAAGCTATTGATGGGTTGACAGCTAGTTCACAGAGACAGCATTAACTAGGCCTTAAGGCATGGTGTGTTACTCAATCTCATGGTCTCATGGAGCTCAAGAGCAGATTAAGACTAATTCAGACTGATAAATGATGAGAGACGCCACACATGGTGATCAATGTTCTTACGGTTTTCCATTTGAAACAGCTGTCGTGTTGGTCTCTCTGTTGGAACAAAACTAGGCGGCGGCGGTGCTCTGTAAAAAAAAAAAAAAGAGGGGGTAAGAAATGGGAGACTTGGAGTTATGCTTTACTCCTTTTTTTTGTCTGTCTACCAACATGCGTCAAGGACACCCTACCCTCCATTGACGTCGCAAGCTCCTCTATGTCATGAACGCCTCGCCCAATTCCACAGCACCTGGGCAACAGATGGGACTCTGTGTTTAGGAATTGTACATCGTGGCCATGCACATGCAAATAATCCTATAGTATACACTCTCCCTCCCTCACATGGTCTTATAAACCAAACAGAAGCCTTTCCCCTCAAAGCAATAGCTTTCACTTGGAAAAATGGCTGGACACTGAAAGGACCTTGAAAAAATGGAAGGACTGTTGGGGGGTGGAGAAGAACATTAAATTGAGAAAACAATTTTTAGGCTGCCCTGACAGAGGAGATATTAGAATGAACATGCAATGAGTCAACTGCTCCAAAAGAAATGAGATAGTGTCAAACGGGGAAACATGATTTATAGAAACAGTACTTCAGCTAATGGCTTGTTACTGCATTGAGGGAAAGCTTTAATTTGCGGCTATCAAAATGAGTGTTTCACTGATGGTCTTGATTACTTCAATTACCACATATTTCCAAACTCTGCTCATCTAATAGGAGCTGAAACTGAACTCCCCGCTGCACTACACGTGTTTTGCGCTGTATTTGTCCAGCCTCTGCCAGCAATAACACATACCATCCACCTCATATGAGATGGTCCTGCACACAAATGTCAGCTTTCATATAGCGCCGTGATGAAAGACAGCCAAGAAAGCTGACTGCTCACTTTCACTTTCACCTGACGGCTCCATGTTTTCCTACACACAGGAAGGACGGCTGTCAAAAGCACCTTTCCACTTCGTGTGTTTGCCAAAAGGTAGATGTAAGCAAGCTGTCTGTGATGGAAAACAAGTATGATATTTCAAACCGTAATTTCTAAAATCAGAATAATTCCATATAAAATTCATTATTATTGTATGAGGATAGGGCTTTTGTATTAAAATAGGGTCTGTTAGTCACAGGCCTAATTGCATGCAACATAAACAGCTTAAGAATTATTAATCTTCTGCGCTGTGTTGTAATATGCCTTTTGGGTGCTTGTTTTTCTCAGAGTAAGTAATTGATTGGCCACCATCCCAGGCTAAGAACTCTATTAAAGTAAGCACTTCAGAAAAAAAGTATTTGTGAAATCATATACTATACATTCTCCAGTGGTTCCCCAATCGTTACACTTAATTTTGTCTGTATACGTTTTTGTTTACCTAATTAATTTATTCTAATGACGCTAGCAAATAATGCAGATTTAGGCTGATTAAAGAGATTGTTGTAAGTTGCGACTCTTTGGGGCTTATTTTGACTATGTCAAATGGCTGTCAGGATCATTAGTTGCACACACTGTTGAGTTTAAAAAGCAGTCCTGCAGAGCATGGCAGGCAGGCATTAGGGCAAGGTCAGAAAGAAGTTAATCAGTAAAATGTGTGGTTGAAGTTGACCGGTAGTATTGTGAAACAATCTCTTTGAACCTGTTGAGATGAGAGTGTCAGAAGATGGCAACATTGTGGCAGGTTTTTGTTTTCAGGGCCATTTTCACAAGATATAAAAACCATAATGATGCCACCCATCTTGTGCATATTCTTGATAATGTATTTCGCCCTAAAGTGTGAAATGTCCTGACACATGTAGCCCACAGTACAATGGGATATATTATTAGTTAGATTAGTTAGATCATGCAAGTTTGTCTGAGAGAGTCTTTGTAAGTAGCCTACTGAGCCTTCTTCAGAGACATCTAATAGCAAGATGACTCTATTTGTAACAGAGATGTAGCAGTTTTCTGATGTCATCAACGGACTCGTAAAGGTAACTAAGTAACCCCACTGAGCTCACTGAACACAAAACAACCATATGCTGCTTTTCTTTTATTTCAGAAACACCCCCCCCTCTCCATACTCTGCTTGTATACCAAGTCCAGTAACACCTAATCATTGATTAATGGCACCTTCAAATGGATGTCCATGGCAAGCTTAGGTAAGCCTCTGTTCTAACAATGACATGTCCATATATAGAAATGGGCCAAAGCCTCAATATAAAACAAACTTATCAGGAAGAATTCCACTACAGTGTTGACTGGCATTATAACCCCCCCAGCCCTCTCGCAAGCCCGTGTTTAATAATAGAGCCTCCTACTTTGCTGGTTTGTGTCTCATAAGAACGACTGCCTTGTGTTTAAGTTTAATTTGGAAGGGCTTTTTAAGCTGTTGTTTTTTTCCCTCCTCCCACTCTCCACCTTCCTACACTGACGTTTATCCCAGTTGGTGTTTTAGAGCATGGCGCCTGTACTCTTTACACATTTCCATCACAGCTCAAAGCAAGGGGAAGCACACAGTAAACTGTAGGCCACAGGCACTAGGGAAAGTGCCAGCTTGATGTATGTCGGTGAACCTTCAATATGTGTAACATTCATAACTTTGTTTTTTGAAGCGGGAACACCTACACCTTTGCTATTGTAAACAAAGACTTGTATGGCCAGAGAGAGGTCTGTCTCAAAACAATATTATAGCTTTCCCTCATGTATCTTCCATTCTTAATCAACATACCTTCCCAAAATAGCCCATTAAGAAGAGCGTGAAGACAGTTTGCAAACTGACAGGGATAAAAAAAAGCCTTATTTAGTGTTGCCTATGAACATTTGACGTCATTGACGTCATTTCATGGTGGGGGGAGTTTGTCTTAAGTAAACTGACAAATCCCTTAAACCTCCGACGACTCCTGCTTAACATTCAATGTCGACGACAGTGTTACACTCCAAAGACAGACAGGAGTACAAGCTCTTTCCAAGTGATCCCTGCACTGACGTTTGTTTGTATAAGACACTAAGTTATAAAAGGAAACCAATTGTACACGTTATAAATAATTTAATCCCGACCCAGAATTAATGAGGTCAACTTTTTTATTAAATGACCATTTTTGGAGGTGTGTGGGAGACAGCAGTAAATGTTTGCAAATAGAACTCAAAATGACTGTGACCGACTGGTGCCTGTGAGGTGACATTTAATGTGTGCGCACTTCAATTAGGTGGGATTCATCAGATTCAAGGGGCCATATAAAAAACTAGATTCACGAAAAAGGAAGTAGGAGAAAATGAAAAATGGCCACTCCCCAACGACATCTCTCTCAGACTTGGCTCTTGACTAAAAACAGCATATGCTGGCGAGGAGACACACTTGAGATACATTAGGTCCATGTGAGAGCGAAGACAGACTGGGTCATACTATGTGGGTGGTTAAACTTTTTAACAATGTTCCACACTGTCAAAATTATAGCTTTAAATATGTCAAAGCAACAGTCATATTCAAATTTAAAATACTGCTGTCCAATCATATGGTTCCTTGCATTAGTAACACCAACAAGTGCAGGTGCATGTGTGGTAGGCTATGTGTAAATAGCTCATGGATTCAGTTTGCCCAGTACACTAAAGTTGTAAATACATATGATGAGTTGCTTTAATCCAGGTCTTACATGAGAAGAAGCTCTCCTTAGAGAAGAAGACACACCTTTCCAAGTGGTTCCAGATGTTCGTATTAAGTAACATTTAAGGACCACTTAAAAGTCACTTAAGCACACAGTCAGTTGACAATGTACTCTGTAAAGATAAACCAGGGCTCTTCCCTCTGAGTTATGTGGGTGTTTTGCAGTTAAACGGGGAGAAATTTGTGTTTAGTAGTGCCAAGGACAAATTTGTGTCAGAGGTGTCTATAAACATAAAATAAAGCCATAGGCAGTTTTAAACAGCCGCCAGTTGTCCTTAAAAGGCGAGTAGATGTCTCCAATGTCTTAAAATGCTTCTACAACGCTACTTTCTTTGTTTTGTGCGCAATAACACATTGTAACACATTTACATGGTTTAGGGGTTTAGGGTTCTTTTTGTCATTTTTGTTGTTTCTGCAACTGATTTTTAAAGTTTTAACCAAACTGATTGTCAAAGTTCATTTGTGATTGTGGTATATACTCTCAGTCCCTGAAATAACGACCACCTTTTTAATGATCATTAGGTATGGTGGGTTAAAATGTGTCTGTTCTGAGGTGACTTGTTCTTTTTCAGACTTTGACCTACATTTAACTTATTTTACATTTAACTTACTCTAAAACGATTAGCAATTCAAAACTGGAGGTCATGCATCTGACCCTAAACACTAAGTAGTACACACTTAGTTACATAGGTGATTTTGTTCACTGAGGAAATCTCCCCTCTCTTTTAAAAATATATATTGTTGAAAAGTCAGAAAGTAGACAATGGCCTGAAAAGTGACTAGATAATGAAGCAGATAAAGTTAACTCCTTTCATACTTGATTCCTTTTTTGGCAGATCTCACCAATAAAGTAAAAAGGCATGTTTTATCTATTGTATTCCTTCTGAAAGCACCTTCTCAAGTCCATGAATATAGATGTATGAGGTGTGCATGTGCCCGTGGTTCGCTTATTATTAATATGAAGAGTGAGAATAAGTGAAACTCCCAGGTATACAGTGCTGAAATATTTCTGACGGCCTGCATTATGCACAACCTATTCATGGTTTGCCAAGGGTCTTCAATAATTGAACCACTAAAATGGCATTGCTTTAAAGTTTAAACATCCCTCCCTCCCCCCTCCCTCACACACACACACACACACACACACACACACACACACACACACACACACACACACACACACACACACTAACACTACAGAGCATACACTACAGACATTTGTAACAAGCTATGAGATCATCAACACCTATGCCTTATTTTTTTAGAAATAAAAAAACAAAGGTAAATACTTCTGAAAGAGAAATAGCATTTGAGAATTTTTCATCCAAGTGCTTGCAATAAAAACTCGTTATTCATTGACAGAGACAAAGACAGAGAGTGAGAGAGATGAATAAAGAAAGAGAGAGACAGAGAGAGAGAGAGAGCTACAGTCCTCATCTTCCTTTCAGTATTTTGTAGGGCCTAAGCTGACAGCAGTGCATGTTTTGGGGAAATATGGGCCAAAAATGGTGTGTCTTTCATTAACTGGCAGCAGACTGCATGTGGTAAGACAAAATCAATGATCAATATTATCTATAGGAAATAGTATCCTCCTGGCACCATATTAGTAGTACCTCTACAGGCTACAGTATCATATGCAAACACCAGTCATTATGAGGGTTGAGCTACTGTATGTCATTCATTCATTAATTCATTAATTAATTAATTCATTCATTCATTCATTCATTTGTGTATTCCTTCATTCAGTCTATGTTATGTATCATGATAGTACATTCGAATTGTACAGGATTTTTGCTATATGCTCTATTTGTTGTTGACTTCAGGGATTGTCTAACCTTGGTATCATAGGCTTTTTTACATTTACAAGATTTTAATGTTGTTTGTGCTAGTTGTTAGTTATTTGCATATTATAGACAGGAAGAAAGGAGAACACATCTCCAAGGCACCATCTTGCATTGTTCCTTGTGACAACTCTGCTTTGCCCTCTACAGTGTGTGGGGAGGCATTGAAATAGCATTAGAAAGGTTTTTCAGGAAGATGAATTTAGGCAACTGTCAGACACTATCACATCAGAAAAGGATGCTGTCTGAGAGCTCAGTGCATTATTGAAAATGTATATTTCATTTTTCAAGTGACAGCAATTATACAGAAACAATGCACTATATATTATAAAGTAAATCCACGGTTGAAATATAGACGATTATCAGTTGTTTGTTGCCATCCCCTGGGATCAATACAAAACAAATAAACAAATCGTGTGATTGCATGCAAAGCCTTAGAAATTGCACATATACCCAAGCATGAAAAGATGTGTCATCTGGATAGGATTTTTTTAAATAATGCAACTGGGTTCCCTCCCATCGATGAGCAACTTCAATAGACACAGATGGCAGAATGGGGAGCGTGAAGATCAAATGGATGTTCTTTTCTATGAAGCGAATCTCTATGAACTAAGCTTGCAGAGGTGGGTGAGGGCACTGGCATAAAACTGTGAGGATACTCAAAGAGTTTTTGCACAAAACCGTGTTGGCAGCATGCCCTCTCATGACTGTGTTGCAACTCAACCATATGAGTTACCAGTGCAACTGCAAACATACACTCACACACACAATACACACACACAACAGGCATTTATACATCTTTAAACATCTCTAAATATCTCCTACATACTCTATTTGTTAAGACTTCTGATGGATTTATTTGAAAAGGCTACTGCTGATCATCAGTACTGCAAGGAAATATATATACACATAATTTCCATCTTCACATTCCCTGCCATGCTGACAGATGTATACCAGAAGGTGATGGATCTCAGCCCACAGTAAACTCATTCTCTGATCATAGTGGGGATATTATGTTGGATGTGGTGGGGGAATATTGTAATCCCATCTACATGTACTTTATTAATGCCTGAAGCCAAAAATGCTCTGTAAACATCATTATCAGCTTATCTTTTAAAATTTCACTCTGCTGAGATTTCCCAGAAATCTCTCTCTCTGTCTCTCTCTCTTCCTCCTCGCTCCTGCAAACAGAAACACAGCTTGAGGAGGTTTTTTTGATGTTTGTCACTTCTGATGTCATTGCTAAGAGTTTTCCAGGGTCTCGTTTGACTTAATGGAGTAGCAAATTAGACTTAACTGTGTATATTGAAACAATTGATTTTTCCATTTTAAGATTAGATTTGTTTCCAAATCCTTTTTTCTGTTAATGTTTTAAGGAGATAAGGAGGGTAATTTCGTGACACGCAACTACAGTTCCTTAACTGAGGAGAAAGTTTCCATAAAATTGGATGAAGTCTTGATCCAGCAGAGATCAGTTTTCTGGCTGGTTTGAGTAGGAAATTCCTGGCTTGGGCTCAGACGGCCAGTGCCAGGGAAGGTGAAATTGAAGGCTTTTTAACATGGTAAGTAAATGTATTCTGTAAAATTGCTTACATCTGGGATGGGGTCATTACAGTTTAAGACATTACAGTTCAGCTCCCTTTTTCTGTTTCATGACACACACACACACACACACACACACACACACACACACACACACACACACACACACACACACACACACACAGAGCCAGTGTCTGTCTGTTAAGTTTACAGATATAATCTGCTGGTAACAATAACAGCAGTAAAATGGTGTGTGTTGAGAGTTTTGCTGAAGCTTCGCATATCTTGCACTTTGAGATGCACTTGAGTTCAAGTATGGCATATCAGACAAGTACAGCACACACGTCTATATCACCATTACTATTGTTTTTTTTAATATTTTTGGTTACACTTTATTTTACTGTCCATGTTGCATCAATTAGGTACAGTCTAACAACATGTGTAACACTATGTGACACTATGTACTTACACTGTATATATACCTACCACTGACAATAACCCTAACCCTATGGTACAGTATACGTACATAATATTACATGTTATTACATGCAGATACATTCAAAAAGGAACCATAAAATAAAGTGATACCATATTTTTTATTCTCAATTCTCTTCTATGCACTGAAAGGGGTTGCATACAATTTCTTTGTACTTTTTTGTATAAAGAGAAAAAAAGAATCTGATTCTGTTTCTGATTCACCATGGTGGAATTTCAACTTATTTCTTTTGCTATTGAAGCTGCAATTTAAGTGCATGGTATTTCTTAGGTTACACGAGGCCAGTCATGGACAACAAACAAAGCTTGTGTGAGGTGAGCTGGGGTAACACAGAGCCCTGATGATGGTGGTACTCATGCGCAGCAGCTAGTTTCTCTTAGGGGGTGCAATCCTTCTGACTCATTTCACTAAATGACTGACTCACTGACTCACTGACTCATTCAGCACCGCTGCTGTTCACTGACATTTCATGGCTCACTGACAGGTCTGATATGCCCCCTCCCTGGTGTACCAAACTCCCCTCAAAAATTATGTTTCAGAAGAAATATGTAAGGGATAATAGAAAAATGCATGTTTATGCTTGTCATTTCAGTTCGTTTAAAACTACACTGCAGAATTCATCTAAACGTGCAATGAAATATGCACATTGATTTGCAAGTATGACAAGGTCAAAAAGATGAACTACTTAGATGTATAAATATCAATACGTGTTAGATGTTATAAACAACATGCTAGAATAGATAGACCCTTTAAGATAGTTATAGTTTAGGCAGAGGTGGAATAGAATAGAATAGAATAGAATAGAATAGAATAGCAAAGACATTCTAGACATTGTGGGTCATAAAAGGGACATTCAACTGTGTGATCACATTCCAATACATACATTTCTGACAGACCTGCACACACAGCTCACAGAGCGCGCGCACACACACACACACACACACACACACACACACACACACACACACACACACACACACATGCACACACACACACACACAGACACACACACACACACGCACACACACACACACACACACAGTCCGGGGCTGTTATTGTGTTTGCATGTGCACCTTTCTCCAGGATCATTTACACAGACATCTGTTTGCACTCAAGGCTGCGGCTCAGGAGCAACTGGGAAGGTACTGCATTTTTGCCTCTAATGTTTTCTGTTATGCTGCTCTTTTTTTTCCCAGTGACAAGCTCAGATGTTGCAAGCTCCCAAAACACTGTCAGGGGGATTGGGGGTAGGGCAGGTGTCACATATTCCTAACGCATGAGTTCATATTAGTGGGATTAAAAAAAAAAAGTGGAATGTATCTACCTAAAATATATTGCTTACATGTCACCATGGCACACTTTCTGTAAAGGACCTCCTCATATCATGGTGGCAAGGTGGTCTTTGTAACATATACCGTGATGTAGAAAGTCGTGTGGTGATTGCTGGTTTGAGTTTGGAAATTGCACATTTGATATTTGTCCTTAAACTGCAGATGACTAAAAACATCCCTTAACTGATAAATCTCCAATGGAAACAAAAGAACAGACAGTACAGCTAGTCTTCTGTGTTGTCATAACTGAGAAAGTAACACTGCTACAATGAGCTTGCTTGTTCTCATTTGATGTTGTATCTGATAATAATTGTTTGATTCTAACTTTTTGTTCCACAGTAAAGCAAAATCTTTTTTTATTTTACACCCTTGGCACTTAGTATGTGGGAAACATTATGTCTTTTTTAGTCTGACAAAAGAAGTATTGCACAGTAACCCTACTATCTTCAGGAAAACAGTTCAAAACAGCACAAACAGCTCCAGTTGTACTTCCTCATAACACACAATTGAACTAGTCCTTTGGTGTCCACCCCCATAATTCAGCAGGTCCAGTGCCCCTCGAGGGCAAATCGATGCTGTGTGCCACATTGCCAATCCCCCCCCAAATAGACGTTCCAAAGATGCACACAGACTCCCAGTCCCGGAGTGACAGCTCAATACTGTTGTGTCTGTTGTAAATGAAACTATACAGTCTGAAATGTATTGAGCAGGGGCGAATCTAGGCTATTTTTAGGGGTGCCAAGGCACCCCCGTGAAACTGCTCGGCACCCCCTGGCAAAGTGAATACAACTCCAACATTTATAAATGTACTAGTTCGCCTCATTTAGTGAGAAGTATTGCGTGTGTAAGCACTGGGGGCCGGGCACCCCTAAAGACCAGAGGCTAAAATCGCCCCTGGTATTGAGTATGTTTCAAAGTATGTCAATGACTTGTCTTCCTGTCTATGTTTTATTTGTATCTATTTTTAGATTGTGAATACGTCCATCCACTGAACTATGTCTATCACACAGCTAGGCTTACATGTATTATTTCCTATAAGCTAGCTGCATAATCTGAATAAAGGTCATTAAATGCTCCATGTTTCATGCATGTGAAGTTTAAACAAAAGCCTATGATCTGCATCAAAGATATTTATGCACGTATACAAACCGGCCAATTACTTAGCTGCTAATTCCAGATTGCCTGTCAAGAGATGACACTGACTCAGAAATTAAAGCTTTGCTAAATATCAGTTGATGACGCTATACTGTTTAATTGTATAAATGTTTTCTTGTTATCTAGCCTTTGGCTACACCTTTCCAAGGGAGGTTGACTGCGCTGGCAAGACAGTAGTGTAAGTTGATTCTAAGGCCTCGTCCACATGTACCCGGGTATCTGATACAACAAATAAACGATAAAACGAAGATGTTTCTCTTAGACCTGTCATCCACATGAAGACGCGTCAAAAATATTCTGAATATTCAGAAAAACTCCGGCCATAGTGAAGATTTTTGAAAACTCATGCTGGTGTGGACAGAGATAACCGGAGATTTGCGTTTGAGAAACGTCACTATCTGCGCCAAAAATATGCCAAGATGTCAAATGTGCGACCTTTGTTTACGGCAGAAGCCACATCATGGATAGGTTTGGAGTGCTTAAAAACGCAGATGTTCGGATACGTGTGGAAGGGATTTTTTTCGAAGACAAGGTGGTGTGGATAAAACATTTTTTATAAACGAATTGGGGGAAATGTTCGGTTTTAAAAATACCCGGCTACGTGTGTACATGGCCTAATATCTGCATATAAAGGTGAGTTTTTTCCAACATTATTTTACACATTGTTGGAATTTTTGAGTGTGTACAGACTTACATGTAGAGACTTTTTTAAATGAGGAAAGCACAGCTGACCAGGAACGTATGGTTTTATTAAAGGCTGCTGCCAAGTTATTGGAAAAAAAACCCAGCAAACCAACAGTAGCAATGGATAAATTTTACATTAACACACTTTTATTTAGACAGGTGTTTCTATGTTGAACAAAGAGAGACAAACAGAATTGTGTTTCTCTGGATCAAAACCAATCTCTTTTCCCTCTAGTTTCACAGGCCCTCTAGTGAATGCCATAAAAATGAAACTCAATCCAGTCCGGTCAACATCAGCTGTGGTGAAATACTTAACATTGCTTTCCTAATTTTATTCTAGTCACCCCTATGTGGTATGGATCAGTGATTCAGTGGAACAATGTATTAGTTCAGTGAATGTACGTCAAATTTTAAACTGGAAACAGATGAAGATTTCACTTGCCCAATCTTTTATATCCCCATGTGCAGTCGCATCTCTCGAAGACACAAAAACAACTTTAAAAAAGTGTCCACAAACCACTGTTGATATTCTTGCTAAGATCAAACACAGAGAGTGGTTTCTGTACCCTGAGCAAAAAGGAAGAGAATGGAAGAGGAAACAGGAGACGTGGCTGGTTGCTAAGTGAGAGGACGGCGGCAGACATTCTTTGAGTGTTAATGTCATCATTGCGTCTGAACCCAAACCCAACACACTGACAGACAATCATCGTCAACTCACCCGTTATAAGGGCATGCTTGCGGTTGTATGTTTCTGAAGTCGCATGCCTGCAGGAATCTGTAGTTGTTTAACAGTCATGTAACAGGAGATTTATGTGCCCGTCCCTCTTTTCAAATGTGTGGAAAGAGTGGAGTGGTTTACAGTGTCAATACACTGTGCAGTTGCTAGATAGAGACTCTGGGATGACTGAGACTTGGCATTACTGAGCACGACTTACCAGAGGACGATTTTTTTTCCTCTCTTTACTCAGTGGTCTTTCCGTGGTTTATGCATTTCAGGAATGATTGAGAAACGACGGAGAGCTCTAAACACACTATTGGAACCGTTGACATGGGACTCTTTAAATGATATGAGATGTATTAAATTGCATGGGAGAAAAGACAAGACAAGGAAAGATTCTGCTGACAGCTCTCATAGCTGACTTCTTGAGTACAGAGAGGCTGGATGAATGAGGAGTGTGCCATGCTCCATAATACAGGGCAGGAAATATTACATTATATGGGAAATCGTTATTTTTTGTGGCTGTGCGAATAAAGTATGGGTAAAAGCATAGCCTTTACATCACTTTACAAGACGAAGGCAGTACATAATGTTCATTTAGGTGAGATTGTTTGTTAAATTGTTCCTTGACCGGTAACAACCCAAGGGTCAATCCATCACCCTGTTGTCCTGGTTCTTACTTTGCCATACTGTAGTGAAGTGAACATCATAGTCATGAATGCCCATGACCCTGCTGTTGTTGCCTCAGTTACATCATCAAAGTAGTGCCATCGACAGAGAAGAACGTGTTGGTACAGACAATGATAAAACAAGGCATTGCCTCACTGAATCACAAACTTTATGGGTTTATAAAGTTCTCTGTGAGGTAACAGTGCTTCACATCGTCCATAAAGAAGAGCTGGGTGTTACGGTAAAACCAACAGGAAAAACACAACCAGCTCCACACACAGCCGTGGACAATATAACCATAAAAACTGTTTTAACCCTGGCACCCGGAGAAGAGGTTTTCCCATACCACATCGAGCAGTTATCAGGCTTCTGAATGTGCTGTGATTAACACCGCCATAAAGTTACGCTGGGCCCTAATAATTTTCTCTTTCTGAAGTTAGTACTGATAATGCAGCATTGTAGGGATTTACTGAACCTCTTTCCTTACTTCCCTTTCTGATAACCAGTAAAAAAAAAAAAAAAAACGAGCCCTCAGTTCTAAGGTTCACGGTGTACACGCAGTCAGTCCCTCTCAGAGTGTGTGGGACAGAAGCCAGTTGAAACAGAAACAATAAAACAGGAGAAGAGGAATTACGGTGCAGATTTACCCTGGCTTGAGAAACGCTGCTTATCTTTCCTGACGTCATTCAACATTTGTGGTGTCATGAGTTCAGCACACCGTGTTTCACTGACAAACCCTGATTGTCTGAACATGAGTGCATAGGTTGTTTTGTTAAGGGAAAGTAACTTTGTAGTGACGGTGAACAGTAAGGACAGTCTAATTTATGACACAAATTTATGACATAAATCAACAATTCATTAAAAAAAAACTACAAATATATTTTTAATGAATTAGTTGAACACAACAATAAATCACCTCAGGAAAACACCACATTTGAGATGATCAAGCATCCCCTTTTTACAACTTAATAAAATCATAGACTGACTAGACTAAGTGACCACCCAACTACAGGCTGTCTGTCTGAGGGCTGCATGATGAAGAAAGAAAGGAGCAAACAGAAGAGCACCAAATGCACTGTAGCTGGATAGATCCGTCAGAGGTCAGTAGGTATCAGAGCACCCAATGATATCATTTCAGCGGGCCACTTCAGGGAGGACATGAGGGTTGTGAGCGGTCACTGTTCATTTGGCTGCAGTGTACTCAGTCTGCTGGCCAGCGTGTACCACAGATGTGCCCTGCGCTTGAATAATCCCCGACCCTTCAACACAAGGGCACAATAATAATCTATAGGGGTATGAACTGGGTAGTGAGATGCCAGTGTGGGGACTGGAGAGATGGAGGAACCGACAATGAATTGACAGCAAAGTTATGGTTTTTATTGTGTTCTTGCTAAAGAGTGTACACAAACATACATATATACAGTATGAGAGAGAGAGAGAGAAAAATAAAGATAAAGAAAGAGAGAGAGGGAAGGAAAGAGAGAAAGAGAGACAGACAGAGAGACAGACAGACAGAGAGAGGGAGACAGAGAAAAAGAGAGAAAGAGAGAAGACACATCACCTTCAGCCAGGCAAAGGCAGGAAATTTGGGAATTTTCCTAATAGACCAGTCTTGCAAGGGCTGATGTTTTCCCCGCTCCCTTTTCCAACCCCTTAAACATTATATACCCTAGAGACAACTCACTAGGTAATCTTAGCTGCAGCGACACATCCCCTACAACCTCTCCTGGCAGCAATGTTTTTTCGCCATTCCCGCTTCATCATGTTCTCAAAGCATTCAGCCCTCGGGCAGTTTGTTGTCAAAACACAGAAAGACTGAGGTAACCTGTGTCCAAAACAACAGAAATATAGAAATGCTTTTGCTGGCAGAGATTCCAATGTGTACAAAAAATATCTTATGTATTGACACATTCTGCTATGCTACACATACGAGTATGAGGGAGTGAACAGCGAGATGGTGAGGCGTCATGCTAGGTGCTGTGAAGTAGCCAAATGTATTCATGAAAAGATGAAATATTTCTCACCACCTATAAAACTATCATTTTCAAAGCAAATGTTTGTGTAGGTTTGGTGCTCTTTAAAGTTTGAAAGAAAGTGTTGTGAATATCTCTGAACTCCATTAAAAACAGGTCATCAGCTTTGTCAAGTTGTAATTGTTACAGTCATGAAATATTTAGTGAAAAACTAAAATGCCCTGCCGGCTTCCTGCTTACATTTAATCTCTAGTATATTTTGAGAATGAGAGGAGGGGAAACAAGTAAGGGGAGCAGGCACCAGCAGATTATTGAAAGCTCTTGAGTGACTGTACAATAAAAAGACGATTGTGTGTCCTTACTATGACTTCCCTTTCAGGCTTCAGGGATAAAATACAGTTTTTTTGTATTCATCCCAACTGAATTTATATCATCAGGTTTTGCACTTTAAAGTATTTATTTATAGTAGTATATATATTTATTGTTGAATGACAGAAACTAAAATAAGATTACACTTTATTTTATTGTCCCTGTTATGCCAATAAGGCACAAGCGTATGTAACATTATGTAACATTAATGAAAATAATGTCTGCATTTAAAAACAAAATCATGAACCTGAGAACCTTTTTACCTTTTTTGTATACAGAAACATGGGGAGGAAATTTGTAATTGATTTTAAGGTGAATTGTAATTTGTAATTGTACTTTGTAATTTATTGTAAGGTGAAATGTATTATAAGAAATAGAGATCAACTTGACAACAAAATTCGTAGCCTCCTTTTTCAGTTGTTTCCAGTCAGTCGGACTCTGCTCTCAGCGCCATGTGTTAGGTCACAGCTGCCAGTTAGTGTGCATCCCTGGCGACAGATGAGCGGGACCAGACAGCGATGCCCTCTGACATGCCGCGCGTGTGCACAGAAGGGGAAGCATGCTCCCCCTGACCCCAAGAGTACCCATGATGCTGCTGGGAAGTGACAGAGTGGAGCTCAGACACATGTTACACGCACAGTGCCTCCTTCCCTTGTGAGCTGCCCCCCCCACCACCAAGGCCCTACAAAGTACTTTCTCAGCTAGCATGAAAACACGCTCACAACAACAGATGTGCGCACACACATATACACACAAACACACACACACACACACACACACACAAACACCTACACACACACACACACACACACACACACACACACACACACCACACACAAACAAAGCTGTCTAGAAGCTGCTTGCCCACGCTTCTTCTTGTGGTATGATATGGTAATAAACACCTATAACACCTATGCCTCTCATGGTTAGTTTTTTTTTTTTCGTTTAACAAAATGTTTTTCACAATTATTTAAGCTCAATTAAAAAAAATGGGCTAGTTTTGCCAAAACAGTACACACAGTTAATGCAACTATACACTCAATTAACAGAACACCCCACGTCTTTTGTAAAATGATATTCTTCTCACAAAACTATACACTTATTTATAAAAATGCAATTTTGTAATTTACTGCTGTAAATTACCATGTTTACAGAAAAAGTATTGTTGGAGACAAACAGCTACTGTAGATATCATCTCTGCTCAATTTGGTGGCATGTCTCAACCTAGGGTTTTCAAGGTAGTCAACCATTTTCATTCACATGTGATCAATAAAGCCCTTGTCTCTGTCTGCTCTCCTCCCATTGTACCTTGCAGTGACAGTATTGCCTCTTGTTACCCCTCACTCACACTCTCATCTTTACTGTCCCTCTTTCTCTTACTCTTTCTACAACACTGCCTCACATTTATATTCAAGTCAGAGTAACTCCCCTGTTTTCTATTTTACAGTGTTTAAGCCTGATTGCCAAGTTTTGCATTTTGGCCCTTAGTGTTTTGGGCCTTGACAATTGTGTTTAACCAGTTGGTTGCATAGGTGTGGTCATTTGATAGCAAGTGTTTTGAAAAGGACAGAAGGTGATATTACAATATAATCATGTGTGTAATGCATGTAAGTGTGTCTAATGTTTTGCAAATCACTGTGTGTAGTGTTTTGCAAAAAGTGTGAAGCTAAACATGACTTCTTATTTGAGTGTTGGGTTTCATTAATTGTGGGAAACTTTAGATTTTAGTGTGTAAGCAAACATTATTCACAATTCACTTTGTGAATGCAAGGCTTCTCCACCCCCCATGTTACAACAGGACTGGCCACACGCAAGGGTGAATAATAAAAAAAAGAAGTAGGCAACTCAAATATAAAGTGAATAACGGTGATGGTTTATTTACAGTGTGCAGTGATTTTAAAAGCAGTAAACAAAAAAACTGAAATAACAAAAATAAACCCGCCTGAGTAAGCAATACAGGACGTAACACTTCGCAACAAACTCACTTGGATACAGCCTCACAGCAAGCTGACAAAGACATCCTTCCACAAACAACACTCTCTCAACACTTTGCAGATTTGCTCCTCTTTTAAAGCCCACATAAGAATCACATAATTGGTAGAGCTCACACACACATAGGGGGACACACAGCAAAAACCTCCATAACACACACCATGATCATCATGCAAAATAGTAGCACACTTTGGAATACATTGGGAAAACAATACGTGCTTCGTACACCACACTGGCAAGAATACATGTGATATATACAGTCATAACCGGCTAATTAGCCAGATATGACCCCCTGCGCCAACATGGTCCTTTCCACTGTTCCAGATAAGAATCAGGTTCCGAGGTGGTTCTTGTTTCCCATCCGACCTATTTGCTGACGGTCCGGAGGAGAACTGCTATGCGACCAAGTGAGTGTACATTTGTTTGGCACGTGAAGCTATTAGTCCAGTTGCCAGCCCATAGGCCCCTATAGTGAACCCGGAAATGTTGAGTACACCAAAGTTTTATGATGGAAATGTATAGTATGGGTCCCCAGTACATAGAAACTGCCGGATGCTAACTTGTATATGTTGAGCAATTTTTTTTATTAGCATAATTAGCATAAATTTGCATAGTCGCCTTTATGGCCTTATTACATGATCAGCTTGGCCAATCTACACAATCCTGGTGTGGTTTTAGGGTTTTTTGAGGATGCTAAATCCATTTGTGGCATTTACAAATGCCTGTCAGATACCAAATTCCTGTTTATGCCAAAAGGGGACACATTTTATGCACATTTTATGCCCTTAATAGCTAATTTCGGTGACTTTTTTTGTAATTGACACATCATAAACCTTACCCAGAGAAGGGATGTATCTTGGCTATGCCAACTCCACTCTTCACCTCTTCCCCTGGACTGGTCAGGTTACAATGTTGTACAAGACTGTCAGCATGAAGACTGCAATGATGCTCCAAAGTTGAAAACTGTGAGTGTTTGGATCACTGCTTGACTCACCCCCTGCTCATCCTGATACAGTTCTTAGTACCATTTCATACCTGGACACTTCACTAAGAAACCTCGGCATGAGCTACAGTGACATAACATTTGACATGCAACTGTACATGATTGCCTGTCAGATTAAATGGAGTGATCCACAACGATGGTCATCAGTGGTACTGAGACCTGGGATGATGCATACCCTCATGTCATTCATTGGCTCAATAGGTCATCTGATGAATTCAACTGGCCTTGAGGAGCTTATAGGGTCTGCTTTTGCAGGTGTGACCTCAATCTTAAATGGCAAAGCATGGCCCAAGGCTATGCGTGCCTTCCGAATGGTTCTGTATGCTCTTCTTCATGACTTCTTGGATGAGGGAGAAAAGAGTCATGAACAGATAATGGCATTTCTTGAGCAAGCAAGACAGCACCCCACAGGCCGTCTATGGGTAGATTGCTTCATCACCCCAACATTCATAGCACACAGGCTCTGGCGTGCAGAAAGAGAGGGTGACTGGCTCCTTCAACAGCATTGTCTTCAAGAGATGCTACCTTATTTCTTTGCCTCTGGTCATCACCATTATGCAAGATGGATCACATGGCACCTGCTTGAAATGCAGTATCTCCCTGCTCCTGCGATGGAGGACTTTCTTGCTGGAAGTCATGTGTGCCGTCACTCAGATGGTGCAGCAGCAGTGAGTGCAGATATGTTTGGAGAACAGACATGCATAAGGCAAGGTAAAGGAGTTGGAGGGATGAAAGGTATCTCAACAAACCCTGAGCAGGTTGCTGTGTGGATTCAGTCTTTTGGCATTTGTTCTCATGTATCCCACACAATGAGTGAGATGTATACAGAGGCATTGGATAAAACAGGGAAGCTCCAGAGGCACAAAGAGGAGGGAGAAGGACGACGGAAGTTGGATGCTGAAGACCGGGCTAAAATTGTGAGAGTGCTATGGGAAAACTCTCACCCTCTCATCACAGACACTACCACCCTCCATCACATTATCAGTGGGCAAGTGGCAGATGACAAGATCAATGTGCACGATGCACTGAAAATTGGACAAGACATGAGTATGTCGTTTTCCTCTTCACTCCCTGGGGGATTTCATGCACCCATCTCAAATAAAGTCGTGACAATGAAAGTCAAGACAAAGGGGGTTAAAGTACACGGAAAGTCCGTTTATGATCTTGAGGCATTGTTTGCTCGGCTGCTGGTGGTAGGCACCCAGAGGAAAGTAGACCTGTCAACACTCTTTGACTATGAGCTGAGTCCTGTCCCAGTTTCGATCATTGATGAAAATGGATGCCTAAGGAAGGGCAACAAGTCTGCCATTGTCCAGCGTCTTGGTGTTCTTCACAGCAATCCTCACCCCCCAGATGTTGTGCTAGTTGATGGCATGCAACTAATTTATCATGCAGTTTGGCCAGCGGTAGGGACAGTGGCAGATCTTGCAGCTAGCATGGAGCACCGACTTCACACATACTCCAACACTCTAATATCTGTTATATTTGACCAGTATGAGGAAGTCTCAGCAAAGAACCATGAGAGACAGAGAAGGGCAGGGCAGACCTCCACTGAATTCCAACTCTCCCTGGCAACTCCTTTACCTCCACGTGATAAAATAATGAAAAACAACAAAAACAAACAAAGGTTAGCGGAGCTCCTGTGCACATGCAAAATGGGCCACAACATCAAGATGGTTAGCAGGTCAGACAGTTTGGTAACACATGAGGAGGCTGATGTCTCTCTTGTGTCATTCATGTTGGATGCAGCCAAGCGGGGTGCTGAAACGGTCCGTGTTGTCAGTGATGACTCTGATGTGTTTGTACTCTTAGTCTACTGGTGCTGGAAGGCTGGTGTTTCTAACGTTCAGATGGAGAGATGGAATGACACCGTGCTGAACATAAATGCCACAGTAGACAATCTGGGTGATCACTGTCGTTCCATCCTAGCCATGCATGCACTATCTGGATGTGACACTACTTCCTATCCTGCTGGCAAAGGGAAGGTTTCTGCAATCAAAGCGATGACTGCAGTGCCAAGTACATTGCTTCATGCAATTGGGGAGGATACTGCTACAGATGCCCAGGTTACCCGAGCAGTTAGGGCTTTTTTCTTGGCACTGTACTAACAGAGTGGATCAGCAACATTAAATACTGCAAGGTATAACATTTTTTGTAAACGGAAGTCTCCTCCAGCACTGAAGACGTTACCTCCGACAGAGCGCAATATGAGTCTCCATGGACAACGTGCACATCTACAGGTGTTACTTTGGAAAGCAGCAGACCGCCCCAATCCACCTGCTGTTGATATCACCCGGTTTGGATGGGACAAAAGAGAAGGGGGAAAGGAAGGAGAGGTAATTGTCATGCCTATCCTGGACGACAACCATGTTGCTCCTCCAGCTCTTTTGGACATCATCAGCCTTGGCTGCAAAGCTGGGGGGAAGGCATGTACCACAGCAAAATGTAGTTGTGCAGCTGCAGGACTTGCCTGCACCAGCTATTGCTTTTGTGAAGGTAGTAATGTTACATGTTGCAATATACTCACCCAATCACAGCAGGTTCCTAGCCAGAATCAAGCTGATGATGGTGAAGAAGACAATGTAACAGATGAAGACAGTGACTACGAGGATGATTAGAACTCCACAGCTGAGGCTCTGTAGAGAAGTGTAATAGAAGCTGGCTCACATATAATAAGCTTAAGTTGTGAGTAACTGCAATTTGAATATCCAGGCAATTTCCAGTCCTTATATAATCAATATCTATGGATCTTAAGTAGACATCACAGGGTCAGCACTCTCTTAGTTTTGGTCATACTTCTTTGATAGAGAGCTATTTGTCAGCATTGCCCCCCTGGCACATGGTGTTCCAAAAAATTACATTGCATGCTCTGAGAAATGGTATTACTATTATTACTTTGTTTATCACATCATCTATTTTGATTTTTTTTTCAGTATTATTTGAATTTCCTTTTTCTCTCTTATTATGATTGTATTGTTTCTGTACATTAGACTTTGGAATTTTGAAAGCCGCTTTACATGTATTATTAGAGGTTACAATCGGTTTGATCTTTTCTCACCCGCTTTCCACACAAACTGCATTAGAATGATTCCTATTACTGCCCTAATTCTTCAAAATTGATGTGGCCAGTCAACTATATTTAGTATGGTTTTAAATAATGGGAAAGTTTAAAGTATATGGTGTGTAATTTACCCAAAATGTTGCCGAAATGAACTCTTCAGGACATAAAATGTGTCCCCCCTTGACATATACAGCAATTTGGTGTCAGACAGGCATTTTATAAATGCCACAAATGGATTTAGCATCCTCAAAAACCCCTAAAACCACAACAGGGTTGTATAGATTGGCCAAACTGATCCTGCAATAAGGCCATAAAGGCGATTATGCTAATTTATGCTAATAATGCTAATAAAAAAAATTGCTCAACATATACAACTTAGCATCCGGCAGTTTCTATGTACTGGGGACCCATACTATACATTTCTATCATAAAACTTTGGTGTACTCAACATTTCCGGGTCCCCCCTCTTGGCTACTGGACTATATTGTTAACGATGGATAATGAAGTTGAATCAGTGGGTACTTCACTGTTTGCTATGCTGATTAGTAAATAAATGCTTTAACGGAATGAACATGTGCTGTTGTGTGTCTTTTTTTTTTTTTTTTTACCAATCTCAGCGTCCCTAGATGTGAACATGCCGCTGAAGGCATGGCTACTGTGTAGGCTAGACCAGTGGTCCGCAACGGTACCGGGCCGCGGAGCAATTGCTACCGGGCCGCGCAAGAAATAATCAATATGGAACGTTTCGTCATGAGACAAAAAAGCAGACGGTACGACTCAACCCGCTATAAAAATATAAAAAGGTTGGGGACCACTGAATCTACACATTGCATCATTCACAGAGAAATGCTGGCAAGCCGAAAAATGCCACCAGAATTGAACAGTGTATTGAATGATGTTGTTAAAGTTATTAACAACGTCAAAGCACAAGCCCTTAACTCGCGCCTGTTTGAGCAGCTTTGTGAGGAGATGGATGCGGAGCACAGACGTCTTCTCCTATACACCGAAATAAGATGGTTATCCCGAGGGAAATCGCTGGCCAGAGTGTTTGAATTACGAGAGCCGCTGCAAAGATTTCTCTCAGAAAAGAAGTCACCGCTGGCAGCGCATTTCAGTGACGAGGATTGGGTCACAACACTGGCGTACCTGTGCGACATATTCAACCTGCTCAACGAACTCAATTTGTCACTTCAAGGAAAAATGACAATTGTCTTCAAGTTGGCAGATAAAGTAGCTGCATTTAAAGCAAAATTGGATTTGTGGGGACGGCGCGTAAACAGAAGCATATTTGACATGTTTCAAATACTGACAGGGATTTTGGGTGAAACTGAGCCTGAGCCTTCATTCACCCAACTGGTGCACGATCACCTGTCTTTGCTGTTGAAGGAGTTCGAGCGCTACTTCCCAACCACAAAAGACCCACGAACTGGCAAGGAATGGATCCGTGACCCATTCGTCAACAAGCCAGCTGAACTCTGCATGTCTGTGCAAGAAGAAGACCAACTGTTGGAGATCGCAAATGACGGCGGCCTTAAAAGACTGTTTGAGACATCAACTCTGCCGGTGTTCTGGATTAAAGTCATGGCAGAATACCCTGAGATCGCCGCCACAGCAGTGAAAACCCTGTTGCCATTTCCGACATCCTATCTTTGTGAAGCGGGGTTGCAGTGACAGGGGGGACCACTGGGCTAGACTATAGCCGCTACTACCTAGCTTGTGTGCGTTTGTGTGTAGAAAAAGTGTTGCTGGTGTGAGTGCTGTGGGGAAAATTCGGCGGTTTGGCCCATAGACAGTACGGGAAATGGACTGTGATAACGTCGTTTTCAATGAGGACCGGATGAAGCCAGATTTTCGATTTTTCAAATTGGTCACCAGGCTACTGCGCAAACTCGAGACCCAGCCTGGTGACCTTGGCCAACGAATCCGAATAGATAAACTGACTAGTAGATGCTCGATCAGAAATCAAATGACGTACGATAATTTTCTTAATGAATATATTTTTACCATCATAAGTACAATCACGCCAACTTAAGTGGAGGGCTTGATTCTTCCTCGGGCCTTGATTCTTCCTCTACTAACTTTGGTTCCAGGCAATCTTACAAGCTAGCATGTCGAATGAGCTAGCTAGTTCACATGTACATGCAAGGCTAGCGTGTCGCTTAGCTTGGCCATCTTTCTTTGGGCTTCACTTGCATTGAATGGTAAAGATCCATAAAGATAACGGCCCCTCTTGGAAAAAAATACAAACTCAATGCTAGCTTTTGTGGCAAATGTTACTGGAAATGTTTCCCCGACATGAACAGAAAACTAAAGGGGCATGAGTGTGGTTTGACCCGTTTGGCCACCTCAGCACCGTCATTTTTCACATCCTCCTTCCTGGTATGAGTTGCAAAGCATAGCAATGCTGAAGTAATCTTGAGATAACTAGACGGCTATCTGCGTGAACCCTCAAAGGTCGCATTATGGGCATTTCAGTCATTTATTGACCTGAAGTGACAGAAGTTAATACGACGAGGAGATAAGAAACACCACACAAATGTCCTTTCACTGTGTCCTATCACACACCAGCACAGACACAAAGAAGGTCATATAATGGCACAGTGCTTCCTGCTGTGGCATGATCTTCCTATAGATACTTTCACCATTTCACCCAAATGAGTAAAAGTTCAAGGACACCAGTGTTCATCGGCTATAAACCCCTGATAAGATGCTTGGTAACACTTTACAATAAGGGTGCATGAGCATACATTTATTAATGTTTTAACTACTGTGTAAACCACGAAAAGTCAAAGATTATCAAATTCATAAATCATTAAAAACCACACTACGCCCTAATATTTAACACATAATGAGTTTTATATGATTTAGTATTAGGCTATATCATGGTTAAGAAACACTGGTATATGACAGCTGAATTAATGTTAATTGCATGGTAGGTTAGAATTGGCCATTGTGGGTCAAGTTTTATTAGTACATCAGACCTTAATTACTAAGCAATTATTAATTACTTAAGTAATAATATTAAGACTTAATAAATAACTAGTTTAAGTCTGGTATACCAATAGAAATCAGCAGACTAACCTACCATGTAATTAACACCTCAGTTCCTGGCATTGGTTAAGGTCTGATATACCAATAATAATAATAATAATAATAGGACTCAGTATGCTAAACATTAATGCATAGTGTAGTTTTTAAGGATTCATGTATTTACTCATCTTTAACTTTTTGCGGTTTATACAGTAGTTAAAACGCTAAGAAATGTATATTCATGTATCATTATTGTAAAGTTGTAAAGCTTTGTAGAGAAACTTTGGTTTGCCAGTGACGAGATGGGTAGCATTATCAACCTTGACTGAACTTTTGGGGTTTCCTTAGTTAAATGAAATTTGTCTACGTTGGACAAAACATAAGCCCAAATTCACCCCTTTGTTTTTAAATGGTAAATGTAACTATGAGATGACACCTTCAGCCATACAGCTGGGGGAAAGGAGCACTCAGTTTTATAGCCGTGTCCTCTGATAGGCACCTAAGATCATATCAAAGAGTAGGTTCCTGATAATGTGTTACACAGATGGAGATTATCTAGATGAAGGCCTTGCCTCTAAAAATCATGCATCTGGCAAAACATCCAGCTTAACCTTTGTGTTGTGCTGTGGAGATAAATAACTATTTTAAACCCTTAATATAAAAAT
This sequence comes from Setipinna tenuifilis, assembly GCA_030347295.1. NCBI lineage: Eukaryota > Metazoa > Chordata > Actinopteri > Clupeiformes > Engraulidae > Setipinna > Setipinna tenuifilis. The sequence continues at coordinate 24,743,451 of CM059268.1, read as the reverse complement.
CCTTTTTAATCATCTTAAACTTAGGAGGGTTCATAATTTCCTTGATATGAGTTCTCATCCTAAATACTTGAATGAATAGGATACAGTAGGGTTGTAGCTGTATGTATGTTGAATTTTATGAGTCTCCCTAACATTTAATAAAGCCTATTGGTCCAACTTTTTTCAGCGGTGTGTGGGTTGGATGATAGAGGTGGAAAACAGGAAAGCAGCATTCGCCGAGACAGCTCCGTCTGGAAAGAAAAATAAACAAACAAACAAACCGAAAGCCCTCTCCAACTAAGTCTAATAATGAGGTTCATAGATACTGAGGTTCAAAAATGAGGTTCATAGATACTGTCAATGCCAAAATAATAAATTAATAAATACTGATTGACCCAAATGAGTAAAATTTCAAATAAGTGCACCATCAGGTTTAGTCTCAGTAGTTCAGTAGGTGTTCTCAGTAGCTCACCATTTTGCAGAATGGTGACATAAAGAACTGTAGAGTATTCACTAGTAGGGCAGCACGCATTGGGATTGATTTGGACAGTGGGAAACCCTCGACACATGGTGCATTTTTTTTATTTTAATTTACTTATCTATTTATTTATTTAGTGAGGGGGGCAATCTCATTATTTCAGGTCACAATTCAGCCTGTGCATGATCCTTACTAGAATAATTAATCATGGGACAGTTTTGTGAAACTTGCAAAACCTGCAACAAAACCTGCAAGATTTTGCAAACTTGGTCACCTTTCGAGAAAAGGCCCACAGGTGAACAGCTAAGCACATGGTCAACTGCTATCAAGATGACAGGGTTATTGTGCTGCACACTGAGACTTGGCATGTCTACATCCAACCCTGTCATAAAAGTTTATTCATTCAGTCATTCTGCAGTCATAAAGATACTTACTGTACATCTTCAGAATGGTTCAAATCAAACTGTCAAAATCAAACATTAACAAAGATCATTATCAACACTGTTTTTCAGGTTGGTCAATTCCGGGTAGAACATGAGAGTTTTAGAGGCTTCAGTATGACCTGATGAACTATGATTCATTTTCTTGCCTTGGAAACCACTACAGGCTAAACTGTATAACCTAGTATGTCAAACAGAATGACGGGCTGGATAAAAATGCAGTCTGACAATGTTTGTCAAATTAAACCTAAAAGTGAAAAATAAAAAAACCAATGACAGCAAGCTTCACTGGTTCATCATGCTTAAAAAGATGAACAACATCTCTGCCTCTGCTCTTTGTCCCCCCCCCCCAAAATCTTTTTGTATGAGCCATGTTAATGACAGTGCTCATGCAGATGAGGAAGCTTAACCAGGGGGAAACACTGTGAACACAGTGGACCAATCTCCGCCTCTTAGGACCTTAAATGTCTCTGAGCTGGCAGGGTATTTAAGGGCTTGCTGCTAACTGCTCACTGACCCCTTTGATATGTCTGTTCAAGCACTGTATGCAGCCAAGCAGCCCATTTGATGTGAAGCAAGGGCTTCGTCCCCTCTCTCTTTCTCTCTCTCTCTCTCTCTCTCTCTCTGTCTGTCTCTCTCTCTCTGCCTAACTCTCCTTAACTCTCTCTCTGTCTCTCTGTCTCTCTCCTTAACTCTGTCTCTCTGTCTCTCTCCTTAACTCTGTCTCTCTCTCTCTCTCTCTCCTTAACTCTCCCTCTTTCTCTGTCTCTGTCTCTGTCTCTCTGTCTCTCTCACTTCCTGCTGATTTCTTTAATCTCTCCTCTCCTCTCTTTAACACAGTTGGACTAGGGGTTGAGAGCTGCACTCATTTTGTATTATGAAAGATCAAATGAAAGCGCTCTGTGATGTTTCTGTGCCGAAAAACTCACTAGCTTTTTCAGCATGCACCACCAGGCCTCCAGAGAGAGGATGAAGAAGCCCCCATTTTCACATCTCTAACTATGACATTTAAACACAACCGGATAGGCTGCGTTTCATCTCCCAGAAACTTCCCTCTGTGAAGACATAATTGGCCCTTGTCATCGCACTTTAATGAGATGATAGTTGTGCATTCCTTTTAGTTCACTTCAGTGCACATAGTTTCAAAAAATATAACATTATAATAATTGCATATGTACATGTATCCAGACTGCCTAAATAAAATTGCCTAGGCAGTATTAGTCAAACTACACAAAAGAACATGGAGAGTTTCTGCCTACTGAAGTAAACTTAAAAACTGTTTTTTTTATCTTTGTTTCCCTAAGCTCTGTGTGAACCTGTGGAAGCGAAATCCAGTCATGACTCACCTCTCTGTGTGGTGAACTCCCATGAAAGGAGGAGCCCTGAAACATCAAACAAGATCTCAGAAGTTCACTTGTCTTTGAAGTCTCTCCGTTTCAGTGACTTCCACATTTGCATTCGTTATAATGTGAATATCATTCCCCTACCATCCCCAGAGCCTCGGAGGAACACGGCAGAAGTGTAAGACATTGTGTTGGGACCGGTGTCACAACAAGTATCAATGGGATTCTGGAACCACATACGGTACAATATCCTGTCTATATTGAACTGCAGTAACAGGAAAGCAAAAAAAAACTTGCATGACAATATTTTTTCAGTATAAGGTTTAAATAACTGGTATAATTAAATTCTGCAATTTAGGGAACATGTCTTTGATAAATGTAGCCAGACATTTAAAAAGCTATTAAAAATAAAGGTAGTACTCACATACAGATACAAGTTATTTCCCAAACCAATGAAAGACAAATAACCATGGAAAGCAATATTTAATAAATAAATAATCATGGAAAGCAATATTTAAAAAGACAGGCTTGGAAAGCTGAGGTGTGACAAACATGCTTACATCTATTTTTAGCAGAAGAGCACAATCAATAACAAGCAGTGACGGCTTTCCAGGAACAACTAACTGTACTTCTTTTAAGAAGGAATTAAAATGCATTCCAGAAAGCTTTGTTCATTCCCCTTCACATATCCAGTTATTATAAAAATGTGAGAACCTGAAGTTTGAAAATAAACACAAATAAGGTGTGGTGGATCTCCTCAAAGAAGTTGCTGATTTGGGAATTTTTTTTTTTTCTTTTTTGATTTCCCCCTTGCATTTTTACAAAAAAAGGGTGTCCACAAAATTAAATTTTCATCTTTGTCTGCATCCACATAAGAGCATAACAATCAGTGATAACACTGCACTATCTACAACACTCATGTAGGTGAGAGGATAACCTTTAACTTTAAGCGGCAGATAGCAAGAAGCTGTGTATGTACAAAAAATCCCATATAATGGCATTCAGACCATTAATTGATTATTGTGACAGACTCAGTCATAAGTTTCTATGCGTTCGCGGAAATGTCCAGAGAGAATTTAGGCACCCCTGGGTGTGCCCGTATCCAAACAAGAAAGCGGAAAAAGCCGTCAGACTAATGGATGGCCCACAGTCAGAGTCACAAACCAGTAAAGCATTTAGGCCTGTGGAACTAGGCAGCCTGCTTCAGAGTGGCAGTCACTGTCTCCATGGGGACATTACCAGACATAGGAGTTTGTGTTTGCACAGCCCTGGCCAGTTTAACCAAGAGCGCAGTGGCACTTCTAAGATTTGGCCGTAGCTTTTTTTGGCGCCAATCATCCAAGTTCTGGAATTAATGAAAGCCTGAGTGGGAAGTGGATGAACGCACAGCTCTGCTCTAGCATCCTCACTCCACCACTCCAAAAAAAATTCCCTCGAAACTGTGAATATGTGCTTATTTTTCAACTTGAAAGATTTTCTTTTTAAGACCAGGCTAGTGCCTCAGTTGTAGCACTCTTCCCATGAGGTGCAGACTAGCACTAGGCACTAATATAAAAGTAGGCAGACAAAATACATTTATATTATAGTAGTTGTAAACAGCAATGAGGGGGCCAAGCACTGAGCAGAGTTGCCATGGACATGTGTCATTATGTTAAAGGCATGGCGGCAAGCACTCTCAGCAAGCTGCATGCCATCTGACTCATCTGAGCACACTTCCTGTTATTCCTGAGAAGACAGATAGTTTTTGCAAAATTGCACAAAATTTGTTTCTTATGTGATTTTGAATACATTTTTTCAAAAAAATAAAAATAGTGGCTAAAACATTCTTGACAAGTCCTTATATGGACTTCACTTAGTATTACCATGCACAAAAAACAAAATGCAACAAATTATTTTTGCTTCTTGCAGTGCAATGTAGATGTCAAATGATACATAACATGTTGCATGCAACTCCATGTACCATGTTTGGTTTTAATTACTCAGTGATGATTTTTAATACATTACACCATATTCAGCAGATGCTAAGAAATGATGGGCAAACTTTTTTAAAATAAAAAATAAAGCCTTTTCTGAGGTTTGGGCTGAGGTAATCTGAGGCCATTGTCGGTGGTGAATTGACCTCTGCTTCATCCAAAGAATCCAACAACACCTACAAAAACCAAACTTCCTTCTCAAGTTACATATTATGTGAAGGTACTTTCAATGTTGACCTCTTTTAGTAGTGCTGGACCACGCAGGGCACAGACATGAGACTTGGTGAAAAGAACCATGGGCTAACAAGTGTGCCAAATGCCAAAAGCTTTTACAACAACAATCAAAAGACTGCCGTAGACTCAAGTGGCAGAGGAAAAAGAAAGATAATAATAAGGTATTAATAAGAAGAAACAGTAGAAACACAGTGGGTGTCTTCACAGCTTCTCTGCTTGGCCCCCAAATGCTTCTCTTGGACACGCTCAGCTCAACATTTGAGTGCACAGCTGTGGAATAGATAAAGTGAGTTCTCATTTGATTTCATATGCAGACTGCAGGGTTTTCAGAGGTAAGTTAATTTTTCAGGCAAACTATTAAGACAGTTTTTTGAAGACGCTGTCTATTTGGACTGAGTTGCAGATGGAGAACATCTAGTAATTTATCCATCTCCAAACATCTAGTAATTTGTAAGCTAATATTCTGCAGGTGGCCTTGTTAGCTCTGTACTTTTGTCTTGTAGCAAACAGCTATAGGCTATGTTTTTGATCTACAGCAATGCTGTTTTAGAACTGTTTATATTGACATGTATAACATATGACATACATTGACATATTTTCAAAATAATCTAAGGAAGAAGTGAGTTGGGGACATGTGGGGACCTAGTTCAGTTAATGCAGTCCAATGCCCTCTCGGACTGCTGCACTGGAATGCACCAAAACATCCCGTTTCAAAGGTGCTGAATGATGGACGAAGCTCAGGCATGTTCAAACAAATGTATCAGCCCATTGGCAACATTCAGCCATTGCACAAGGTCACACAGCCCAAATCACGTCCGACAACATTTCTTTTTTTCTGGCTATGACGTATGGGCAGGAGAGATGAGGCCCAGCTGCACATATACACGCACACATAGACATGCATGCGTATACACACACACACATACACACACACACACACACATGCACACACACATAAACACCTCCCCACACACACACCAACACCCACACACACAAACACACACACACACACACATATTCACACACAGCCACACACATGCACACACACATAAACAACCCCCCCACGCCCACACACATGCACACACACACACACACAAGCACATACACACATGCACACACACACACATGCACACACACACACGCACACACACAGTCTGGTAGTCAGGTTGCCCTGGCACATTGGTGGCTAGAGCTTGAGGGCTCCAGAGAGGAGGGATGGGGGAGAGATAACCTCCGACGTCACGGCTTGGTCCTGGCCTGCTATCTCTCGCACACAGCAGGCCCATGCGTCACGCTCACGCAGGGCAGAAATGCCTTTAGGATGCCGGAGACCATTTACAGTGGGATTAGGGCCAATGGACTTGAGAGGCTCATCAGAGAATGGGCTTTTTAATGAGGGGTGAGGAATGGAGAGGAGATAAGGAGACCAAGGGGCAGTGTGGAGAGTGAGGAGGGAGGATATAGAGAGAGAGAGATAGAGAGAGAGAGCGAGAGAGAGAGAGAGAGAAATACAGGGACAAGCAAAAGCTAAAGAGAAACAGAGTACAAAGAAAGCACAGTCACTAATAGGACCAAACGGGTGTAAATCCAGAGAAACAGATTATAAACATTCAGGTCAATCGGAATAATAGAAGTAGTTTTTGGGGTCAGTCAGTAAACAGACTAATGAAGCACAGAGTTCTTTTGTATGCTTCATTTCATTTTATTCACTGTGATAAGGATTGGCGAGGAAGAATACATTGTTTTTCTATGTATTTCAGTGTGGATGTTTTGATGCTGATATCCTGGTACTTGGTTATTCAAGAAAGGCGGGCTGTATATGTTTAGCAAAGAGCTCTGTAAATGGTGTGAAAGGAGAAGTTAAAGCTCACCTTTCCCCAGGTACAACGTGCTAAAAAAGGAAGTAGCAAGACAAACACTGAAGGCTTGTACCGTATGTTTGCGTCTGTCATGTATGTACATATTTGTTACATGCATGACATTTACAGTGGAACGGAAGCATTACCCATATTTAATTTTAAAAAATCCAATATTGCATTTAATGATTAATTACAATTACTTAAGTCTTAACTCATTTGAGGCAACGGGTTTCCACCAACTTTCTTCTTTTTTTACAGTGTAATCTAAACTACTCAGCAAAAGTCAAAACTAAACACACATCTGTGAGCAGGAGGCGTCAACATTACATCTTCCGACTCTATGCCTACGGTAAACATTAAACTTGATATATGACAGGTAATGCTGCCCTTCCCTGTTTTCTGGCCTTTCAGGCTGAAGTGTGTGCATAGATGGCTAAATGACTATCTCTATCTGTCTCTAAATGTCTTTCCATGTGCTCACCAAGATCTGATCTGATCTGTGTCAACATGGCCAACACTGACAGAACTGACCAATAAGGACTCCTCAGTCTCCAGGTTACGACTGTGGCAGCCTGCATTTTATAGACACCATTACACTTTTTTTTGACTCCAATACAACCCATTATCACATGTTTAAAGGTAATCTGAACATATAGACCTACATCATCACTTTGTAAGTACTGTACACTCTTACAGATATCTCAATACTCTGAACAAGTTCATTCTTTGCCTAGCTACCTAATGAAAAAAATGTTATGCTGGGCTTGGACAATATTTATAGCTAATCATGCTGTGACAGCCCATGTGTATACAGAAACACTCAAAAATGAAGATTTTTTGGAAAAACCTGGACATTTTAGGAACATTTTTTAGTCTTAGCTAGAAGCTTGTTTTGAACACCAGTAAAGGAGATGTTCACCCCCCTTGTTTGAAATAAGGGGCAGGTTGTCCTCTGTGTGTTTCATAGTACGTTCCCAGCCAAAAGATGGCAGTCTCCTTACCATCTTGGCCTCGTGCCATGTCAGACCATAAGATATGCTGACAGTGCTATGCGCAGAAGATCAGACAGAAATCTGGTGTGTGCCCATGCTCTCAAAGTAGCTGTGTGATCGTGTCCCCCAACTGCCTGGAAGTGCAGAACCTGAGGAATGTTGTTTCTGTACTGGACACCACATAAAGGTGAAACAGGGGCAGGACAACTAAATCCCCTCAGAGCACTGAGCATTAGTTTAATTATCTCTTAAAGGGGACCCAAGTGCTTTTTCGAGGATTTCCCATGGCGTACAAGTAAGTGTACCATGTGGCTTTGGTGCATGTAAATATAGCATGCCTAATGAAGACTCGATTTGAGCAAACACAAGACTCGTTTTTTCAGCAAACACAAGAAAGTACCTTTGGGAGAAGAGATTTAAACCTTTCTGGCTACAAACCTTATTCTAACATACTATTTGGGAGAACACTTAGCACTTTAGGTTTATTATTCTATTATTTTATTCTATTATTCAATCATCCTATTGTTGGGTTGCCTTATGAAGAATTAAAGTACTTGCCTGAGACTGAGGTTGAATAAAGTTTTACAGTGTGAAAAACCTATGGTAATTATGGCATGCTAATCTATCCAATACACCTCCAAAAATGTGATTATCATTATGCATTTTAAGCTTATTGGACTTAAATACTCCACTCTGGCAGAGGTTGCTTGGACAATATAGCAAAAACTAGATATGTATGCGTGTAAGTATGTACTGTATGCGTGAATGTAGCTTGTCTAAGCCTGTGACAGACTGTGTTTTGTCTTAGTTCTGTCGTACCATGCGTGGGACTTCAATGTCGTACTGTTTCATTTTGTTTTAGTTTACATCGCGTACTCCATTTTACTGTCTTCGCCTCTGTGCTAAATGAAATGGTCACCCCATTAATAGTGTCCCTGTTGGGGAACGTGTGCGTGGGCGTATGGGTGTGTGCATGTAGTGAAGTGGTTGTGTGTTTGCATGTATGTGTGGGCTTAATGAGCTCCATCTTGTCATTTTCCCTCTGGACAGGAGCGGCATTGACCTAGGCAAGCGGCCGCAGATCTTTTGGTGGCGGAATCCATCACTGTCTTTTGCTGTGCACACAACGGGTGTTTCTTTGGGATTGTAGTATTTCTTTAGAATTGTAGCGTTTCTTCACGTGTGCCGTATATTTTCTGGACCCTTCAGTAGTTGGCTCTTTGTGGTAAACCTTGCTCCAGTTCCCCCGACTCTTGTGAATTTATGTTTGGTTGTTTGTACATGTTTAAGTATGTTTATAAAATTTGTCAATAAATGTTATTTATGGAACACATGTCTCTCATACAGTGTAACAAACCAGTGTGCCTTTAAGTGAATTGTAAGGGTTAGCTTAGTCAAGCTTTCTGTCCTAGGGAACGACCCGCCCTAGGTGACGTAGTCAACACCACATTCTTCATGTCAAAATCCTCCATTTTGCCGCATTTGCATGGTCAGAACTTTCAAGTTCATTTGGAGAACGTATATGTTTAATAATTACATTGGATTTGACATAATCTGATAATTACTCCTTGTGTTGTGTGGCTCTCAGCTGTCTTGAAAAGTCTCTCCTGGGTCACACACACGGGTCTCAGAGACATGGTGAGGAGGGCATGATCAATTTGAGGAAGCATGGGAGCGCCATTACTGTCAGATGCCACTTTACAGAGCCCTTGTTGACTCATGGAATAACTCCTGAAAACCTGCACACAGTTTTTTTTTTTTTCCCGCCACACCCACACCGTGTCAAAAACACAAACAGACATGGGGTTGTGAAGGTGTATGTGTGTGTGTGTGTGTGTGTGTGTGTGTGTGTGTGTGTGTCTGTGTGTGTGTGTGTGTTAGAGGGGGTGTTGCTCAGGAACCCCAGCCCATGTCTAAGAGACCTTCATTAAGTGTGTTTGTATTTTCCGGGAGTGAAGTCAATGCTATGGAGTGTCTGTGGAGTGCTGGAGGAGGTCACCCAGAGTTCTCTCCTTCAGTGCAGCATTGCCAATGGAGGGAGGAAGGGAAACCAAACATTGGCTTAAAAGGAAGGGGAGGGGATCAGTACTGATGAAATAAAACATAACCTAAGCAAGAAAAAACACAAGGAATAAATTGTTAAAGATTTACATATATATATATAAATATATAAATCAACATTAAATATACATTTATATATGAAATATGATTTAAATATAAATAATGCTTGAATGTGCTACCGAGTATTGATGCTGCACAGCTTCCCTGATCCATATCATCATGCAATCCCCTTTCGCCTGCCTGTACGGCTGATCTTTCCTCTTGAGGAAGTCCCACTAGTGTGTCCGTTTAGGTATTATCTATGCATTCATGGTCATACACCACTGCCCCCCAGCTTGACCTAACGTGAATGGGTGGCATTTGACTGAAGCAGGAAGCCAGTCCCATTAGCCAGAGTGCTGAATGACAGACCTCCACTCGCCGCAGTGAGGAGAGGGGAGGAGAGGAGAGGAGAGGAGAGGAGAGGAGAGGAGAGGAGAGGAGAGGGGAGGAGAGGAGAGGAGAGGGGAGGAGAGGAGAGGAGAGGAGAGGGGAGGAGAGGGAAGAGACGAGGAGGCTCTACAGACCTAAGCTGGGGCTGTATTTATTTTAGTGGGGGGCGATTACCATCTGACATGGAGTGTCAGCGGAGGAGCAGAGGTGTGAAGCCTTGTGGGAAAGACAAAGAGGGAAAAAGAGATAAATGGAGAGGGACAGAGACAGAAAAAGAGAGAGAGACAGAGAGAGAGAGAGACAGAGAGAGAATGAGAGACAGACAGACAGGCAGAGAGAGATAAGGGCAAGCTGCAGACAAGCCTGGGTGTCAAAGCCAGGCCAGGAAAGAGAAAAGGAGGGAATGGGGAATGCAATGGAAGGACACTCAGAAGAAAAAGAGAGAGAGAGGAAAAGACAGAGTTAGAGAGAGAGAGAGAGAAAGAAAGACAAAACGAGAAAGGTCAACAGACAAAGAAAAAAGAAAGAAGAGAGAAAGCGTGGCTAATGGCAAAGTAGTCCTCTTCCTCGCTTTATTAAACATCTGGGAGTCATCAGAGAGATTGCAGGAAACAGCCGAGTCAGCAGAAACACCGCTCTCCTTCTCCTCCTCCCCAAAAAAGTGTGTCAATGACACAAAGAGCGTTTTTCATCTCGCCCAACCGGACCTGTGTTGCCTTTGCTCAGCTCTCTCTCTCTCTCTCTCTCACTCTCGCTCTCTCAGCTCCCCCCCTCTCTTTTTATCTTTCTCTGTCTTTGATGCGCACGTGGCCTCTGACCTGCTGCAACAAACCACCCCCCCCCCTCCCACCACCACCCCAACAGCATGGAGTCTTGCTGAGCTACATTATAAAGCCTCCTCCAGTGGTTTATCTCTTTCCTTCTCTCTCTCTCTGTCTCTCCCTCTCTCTCCCGCCTTCTTTCTCTCTGACGGAGGGAGATGTTTGTGTGGTCATGCCAGTGTATTAGTGTCTGCCACATCCTTCCATATGTCGTCATTTACAGTGCATTAATAACGGCAGGAATTTCATGGCCTGGCATTGTGGTGGGCACAGAGGCTGCCATGGCTTGGTGGGCATGGTTTGTTTTTTTCGATGCCGGCGGCGACGGTGGAGGGTGTTTGGTGGAGGGGAGAGAGGGGAAGGGTGCCTGCTCCACATCCCCCATGCTGTGGGCTGAGTGGTCTGGGGCCTCTGCTCCTCTCCTCTCCTCTTCGCTCTTCACTCTTTGCTTCGCTTGGCTCCTTTCGCTTGCGCCTCCTCTCCTACCCGCCTGTGTGTGGGGATATCAGCACCCGCTTGGGATTGGGTGATGGGAAAAACAGACTTTTCCATGCTGTCTGCCTCTTAAATGAAAAGTAAGTGTTCACAATGAACCTCTACATGGAGCATCACTTCTGCTACATGGCCCAGCAAATCAAATACTGAAACCAAGCAAGAGAAGAATAGGCGATAAATAGGAGATAAAGAGAGAGAGAAAAAAGAGAGAGAGAGAGAGAGAGAGAGAGGGAGAGAGAGATAAATGTACCTCAATATGTTTTCTGGGCATCACAAAATATCGACAGCAACATAGTGTCTGTTTATTAAGGTTAAGTTATGGGAAGATAATACAGGCAGACAGACAAGTATAAGTTGCATTAATATTTGGTGTTCATAAGTTTCTTTAAATTTACTGGCCTCCCATTTTCATATCAATGGTCTTCTTTTATGTTTTTTTTTAATAAACTGGACACATAAATCATAAAAAGCACCGAGGGTGAACCTGGGCAGATCCTTGAGTTTCTCAAGATGAGAAAGAGAACATCATACAGACATCGATGATGCAACACGAGGGGTTGCATGACATGGAAGCATATCTTGGGATTAAAGCCTGGCCTTTCTGATGTGTCTTCCAGTTATATGAGTGACATTATGACTTACACAAAAAAGACCAACCCAATATAATTGAATCCAGTTGGTATCATCCAAACAGTGATGTCAGTTTAGACCTTATTATGTTAATATGTTATGCATTATTCTGGTTTGAGGCACTGCCCTTACTGATTGACTTTACAGTTTTATGTTATATTTTAAAATGTTGTTTTTTTATATATCAATAACTCAAAACATGACTTTTTATGAGCTCAAGTTTTAAGCCTACTGTGCAACATGCAATTGTGCTTCTCACTGAACCCCTATGATGGTGAAACACTCCATGCATATCCGGTGGGTCATGAAGTCATAAAGAGTTCAACTGAAATAGGATTTTTTCATTTTGTTGTTATGGCAGTGGGATACCTGCTAGCATTTGACCCCATACATGTGAAACAAGCACAGATGAAATATTGAAAGCTCAATCAGTACAAGGCAACTGAGGGTAACATTTCAGTGTAGCTGCTTACCACATGGGTAGGAGGAGAAACTACAGCAAGTGACTGCTAACTGTAATGGGATAAAAGCTATGGCATTAGAAGCAGCTCACAAACGGAGAGTGCAGAAAACAACAATAAATATACAATCACATAAGTGCATCATAAAATGTCCACTGATTGTTAATTAGCTTCTTACTGAATTGTAAAAAAATAACACAAAAGACACATTTCTCAGCACTTGGTCTATTTTGCATGCCATCCTTTGAAGATGCTGTTAGAAGCCATTCTTTAAAAGGGTTGCTTAAATTGAATCCAGTGGTCATTAAAAGCTCTCAAAGCATTGGCAATGGCAGATAACAAAAGGGCCGCCATCATTTGCAGAACCTACTTTTTAAAGCTCTGTCAAAACTATTTAATTGAAGTCAAGTTGGGTCTAGAACATAAATGCGAAATATCTCCAGGGCGTTCATCTCTATTTTGTATGTCTGACCTATTACTAATTTGAAGTCTGCATCAGGGGAGTCACCTGCTCATGGAGATTATACAACAGAGGCGATATGCATGCTGATTGGCCTACAGTGGGTTTGTCATATGTTGTATGAACTATACGGCTTGACTGATGTAGTGCCTGGAGAAACTAACCAAGGACAACCTTATTTACAAAACAGGTGATGCAAATGATTGATGCAATTAAAAAACACTGCTTTTAATAACATTGCTCAGTCCTACTGAGTTTGTCACTAAACTTCTCCAGTCTCACTTATTTTTCTTTTAGAGTTACACAGCTTTATTCAATTTTCTCATGTCCAGAGAACTCAGAGATATTGACACAAATGTTTTTTTTTTTTGATGTTTTAAAATTCTATGATATTTGAATATCAGGTTCTAAGAATTGCGCTTCAACCACTGGCTTAAATAAATAAATCCATCCAAACCAGACATCTCCCTGAAGTCCAGCTGAGTGAAAGAGGATATTCAAAGAAGCCTACTTGATAGAGAGAGAGAGAGAGAGAGAGAGAGCCAAGAAGAAACAGAAATAATCACAAAGACTGTGATACAGAGAGAGACACACACAGAGAGAAAAGCAATATTTTCTATCTCTATGCACCTCTGTATCAACTATACTCAAAGCAGACCCAATTCTATCTAGTTTTTTTTTTCTCTGACCCCTACCTTTGAGGATCATTAATATTTTCAGTCTCCCTGAGAGGGTCCAGTTTTCATTTAAGTTTTTGTCAGCAATATATTCGATGAGACCAGGAGATAAATGCACCATGTCTACCTTAACCCACAGAGGTTAACATAATAGATTTTTTGAATCCATGACCCTTTATCTTTTTTCCATCTGTGGAGGCCCTTATTTTCTTATTTATCATTTCCAGTGTTATCAGGTGGACATTGCACTGGAAATACCATCTACAAGTCTACTAGAGGGGTGCTGACCTGGACCTAAAATGGTTTAGCACATTACTGTAGGTTTGTAGATACCTTTTGCCAGGCCCGGCTCTAGGGGGTGGGGGCAAGGTAGGCTTGGTCCACCCAATCACAAGCCTGGCCCAGCCACCTAATGGGAAGAGGAATATTTGAAAATATTTTGTAATATTTTTATTTGTAATTAAATTTGCCACCTAAAAACACATTTAGTTTCCAAAAATAATAATACATGACCGGACTTTTCACAAATCCAGCTATGACTCCCTGTTTCCATATACAGTATAATATATACTGTATATATACTATATAATTGCCCTCTGCAATTACACTTAACGATATATAATATTTAAAAAATCTCCCTCATCCCATTAAGTGGGTGGGCCAGGCTCATGATTGGATGGACTAGGCCCCATAGAGCTGGCCGTATATGGGTTGCTTTGGAATTAAGGAAGGAAGACACCATCAGGAAACTTCCTGCCATGCACCTTCATTGAAGGGATGAAACATCATGACTATGATCTCCCATCCTTGCAGATCAGCCCAGCAGACAGTCATAAGGAGAAGCTCTTCATCTCTGCTGCTGCTGCTGCTGTACGACTCTCATGTCTTATTCACCCAGCTCATCAATTATGAGCCAGCGACAAGAGGAGGAGAGCGACAAGAGGAGGAAGAGGAGCGATGAGAACAGCTTGAGACAGGGGCCCGGCAGCACGCCCACAAATGCCACATTAATAACGCAAACGGGGTCTGACCCAAGACAGGTCGCACATCGCTCCCGCTGTTATAGCACAGGAGCTGGAGCTGTGTAACACGTACTCCTGCAGGGACTCTGGAGGGTTTGGCGCTCGGCTCTAAGCTCCTGTTCTGCTCTGGGGTTCAAACCATCACAACTGCACTTTACCATTCTATTTATGATGTGGGGATAGGGGTTTATATGTTTTATCTTTATTTTTTGTCCTGTCTATCTTGTTTTGTCTAGTACCTTTTTGTCTAGTAACTGCATTATATGAACTGTATGGTGGAGAACAAGTTGCTGCAAGGATGATAAAGATATATCTATCTTTACAAAACAGGATGCATTTCCAAAATGGGACTGGGATAAAAAAAACTCATTTTCAAGTTTTAGATGTGAGCTAATAACATCACCATATAGATCAGGTGACTATCAGGTATATAGATCATCACTTATCTAAAATGGACCATAAAACTATTAATATAGTATCTTAATAAAGATTGACTTTAAAGATTGACTAGCAGTGCAAGAGTCTTTAGAAGAAAAATAATTCTAGCTGCGTACATCTGTGGAGGGTATTATAAGTTCAGGTTAGTGAGAGATCACAAGAAAAATAATATTCAAATGCTTTATCTTATTAGTCAAAACTGTTCCTAATAAGATGACATGGCCTTTGCTAAATCCTAAATATGGATGAGCAAGGCAAGCAGTGGCTGATGTTGTATATAGGGATATAAGGTCACATATTCCCACAGGCGATTATCTCCATTACATGTACGGTACTGCCTCGACATATACTGCATAACAGCTATAGCCTGAACTATTACCCTGCAGCACATGTTAAATCAGCAAACATCCTTATCCAAAAGAGTCTGAAAGAAAAAAGATGTTTTGTCTTCTTGAACAAAGACAGTAATCATGAATGTATGGCTACAATTCTTTGCCAGATCATGAAGGAGCTTCATACAGCCTGTTACATAATAACAAGTGTACTCTCACTTGATGAAAATGACTGCACAGAGGTCAAAGTGCAAATGCTTAAACGAATCAAACGCAAGCTTGTCATGTTATTTATGCACTACTACATTTGGAAATGAGCTTGTATGAATAAATAATCTTGCATTAATAAATATTTTTGTATCAATATTTAATATTCACAACTTGTCTTCATGTAAAGAGATATATATGTTTGCTGTGCAGTTGCTATTTCCACTTGTCATAAGTGCTTGCCTATGATGAGTTGTCAGTCATTGTTGTTCATGCAGAGTGATGCACTCTGAAGAGCAAAATACTCCATCATACACAGCAATCAAGCCAAGTGAAGTGAAATCAAGTCAAGTTTATTTGTATAGCGCATTTCATACACAAAGGCAGTTTAATGTGCTTAACAAAAATAAAAGCAAAGAACAATATAAAAGCATAACATGAATTAAAGGTAAATCACTAGAGAGATCACCAAGATCCATGATCATGTAGGGTCAGTTAGGCTTCTCAGTGAAGAGAACATGAGATACTGGACTGGTCTACTAGTCTTCGGGTTCATCCACACGATAACAATCCTGTATTTTTTTTATTTTTATTTTTTTTGTGGGTCAGACCAATAAATATTCACGTCCAGACTGGAACACTGTTGTTGCCAGGACGTGTGCACAGGGGCAAGGAGACCAAGCAACTGTCCAATGATTCGCTTTAAACACGTTATATATGTTGATGTTAGCAATGTGTGTTGTCATTGGGGTGGGTCGGATGCAGCGGCAGTTGCTCTTTTATTTAATAAGCATAATGATAGCCTAACATCATTGTTGGGCTATACTGTATGAACTATTAGCGATATAAAAACAGTCTGTAGTTCAGTGACAGAAGGTAGAAACAATTACATTACACCCAGTCTGCACTGCAAGCGATTTATACCCCAAATTATCCCATAGCAACACATTTATAAAAGTTTGAAGATGTTGCCAGATGTCACATCTTTAAAATGACTCACCTAGAAGTGATAGGCTATGGAACAGAAAAGGAAAAAAATAGCCTAGAAGGGGCTACAAATAAACTTGATACAATTGTGAAACAATTGTGCAATGCTTCACTTAAAACATGTCATATATTGAATTTAGTGTTGATATTTAATGGATTTGAAAGCAGCAACAGTTTCTCTTTGAATAATCTCTTTAAATAGTCCTTGTTAAAGCCTACCATAGCCTACTAGCCATATAGCCTGTTTAATGGCAAAGGGAAACAATTGCATAACAGCAAGCCTACATTGCAGGGTAATTAAACCACAATTTATTCGACAACAACCCATTTGTAAAAGTTTGAAGTTGTTGTTGTGAGATGTGGGCATGAAGGCGAAGGGGTGGTGATGTCATTGTCTTCAAAAAGCTGCAGTTTGCTTGTCTACACAACAATGCAATGGCAGCGTTGTCAGATTTTTCCACTCTGGAACCCAATTTCAAAAACACCGTTTTCAGCCAGCCGAGACGTCGATGCTGTGTGGATGATAGACCAAAACGAATAAAACTTCCCTGTTTCGACCAAAAAGCATTGTCTTGTGGACGGGTCTTCTCCAGAGCCAGAATTCAGCTCTGTAATTGTCAAAAAAACCATTAGGCTTTTTGGCATAGGGCCCTTGTTTCTCCATTATCTGGAGGGCCTGACCTTCTGCTTCAGACTCAAATGTAAAGCATTTGATAGTGTTTCAAAGGAGCACACAAACACACACACACATACACACACACACACACACGCACACACACACACACACACACACACACACACACACACACTCCACTTTGCCATATCTATAATTTGGATAGTGTATGTTAAGGAGGATTACACCTTAAGAACATAATCTGTCACCTCAACATTGTTTACTACTCGTTTGTCTCTATCTTACAGTACAACCAATCAAGTACTCATCTCTCAGGCATAATTTCAGCACAATTGATAGTGTGACACTACCTGAATGTATCAGTGAAGACCCCATGTGCAGACACAGCACAGATGTGCTGTCCTCAGTGCCACTGTGGAGGAGGACGACGACGAACAGCGAGTGTGACATGGAAGGGGGCTGTTGCTATAGTAGCGGTTAGCACATCATGTCCAGCCTCATTCCCACTGAAGACCAGACACACAGTCCAAGCCGAACACAGCATACAACTTTACACACACATACACGTACACACACACACACACACACACACACACACACACACGCACGCACACACACAGCATGAAAATGTTTTTCTCTAAGGTCACCACTTCTACCTCCCAGCCCTTGTGCAAACACACATACTGTATACTGTACACAGAATAAGCTTAGAACTCATACGTTATAGCAAGGTGGCCCTAACCTTACGCTGGCACATCAACAGCAGCTAAAGAGTGAGTCAGGTCTTGAACGGCAATACTACACTTTTCCTCTATATTACAGGTAATTCTAATACTTTGCTGGAGTATGAACAAACACAAGGAGACTGATGTTCCTTTCTACCCCATGCCTTGAGAGGAATACAAGAGATTAGACCTTGCTGAAGTTAAACTAAATGTGCTTAGATGGTTCTCTGTTCACAAGAGACAATGACGTGACACATACTAGAGTGCTTTTCCAAAAGACAGCTACATGACATGCTTTTAACAAATGGCTGCTGCACCATGCTTGAATTACTTTTAAAGTTGTTACTGGAAAAACACACCCCAGTTCTTCCACTGGGTGCCTCCTTTAATCTCCAATTTAGGCCGAAGAGAGGAAGAAGACGAGTAGCACCCACAGTTATAAGTTTTTATCTGTTCAGTGCACAAAATATAAAAATAAAAAATATATATGAAATGAAATACAAATAATATATAAGTATGAAATAATAAACTGGTAGAATCTAATCAGATTAAGGCAGGAGAACTATTATTTATTATCTATTTGGTTAGAAAAACGCTTTGCGTAAGTGGCATAAACTGCTGAATAAAAAGCTTCCTCCCTTATGCGAACAGCTGGACCTCCTGACAGGACAGTGACTGTAGCTGGTGCTGAAAACCTCTAGAGATGCAATGGTAAATGGACTGCATTTATATAGCGCAATACAGTAAAGCCTTCCATTCGCCCATTCACACATCAGTAGTTGAAAGCCACCATAGAAGGCACAGGCTCACTGAGAGCAGCTTGGAGTTCAGTCTCTTGCTCAAGCACACTAGTCAGAAGGAGTGGGATTCAGACCTAGCCTGGTAAACAGCTCCTCGTACTTCGCTTCATTTCTTACAGAGGGTCTGGCTGTGGTTTCATTGACATGGATGTCTCAGGCAGCGTCTTGCCTGACCAATCAGTGAACAATTTCTTCCTGGAGGTGTAGACTCTGCTAAAGTTTCGAACAATTAGATCTGCCTTTACCCCATCGCTAATGTCTGTTCACTGATTGGTCAGTTAAGATGCTGCCTGAGATGCATGTCAATGAAACCACAGCCAGATCCTCTGTATGAAATGAAGTAAAGTGCGAGGGGCTGGTTGATCAGGCTCATTCAAACCAGAAACCTTCTGATTTCTAGCCAGTTTCTTTACCTCCTAAACTATCAGCTCTTAAGAGCTTACATGACCTTTATTAGCCACCAAGACCATCTCAGTTCTAAGGGAGCTGCTGAGGCTGTGCCCTCTAGTGTGCTGCCTCTCCATAGAGGCTAACCAGTCAGGCTCCCTGCCTCTGCCTCTCCAAATGGGGGTGTGGTGGTCCTGACCCCCCTGTGCCCTTCTCATCTTCTGCTCCTGACCATACTCTCTCATGTCTTTGCTTTCATCATCACTGGCTCATCTCTGTTGTAAGACCAATATTTTGATCTGGGCCTTCAGCTTTTTATTCTTGTCTGTTTCTCTCTTCTACATTTGGCTTCCCTGCTTTTGTGGGATTCATATGAATGGTGATTCATAGCATAGAGAATACTGTATTGGGACTCTGAAAAAGCCGATGGTCACAGTCTTGTGAATGTTGCTTGTGAACTGCACTGAAAACTGACTACCAATTATAGCAAACACACGCACGCATGCACGCACACACACACAGATACACATATAAAGTTTAAATGTTATGTTCAGAGATACAGAAAATGCTGGTGCTGACCATGCCTTTCCCTGGGGCCTGCAGCTGTACTTACAACATCTTCTGGCCATCTGCCCTGGTGTTAGCTATGCATTAGCCCCTCATCCATTTCGGCATCACAAACTGTGGATGTTATTTGTTTTGTCAACAACATAATATTTTTCCAGCATTAGAGGAACAATCCAGGCTTGACTGGCTTGGCTGATAAAGCAAGTTCAGACACAGCACCTAGTTTGGTGGGGTTTTTTTTTGTTTTGTTTTATTGACCATGTTCAGCAATTTCATTTGGTCTCTGCTGGTAATTGGAACCCAAGGGAATTTTCTAGAATTGTGAGGTTGAAGCAACAAATATTTGGACACCTGACCAATTATTTCTTCATTTATTAGGCTTATCACATTAAAAAGAACACTGTTTGCACAATTGGAAACTTACTGGGCAGATATTATACCTAAATATACACCACAAATTGATAAACAAACAAGCTGGGGAAGCATTTTACTGATATCTCAACAAAAACAATAGCTACAAACCTTGCTGCACACTTGGTGTGAATTCTCTAAAGTGAAGTCTAAAAATAGCTAAAATGATTTAATTATAAAGCTGAATCACAGGAAGATATTAAGAAAAAAACAATGTGGCAGTTATGAGCAATGAATTTCTCATAGCTTTAGTTGGCCAATGAGATGCTTAACCATGGATATGTAAAGTCATCTTGGTAAACACTGACTCTATAATGCTTCCAGATGAACAGGCCTGAACCCTTTGTATATTCACGTATTCTGTTCATGCCCCCATGGAAAATGACATCAAGAAGATGGCAAGAAACTGCACCGCAACTCTGTGGGACATCAAAGGGTCTCTTAAATCTGGCACCTCCAAATGTGAGCCCTTTTGAAAATGTGCTTCATCAAACTCTGGACTTTTAATAGAGTGGCGTGTCTGTGCATATTTTCTTTTTTACAGCTGCAAATGTTTGCCCCATAACCCTGTGACTGTATGTTTGCATCCCTGTTGTAGAAATAAGCTAGCTGGATTATTAATGTGACTCATGTATGCAGTCCATAACTGCTTCGCCCAGTCTCACATTTATACAGAAGGCATCCAACACACAAAGAACAAAAGGTTCTACCAAACACCACTGATGGTCCACAGAGAACTAGCAGGAATGTCTTGTCTTTGTTTTTTAACATCCTAACTAACGAGACAGTATGAGGTGCATAATAACATCTAGTTCAATTACGTCTATCTGCATATCTAGGGTAGGTCAGCTCAGGCAAGGGTCAGAGCGACAACCATTAGCAGACCACTGTAAGTGCCTCTGGGAAGATACTTAAGAAAGACCACTGACCTACAGTTCGAAGCACGGACTGCCATAATGGATGAGAAAACACTGTCGAAACATGTTTGTGCCAGACTTGCAACCATGTGAATAAATCATGCTTTGCATGAATAATGGACGAACAAGAACATAAGGATTTAAACTTCATCATAGATGGAAGAGCCCAGTCGAAAGCCATGGGCATACAGTATGGTAACGTGCAAGGGAGACTACGATTTGCAATGAGAAATCACCAAGAGCAGTTGAGACATTTACTAATTGGTCATCAGTTACACAAATGTTTATAAGTTTATATTATTGCCACAGAGACCTTTTTGCACAATCTTGCTATTTCATCATCTCTGAATAATCTCTCAACAATCCCTTACACTGATGTACCCCTGGATACAAACATCTGTTTTGCAATAGCTGATTGCTGGTGGTGATTAGACAAGTGAAGGCCTCTGTTGTCATAATTAAACCTAATAATATATTGCTGTGAGGTGTGTAGAAGGTTTGATACGAGGGTCACATTTGTGCTATGACCAGCACTCCCCACATGTAACAGCCCTACTTCTAGATGACTATAAACTCACAAGCTATCTAGACACATGGCTTTTAGTTTAACACACACAGCTTTTGAAATGACAGCAGATGCTGCTAATCACGTCTGCTACTCTCATCTCCGTGGTCAAGCTGGGTGCTTGTGCGTGCCCTTTCCTGTGACTGGGAACCAAAATCTACAGTGAGTGTGCACAGACACACACACACACACACACACACACACATGCAAAAACACACTCCCATAATGTTGGGAGCAGTGAGGGGGATGGTGTCTCAGTCTTTTCCCTGCAGCAATGACTACGACTTGGGCCACGACCCCACTTTTTGCTTTGGAAAGTTCCAGCTGTGTGCCCTAAACAAAGCTTGCAGTGCCGTGACACTCTCTACATTTTCCACAAACTGGGCTCGCGCTTGGCTTGAAATGCAATGCTGCTTTCCCTCCTTTGAGGATGATAACAATCTGAGGTTTGAAAGCAGTGGATTTCTGTACTGTTCCTTGAATAACCACGGGCAGCGATTAACCCAGCTTTGAATAATAGCATCACACGTGGGTTAATGGTGCCATTAAATATTTCTTTTCTCAAACAGTAGGCTTTTTTTTTTTTAAATCGGTGCAGGCGTCTTACAGTATGGTCTTTGTTCAAGCCATAGCACACAGTGAAGATAATGCAGGTAGTTACTTGTAGGGATAAGTATAACTGCTTCTTGGAAAAGGTGATAACACTTGTAGGACTCTCCACGCACACACACACATTAGTTACTGCACAGCTGCAATTTTCAAAAAGCACACTGGGTATATTTAAAGACATTAATTCAACGCAGGTAGGTCATGAGGCCATTCGGATTAAAAACCATGCTGCAAGGTTGAAGTGAATTTTATTTCATGGATGACTGCCTCAGCAGAAGCAGAGGCTACGTAATGCCAGTTTGGCTCTGTGTGATGCTCTTCATATTCTTGGAACTGCATTTAAAGCATATTGTGAATTATATATGATATTTGCAATGTTCAAGACTAAGGTTTAATTGACATGATGTGTACACAGGTAGCAGAGATGGATACCTCATAGTATAGGCTCAACCATGAAACTCCTCCCAAAACAGCTCCTGCTTTCTCACCACATAGAGATAGCTCATATATCAGTGAATACAATTCCAACTATGAATATCAGTGACATGCCAATAACATAAGTGACCATCAATTAATACTAACACAAGTTTAATGACTTGATTGCAAAGTAAACTCAAAGCGATGTGCACATCATTGCTCAATGTGGAGCACCTCCAATTACTGTAAAATGTTTGGAAAAAGAAACCTTTAATGCATTTTTAAAATCAACTTTTCTTTCCTGGACACATTTTGGAAGGGCAAATTCAGCTCTGGCAGCGTGTTTTCCAGGCAGCGTTGTTTCTGAAGGATTAGCGAACAGACAGCTGAAAGTGAAGGCCTTCACTGCTGGCAGGACTTCACTGTCTCCTTCATGGGATGATTAGGGATCTGTGTGTGCTGCCCGCCAGCCAGATGGCCGGACACTGTAACCCCAGCTCTGGTTGGAGGAAGGGCGGCTCTCAGACACACGCCATCAGCATCCATGGAAGATTGGGCAATTAGCATAGTGTGCTGGAGCCTACTGCCTGCCTGGAGTCACCTCGAGCGCTCTTTTTCTTCGCCTCACCAGGCCTATGTGTATGTGTGTGTGTGTGTGTGTGTGTGTAATGTGCTGTTTGAGCGTTTCATGGATATGCTTCTAAAACTTGGCCATGAAAGGCTCTGCGAGGGAAAATTACTTTATGTTGTGAAAGAGTAACTGCATCCCCTAACTACATCCACTTCACAATTTGGAAAAAAGAGCTTCTGAAATGGGTGGGGAGGCACGAGGCTAAAGGGGTAGAGGCTGAGGCAAGGACGAGGATGTTGCCATTTAGCGAGAGCACTTAAAATTGGAAAGTTGGAGGAAGTAGGTCTGCCCACCTGTAATTAGAGGTAGGTATCACTCCTCTTTTTGGGTATCCCGTATGATGTGTCCGTGTACTCTGGGTACACGGTTGTCACTGATTGCCATCATATGCCGTAGCGCATTTGAAGCTGTAAAGGGTGAGGAGAGCTATTTTAAGCTCTTAAATGCCACAAAATGGCATTTTTAGCTAAAAACGTAATCTTTGCTGACATAAACCACAGCAATTGTGTTTCTTTCTACACATCAGCCAAGTAACTTTGTCGTCAGCTGAAAAAACACGTTAGAATTACAGTTAACTTTTTAAACTTCTGCTCAAGCTTGAGCTGCTCACCCACAAGACCCACAGACACACAAAGCTTGTACAACTTGACTTGTCAATTTTTATTTGATCTTATTGGAATTACAGACGGTATTAATATTAAGTCATATACTTAAACATGGTTCCCTTTGGTGCATTTGATGCACAGTGAAGCCACATGCCTTATAACTGAAAGGAGGAGCAAACTTGACATTGCTCCGTTCATACATTTAGCAAAAAGTTCCCAAAAACAAAGGACACAGGTATTCTGATGGTTTTGAAAAACCAACATATTGTCGCTGTTAGTGCAAAACCTCTCATCTTGCATTTAAATGTTTCTTCCCAAAAATCAGTAGTATGACATAACTTCTCTATGTATATATATTTTTGTTGTCATGACAACTTGAAACTGAAGTTGGATGTTCACTTGTTAGTAGGGTTAATAAAAACCTTTTTTTTTAAATTGAGAGGAACTGAAAAAAAAAAAAACATTGTCCTGATCTTTATCATTCACTTAGAAGTGCTATAATTATTACAACATTCAACATAATATAAATAACGAGTAACTGTTTCTAAACATAGGCTCAGCTATGTTCTTGTTCTCCTCTTCCTGACAATGTCAGCGTGCTGCTGAGATGCTGAGAGGTTTCACACCAACTGCTCCAGTATATAAGGCAGCTTTGCTGTGTTTTAACCGTAGAACATTTACATTCACATAGATAAAGGAGATCTTTCTTCTGTACAGAGTATATAACGCATTACTTAAACTTGCATGGACAGCCAATAGGACACTTCTAGCACAGCTGACAGATGACACTACCCTCTCTCTTCTCTCACAGTTCCCTGGAGGCCATTCAAAGCCTTTCGGTACCACATCAGACGAGGCAGACGCCTTCAGTCTTGTTCAGTCACAGAGATCAGTTTCCTCAAGGACATGATGACACCAGTAACACCCCTGGCCACCAACAAAGTCACCGTATCGCTTTTGAATCTTCATTTTCATCCTCAAAATTGTTGTCATTGCTGTTATCGTCATCATCATCATCATTATCATTATTATGCAGGGGAGCACCATAAACGCCCCTGGAAGGGGCCCCAAGGCTATAGTTAGGCTTCTCATAAGGCCTTGTTAACTATATTGAGCAGCTATCTTATGAACATGAAAGTTTACATTATATTTAAGAATCAGTAAAGTTTCCCAGTTAGAAAAATAAATTAAACCATACATATATTTTTTGTAAATGTTCATACGCAATGCATTTTATAAATGCTTTCATAAAACCAAATCCCACTGATTCAATCACACACACATATTGAAGCACAGTACAGGTGGATGGTGTACCAAAAAGAAGGAGGAGGGAAAAAAAAGCAACAATATTATATTATTCTTCTAAAAAAACCCTCTGAATTTCATATTCAGAACATCCATCCTGGACAATGTATTGGAGGAAAGAAAGTAGATTTTTAGAAGACAGTAGAGACTGAGAGACAGAGCTCTTCCCCATATCCGGTGCAGGTGAAGACTGGAGCAAGCTGATACAGGGGCCTCCTCACGCTACAGAAGCATCCTGGAAACAGATGAGTCGTTCAGCTTTAAATCCCAACCTGTATCCCACTTCAGCCGTGCCATTTCCAGCACCAATATACACATACATCCCCACATAAAAAGGCTGCTGCTGCTGGATTTTGCTGATGCTACTCTCTTTATAAGTATGTTGTATGTATGTTGTATGACTAGACTGCCGTTGCCGAATGTAGTTACATATGGATAAATAATAGCCTCCTTTCTTGATATATGAAAAACTGATTTCTGTGTACTGATGGTTGTGCAAAGATACTGTACTAACATTAAAACATGTTTTTTTGTTTTTATGACAAATCATGTATTATACATTACAGCAAACATCAATGTAAATTTATGGTGCATTTTTTCCTCAAATTTAGTTATACAGATCTGTCTAACTTTGTCTCATCTGCTGCTTGATCCACATATTCAATTGCTTAATTCTTTCCACACAGATCTGTAAACGCTGTCTCATCTTTTTGTATTTATTCTGTTAAAAAGTCAGTATTATAGGATTTGCACTCCTTCCTTTGCCTTGTGTAGCTGTTTTGTTGACCATGTCCAGAAAACATGTTTTTCTATGGGGCCTTTCACATAATGGTCTCAATAGCTTGCCAGATTATTACACAACTCTACGCAGCAGAATATGGTGAAAGATTGTGTCTCATTAGCACCTCTGAGTCTGAAGTCATTACTGTGCTGTAGGTGCAGACCTGTGTGTGTGTGTGTGTGTGTGTGTGTGTGTGTGTGTGTGTGTGTGTGTGTATGTGTGTATATGTGTGTGTGAGTGTATATGTGTGTGTGCGGGGGGGTGGGGGGTGATGGGTTACCACTGCTGCTGTGTGACAGAGGCGGAAGCAGACATGTGCACAAGAGATATGCAGCTTTCAGACTGCATGAGAAGTCATGCTGATCAAGCAATTTTCAAGTGAACTGAGTTGAACTGAAGTGAACTGAACTACCACAGAGGGCAATAAAGAAAGAGTGCAAGAGAGGAAGAGGCAGGCTGAAAAAGACAGAGAGAGACAGAAAGAGAGAGAGACAGAAAGAGAGAGAGAGCGAGAGAAAAAACGGGAAGAAGAGCACAGAACAAAGAAAGTGAGTTGGAAAGGCTGGGATGTGCAGCCATGGGCTCCGGCTTTACCTACCTCTGCTTCAGTCGCTTCTGGGGAAGGGTGCTGAGGAGACACAATAGAGAAGTGGCCATGAAGAGTGAGTACGTGTGTGTGTGTGTGTGTGTGTATATGTGTGTGTGTGTGTGTGTGTGTGTGTCTGTCTGTCTGTTTGTGTCAGTGTGTGTCTGCATGTGTGTCTGTGCCAGTGTGTGTGAGACAGTCACAACTAAGTGAATGAGTTTGTGTAACCGTGACAAAAAAAGAAAAACCCTGAAGAAGGGAAAGCGAAATAGCGAAAGTCACTCTGAGCATTCACTTGAGCGGCCTGTGCCAGGTCTGCTGTGCTCCTCTCCGCTCCACTCTGTTCCTACAGCACAAGCAGCAGCCGAGGAGCATCTCTGGGAGACTGTGACTCACACACACACACAAGTGCACTTGCATGTGGCTGGGAGTCCTTCCAACACCTTCTTACTAGTCCCCCCCCGCGTGCGTGCGTGTGCTCACAGACACACACACACACACACGCACACACACACACACACACCAAAAAGGCTTTTGTGTAATGGTCCATAAGGCCAGAGGCTGCACTGTAAATGTGCCAAAAAACATCTCTCTCTGGGGCATCATCATCATCTGTCAGGGCTCCATCCTCTTGCTCACTCTCCATCTCTCTCTCACTCCCTCTTTCCCTCCTCTCTTCATTGCTCTCTATCTCTCCCTTCATCGCTTTTTCTCTGTCTTTCTCTCCCTCTTCCCTGCTCTCATGGCTCTCTTTCTCTCTCATGGCTCTCTTTCCCTTCCCTGCTCTCTTCATCACTCGCTTTCTCTCACTTCTCTCACATCGCCTGCTTTCCTCCCTTTCTTTCTTTCTCTCCCTCTCCGTTGTTCTCTTCATCGTTCCCATTCTCCCTCCTGCCTCTGATCCTCCAAACGAAGTGAGTGGCATGAATGGGTACTCTCAAATCCCCATCCCCATCCTATTTCCTACAGCCCCCCCCCCCCCCCCCCCCCCCCAATTCTCTTCCCTTACCCACAAACACACACGCACACGCACACACACGCAAACATGAACATACAAACACTCTTCCACTCTTCTCACACACTCTTCCATCCCTCCACACTCTCCTCCTTTCAACTTTCCAGTCCTCTTCCTCAGTGCTGACGCTCCAAACCGCCGTGCCCCCCTCGTCCCCCTCCAGCGTGAGGCCTAACCCCCCCCACCCCCACCCCCCCGCACCGCCACAATGGACTTACGGCACAAGCCAAGGTATTCGCATTCATTTTCTCATTTCCTGGATAAGGAAGTCTTTGACATTTATTAGCTGGATGTTGAAATGCTTGCGTTCGCTCTGTGCCGTTTGTGCTTTTCTCACGCTGCGCCTCGGTACAAATGGCTCGGAGCGGCCGCTGCTCTTCGGAGAGACCGCCGCCTGTCTCTCCAATGGACTTTGGCAGGGGACGCACACAGCCTGGATGTCTGCTTTTCAAAAAAGTCCTGACGGGTTTCAGTTTTTGTTTTTTTTTTTTTACAAAAATAAATAAATAAATACAAAAGAGAGAAAGGGCATTTCTGGCCATCTGTCTGAATTCCAAATGTTAATGCTCGGCATGCTTCTTTTTAATTTTTTTTTTTTTTTTTTACTGTAAACTTTAAAAATTTATGACAGAAATTGCTGACGGATCAATGAAATGCTGATTGGTCTTTTTTTTCTGGCATACTGAAACAGAGGGTTCCTCCACTTAAATTGGGAATGAATTCTGTTTCAGTATGCCCAAAAGTTTTCAAATTTTTGTATTTGAACTTTTCTGCCCTGACATCAAACAGATTTAGCAATGGTGCTTTGATATGTAAAAAAAAATTAAATCATGGAGTTATACATAAGACTGAGTAATACCTTACGGTGGACATCAAGATGTTCTGAAAGTTTAATGGGTGGTACAGATTTTGAAGTGCTAACAGTGACAACTTTTTAAGGACTTCTGGCCTTCTGGACTTAAGAGTCACATATGGACATTTGAAATTCCCATGTGTGTCTTTCTTTCTGTATGTGCCTGCATCAACTGCCTGCTGATTGGAGTAATTACTGAGTTGCAGCAGCTGTTGGTCAGCTCACTGTTTTAATCATCAGGCACAAAAGCAGGGAGCGACAGGGAGGTAAAACATGCCTTTTTTACTGTTTCACAGCAATGATGCAATGATTAGCAACGAGCTGTGCACAGTTAATACGCTCTGTGATCAAACACAATGATAACATTAAGGAAAAATGTTTTGATCGGTCTTGTAGACTTGTCTGAGGAACAGGAGCTTTTTTGCGAGGCTCACTGAGAGTTCTTTTGCACAGGTTTCTTCTACAGGTGTAAGCGTGTCAGCCACTCTTGTTTTTCCAAGACACGGATCTTCATGGGGGCCCACTCTCAGTGTTCTTTGCCAAAACCAACCTACTGGCAGATGAGTGGAAGACCTAATACTGCCCGAATCTTTCCAAAATGCTGTCTATATGTGCTCCAGCGTGTGTGTGTGTGTGAGAGTGTGTGTGTGTGTGTGTGTGTGTGTGTGTGCTTGTGATCGCTGGTCGGGCTGTGGGTGGTCCACTCACTCACCGGTAGATGTTGGGGTCCAGGAGCACGGCTGTATCCCGGGGCAGCTGGGATAAGTGCACCGCTTTGGTCTTCAGCTGGCCTCTCTCCGTCTCATTCACCCACACATCTGGAAGGCTAAAAACAACCAGCCAAACAACACACACGCACACACACGCATGCACACACAGACACACGCTGCATTACTGCAGGAGCTCTTCATTTGTGGTTTGATTTGTAGTTAGCTTTATTGGTGTGTTGTCACAATATAATGGGGAGACCAAGGACTGAAGAACATCAACTGCAGCAGCACAAGAGCTGTAGCATGTATGGCACGTGCTCCAATCATATCTCTTCCATGATTGCAACTGCAATCCGCTATGGGATATGACAGACCAGAGGAGCGAGCATTTCAGCAGCAAGGTTACCAAGATGCCACACCTCTGGAGGTGCACTAAGATTCACTGTACTGAGGCACTGTTCATGCATATACAGTATGTCTGTGTTGTTAAGAAAAAAAAAAGATTTCTTGCAGAAAGAAAGCAGAAGTAAAGAAAGCACAGGCAAAGAAATAAATGCGTTGTGAGAAACTACGATGAGAGAAACAGAAAAACAGAAAGAGAAAGGGAGAGAGGGAGAGAGAGAGACAGAGAGAGGGAGAGAGAGAGAGAGAGAGAGAGCGCAAAGGATGACAAAGAGCCTCATTGAGACCACATATGTTAACACCTTCCCTGAGTATTTGGGTGCGTTTCCACCAAGAGGCACTTCCTTTGGCCACAGTCCACAGGAGGCCCAGACAGGATGACACAGAGAGACAGACAGAGAAAAAGAAAGGTGGAGGGGTGAGAGAGAGAGAGAGACAGAGAAAGAGATACAGAGAGAGAGAGACAGACAGACAGACAGACAAAGAGATAGATAGATAGACAGACAGATAGACAGAGAGAGAGAGAGACAGAAAGAGAGACAGAGAGAGAGAAAGAGAGAGAGACAGAAAGAAAGAAAGAGAGAGAGGGGGAGAGAGAGAGAGAGAGAGAGAGAGAGAGAGCAAGACAGAAAGACAGACAGACAGACAGAGAGAGAGAGAGAGAGAGAGAGAGAAAGAGAGAGAGAGGGAAACAGACCAGCCAAACCATGGCCATGACCCTCTCTGCTGTTGGAGCTGACAATCTGTTTAGAGAAACGTGTCGAGTGCAGGAGGACAGGAGGACTGTGAGATGTCGAACGGGCAGTGGACACAAAAACTGAAAACATCTCGCCTCGCCTCCCACCTGAACGCCGTCTTTATCCTTTCCACATGCTCTGTTACTCAATACTGAGGAGATGGCTGTTTTTTTTTTTTTTTAACCACATTTCAGTACAAAATGCTGCAATATTCCCTGTGGAATCCTGGCTGAAGTGTTGCATTAGAAAGTTCGAGGGGGGATATGGAGAAAGGGATGGAGAGAGAGAGAGAGAGAGAGAGGGAGAGTGAGAGAGAAAGAGAGAGAGAGAGACAGAAAGAGACAGAGAGAGGAGGGGTTGGGGAGAGAGAGACTAAACAAATATGCATCCTGAACTGGGTGAGAGAAAGAGCGAGTGTTCCAATGTTCGCACCTCGCCAGTGGAGCTCTCCATCCCCCAGAATCTCGCCTGCCTCCCAGCGCCACGACTTTATGCCCTCGCAATGATGGAAAATGGCAGGGAGACAGACAGTGTGAACGTCCAGAAAGAAAGGGGAAAGAAAAACGGCAGAAAAAATAACGGGGGGAAAAGAACAATGGAAACTGCAGAGGTTCGTACCGCTAATCCCTCTGCCCAGCATGCATTTACCCTGCCGCAATAAAAGGATGAATAAAGAGAGGGTGAGAGGAAGAGAAGAAAGAGAGAGAGAGAAAGAAAAAGGGAGAGAGAAAGAGAGAAAGAGAGAAAGAGGAATAAACAGTGACAAAGTGAGGGGGGTAAAAGACAAAGAAAAGGAGAGAGAGACAGACAAAGGGAGTGGGGAGAAGGACGAGAGGAGGAGGAGGAGGAGGAGGGGGAGCAGAGAGAGAAAGACTGAAGAGGAGAGAAAGACTGAGGGAGAGAGGAGTGGAGTGCTGGCACAAGGACCTGCACGAGTCTGAGCCCCTTCCCTCCCCCAGCCTCCCCCCACGCTTCCCCCGTCACTGTGTGCGTCATTACTGGAGCCCCCGAGAGACACCCCCACCACCACCACACACACTCACACACACACACACACACACACACACACACACACACTCCAACTCCCCCCCCCACACCCTACCCCATCTCTGGACCGCTCCCTCAGCAGAGCTGTGGGCAGGCAGCCAGTTCACGCCTTACAGCCTTTCAGCTGCTGCAGCCACTGCAGCCAGGTACGCCACTCACAAAGCGCACACACACACACATATACACACACGCATACACACACACGCATACACACACACACGCACGCACACACGCACGCACACACGCACGCACAGACGAAAAAAAATACACTGGATGTATTCCCATCACATGTATCAAGAAGGGCTGATTTTTAACTAAAATGTAACTCTCCCCCAAATCAATCACACACATTTGCGTAACAGTTACAGCAAATTTGTTAGCATGTTACATGTTAGCAACAAAATCCAGCCTGAAACAATTAATAACACAAGAGTATTTGGTTTGTTTTCAAATGGTTCATAGAATATGTTTAGTCTAAAAAGACCTGAGCAGATTTGTACAGTACAAAAATGACAAAAATATTTTTTCCAGCTGGCCTAGTTCTGTTCAGGTAGTATTCATGTGCAGGTCTGCACTGCACAAGGTAGTGTTTCAAACTGTGGCATCATCAAATTAGCACTGGCGTAGTGGGGTCTGATGGAGACTGGAGAATTAACCCCACAAATAATCAAGAAAGTCACCCAAAAAACCCAGCCTGAGCCTACACCAAGTAAATTAGTCCACACCATGCACAAAAATAACCTGGTGCAGCCAAACCAAGACACACTTCTTGTCTTGCGCCGTTGAGAATTGTTTCCAATCAGTGCATCCTTATGGATGCAGGCTTTGGGTTCGTTTTAAAAAAAAAAAAAAAACATATTACTTAAAGATTCAAACTAATTGCTGCTAAATACTACAGGACTGTGATACTTCCCGCTTTGTCATTAACGATGCCTAATGATGATCGATTTGGGCCCTTTCTAAAACTAACCCCAATACACCCTCTGTATCTATTCTGTTTGCACATTCCAGTGGAGGGTCTATTGTATTAAGTACCATCCAACCCACATTAGTGGGGGATGGGGATGGAGGTGGCCTATTAAGCCCCCCCCCCCGGCAGCGTGCCTGAGCGAGTCTGCATCCATGTGGAAGTAGAGAGCATCTGAAAATGCATGTCTGTGCAGGACCTCAGCTCAAGCCATCAGCTGTTTATTGGTCATCAGAGTAATTTACAACACATCTGTAAAACTGACGTAAGCAATAAAAACAATAAAAAACGCTGCAGAATCAAGAGAGTAGTAGATCTTACATTGCACAACATTTGGAGATATTGACTGCATAATTTTTAAAAACTTAGATTCACACATCAGCTAATTT
Source organism: Setipinna tenuifilis (assembly GCA_030347295.1). Taxonomy (NCBI): domain Eukaryota; kingdom Metazoa; phylum Chordata; class Actinopteri; order Clupeiformes; family Engraulidae; genus Setipinna; species Setipinna tenuifilis. The sequence goes on along the minus strand of CM059268.1, from coordinate 24,711,070 downwards.
CAGATGAAGTAAAACTGGAAAAGATAAAGAAATCTTTTCCAGTTCTGAATTCTTACAAGAAAAAATATTGACTGTAAAGATTCTCATTCCTCCAGGTCATGTTAGTCAAAGGAGCGAAGTTGGAAACAACTGGTCTTCTTTTAGTAGCTTGAAGACATTTCACCTTTCATCCAAAAAGTTTCTTCAGCTTGACTACTGACAAATCACATGACATTCTTATGCGAGGTTTAAATCTTAAGGTCTTCACACTTTGTTTAGCCTGTAAAATGGTATGCTATTACTAAGTTTATGTTAACTATAATAACTGAATATGGTGCTTTACGGCTTGAGAATCTTATTTTCGAATTAGTGTTGTTCTAACACCCTAATTAATCAAATAAATGACTAGGTAATGACCAGACTGATCAATTTCCAAAACTGTCATCAACATCGTCTAGATCTAACCAGGCTGCTGTTGATATAGATACATTTTATGCTTCTTTTAAATATCATCAGTTAGCAAACTCTACTACACACTCGATGGTGGGCATCTCAATACAGTATATCACAATATATTGTTTTGTTTTGTCAACACCAGTTCTAGACTTTAGTCAAACTGTAAACTGTCATATAGTCTTAAAATATCACACATTATACAGGTTTTTGAGCTCAGATGCATCCATGTTTACCTTTCTGTGATTGTGTTAACCATTTCCTGACAACTCCCTTCTGCAGGGTTTTCTAATAATCTTTGATGAATCATTACACTTAGTCTTGTTTATCCTCTTATTTACTTAAAGCAACACTGTAGCGAGGGGGAGGAGAAGTCACCCCACCCAGCTTCGATCCCAGGCATCCAGGGTACCAAACATGTTCTTTGACTGCAACGCCAAAGAGCCAGGCTTATTGGTAGTGATGGTCACTCCATCACACTGCTATCTCCGTTGGGAAGTGCACCCATGCACTTCACACTCAGGTGTCCCTCACGCATTTCCCACCATACTTCTCCCATCCACAGTGCCCCACATACTCATGCTTCACCCATCACTGAGGTCCCTTGCACTAGGGTCAACCTAACCTGTGGGTCCCTCATATGGCTTACACAGTTGGTGTGCCTCCGATTACCTCATGGCAAGCCATCCCACTTCTGACACCCCACCTGGCTTCGAACCTGGGTCTCTGGGGTAACAAACATGGACTTTGACCGTGACGCCAAAAAGCCAGGCTTGATGGTATGGCAGTCAGAGCACACCTACAACCCTAGTTATGGTCACCCCATCACAAACACCAAGTAGTTTTTTCCTCTTCGGTCGCCTTAAAGGTTGGAAGCACAATTGTCTATTACCGATGTTGTAAATATTTGTCTACTGCAGCCATACCGTCGCATGCACACTTGTCCAGTTCATTTGGAATCGCTTATCCAACACCAGCTTTGGAAAAAACAACGTCCTCAGACAAGGTGGAGTAAGCCATGTTGCTTGATTTTATGAAAGTATGATGTACAGTGACATGAGAATGAAAACAAAGTAGGCCTATGTGACATTGTTTGCTATTTCAGTCTAGCAATAGCACGATAGGTTTACACAAGGATGAAAAATAAAAAAACATGTCTCAATGGTTTATCACATAATAGCCATTTGCATTGTGTCAAGTGTAAACCTTGAGCATTTTATTGGGAAAAAAAGTTACATAGACGTGACTGTGTCTTAGTGACTGCACTGCTACGTTATTACTAGAATAGTGTTCAAAATCTTCTTACTGCCCCACTAGCTTCTATGTTGTCTACCTTCTTAGAGGAACTAAGTTTCGGCAGGGAACGGTTCATGCCCGCAAGTGCTTGACAAGTAGCAACAAAGTCATGAACATACTCTTGCAGCTTTAGCGTCCTTCAGCAATAAGTGCAAGCTGGTCCGATGTTCACTCTAGTTCGACCTCTTTTCCCCATCATGGTTTTGTCTTTCTTGCCTCCTTCAACATAGGCTACCCTTCCTTTCTTTCGCAGGCTCAGTCATGATCAATTCAAAAGCTGGCTGTAGGTACCTTCCATTTATATGTACCTGCTGAGTCCGCTTCCTTTGCTTCACCTATTGGCTATTGTAATGCTTCCCCAAAGCCAGTCAGTTGTAGTTTTTTATGTCTCTTATTCGAACTACAGGGGGAGATGGTCCGCTCCTCCAAACTTACTTAGAGTGGTTACAGCCGAAGGTGGACAACAAAGCGAACTTAGAAGTGGCCTTTTATCCTGTTACAAGTTGATGAACCACTGAAATGATTTTGAAAACATTATTTTTAGGTTGGAAAAAGTGCTTAGTGTCGCTTTAACCATGCCATCCTCTCCCACTGTGCTGTACAGCTGTTTTGCCCTGGTTTGTTAATGCGATGACGGTCAATGTTTGTGTGTTTTGTTCTGTTTTCCTTTTTTGTTTACCCCTTAAAGTCTTAGTAAAGAATTAATCACATAAAAAACAGCAGCCAGTTCACAGTGTGATCCAAAGCATACTGTTAAAGAAAATACAACAGTGATTGGACTTTAACAAGTTAATGTTCATTTGTTAATTAAACACTGCTGAGAGACTGCTGAGAAGTGTGGGGGGGCAAGGCCATAAATAATGTGGTAAAGTGGGTGACAAAGTCTTGAGAATTGTTAGGGAAGATTAATTGACTGTTGACTATCATGGGGTATTCCCTAGTTGGTGTGAGTTTGCGCAAAAAAAGAGTGATACTCTTGTATGTGTGACACACACGCACACAGAATAAGTTCAATAAAACCAAAACTGTGTGTGTGTGTTTCACACAAAACACATGTTAGCAGGCCCATAATTTACACTATGAGACACACACACACACACACTCTTGCACAAACTAATCATATCACATGTAAGTGATGTTTTGAATTGAGACTGCGTTTTAAATTCACAATGGTGGAGATCTGGCAAGGCCTCCACCATCTGTACTGTGCAAAGATACCAGCAGACAGTTTACTGGTGTTGGCCGACAAACACTTGGACCAGTTCCCTTTTCTATTTCAGACTACTACTACCAGAGACAGAGGATGAGTGTCTGGACTTTGGATTCTCCTTATTCTTTAGAAAACAAACAACAGAGTGGGGGCACAAACACTATTCAAAACACTGTCTTGCAATTACCATTATACACCAAGATTTCTTAATGTAGAAATGAATCATTTTCTAACTATGCATGTGTAACTGACTGCGAAATATTCATTTTGACATTTAAGTGAAACCCTCTCCGCTCTGGTTTAAATACTGAGGTTTGGGTACCAACAGTGATTAGGTTTAATTTTCCTGTGTGTCGGTACCAATGGTGGTTCCTAAAGAAATAAATCAACAGTAGCGACCAGGGTAAATATCCTTAATAAACATCCTAGAAGCACCACTGGCAATTTTAGGGTTAACACAGCGGGGGGAATCCACATTCTTTAAAGGTGTGAAAAAATTCCAAACCCATTCAAACAAAGTGAAGGGCCGAACTCTCATTCCAATAAAAAAAAAAAAAACAGTGTTAATCTGCGAAGTGTTTCATATGGGAAGCCAGGCGTGTGTTTGGCTTGGCCATCACCTCAGTTCAACACCACAAACACGCTACGCTATCGTCATGGAGTGCCACATGCCGCCGCATCCTGCGCCATTACGCAAACCATAGCGTGGCTGCTGCGGCCTGCGAAGTGCTCGGCTCGTCCGCTTTTCCAAACCACGAGCGTGTGTGTGTGTGTGTGTGTGTGTTTGTGTGGCACGGAGCGAGAGTGTGGTGACACATGGGGTGGTGACAGACTGGCGAGGCGAGACTGCCACAGAGTGCCTCTGTGGGTCACCGCCGCATCCAGCCGTACACCGTAGCGTTAATTAAAACAAAATAAAAAAAAGTACTGGTCTAACACCTCTGCTGCTAATGCGCTCCACATCACTGCCCCATCCACACACGCAGCAGCTAATGGTGATTAAAACAGCAAAATCGCAAAGAGATTTGGGCCAACTTGATTCTGTTACCTCCACAAAATGTGACAGCACCGATGTCAAACACTACCCTGACCATACTGTAATTATCCAGGATTTAACGAATTGTTGTTTCTTAGTAAGGGAGGCCATGAGATTAAGCCATCAGCTCTGATGCACGCAGTAAATACACACGGCACTTTTTTATATTAATTTCTGAGGTGACCCAGCCAGAGTGGTTTGGCTGTTTAGATGCTGTCATGGGAAAAAAGGAGCCCACTGAAAAAAAAGAGAGGGAAGACAAGCAGTTGGAAATAAGAGTGTGTGTTTAGGGGAACAGTATGCGTCACGCTCCAACAATTCCCACACACACACACTTTCATATGCAGACACACACAAACACACACAGACACAGACACACACACACCTCATCTGTTTTGCATGTGTCATAATAAACAGATTGCACAATTTGGTTTGCCACTGGATGCTGGACCACATTCACAAGACTCCCAAAGCAGAGCTGGCCAGACTGAGGTAGGCAAGCACACAGAGAGGCTGATAGCGGGATTGCACTCCCGTACGCAGCACAGAACAGCAGGTTTGGTGAGCAACATCCAAACCAGCAAGCAAGCGCTCACCAAACCAGACATCCATATCCTTGATGGAGAGCCAGCAACAGACAGCTCATCTGGATTCTGCTCACTCTAAGGAACACAAAACACTTTCTCTATCGGATACACACAGTGTACAAACACAGACATACAGACACACATATACACACAGACACACACAACAAAACACCATGCTGTGACTGCATAGTGCAAGTGTGACTGTGTGTCTCAATAGACTCAAAAACACCCCAACATTTCTGACACACCATTCCTTAAAAACCAGCATGGATCAGCTTCTGCCAGAAGAAATTTTCCAGATGAGACATTGTGGAGCAGGAACACCACAGTCGTATCTACTTTCTCTTCCTTTGCCATGTTCTCTCCAAACAAAAGGCTCTGCAAAGAGACAAAACATCGTGGAACCTTACCCCCCCCCCCACCTCTACCCCCACCCAACAAGCTCTCCTGAGCAGCAAGCCTGCTTGGGGTCGGAGGGGTAGCCTGCCCAAATATAGATGCAGATGATGAATGGGCACCAGCAGTGGTGTGCTCTTTCTTGACTTTGCTTCCAAACGCACAAAACTTTTGGCCTCGTCCCAGAAGAGCGTGCAACAGCTCTGCTCCGATATCGAGAGTTTTACACTTTTTTCGGTGTGAAGTGTGTGGGAGGTGCTACAGTCATCTTTGCAAAAAGGGCAGGAGCTCTTCCTGAAGGAAAGGCATCTGCAGAAGGAAAGGCAGATGCAAGAACATCTTTTGGGGGATTCCTCCACATTTTCTGGGTGTGCTACAGACTCACAGCTTCTCCCTCGCCTCTCGCTCAGCCCTACGTTATATATTGAGCTTGAAAAGCTGATTAAGGCAACACTGGAGCACCGAGACTGAACTGGGTCAACGGGCCATCTTCATTTCTGACCTCGTGACAACACTCTAGTTAATGGGTACCCAGGCGGAATTTTTCATTTACAAGCCTCATTTGAACATCTTGTCATTATCATGTCCAAATAAAATGACAGCTGATGGAAAGAGCGGAGCAGGCGAAGGTGAGGGGGGGGGGAATGGAAAATTCCACCGTCAGACTGGCAGCAGTCAAAGAGATCATACGGAGCACAGTGAGAAGAGCATCCAGGAATGGTGCTGCAATCGGCGGAACGACATAAATCTCACCACAGCCATTACTGCTCATCACCTTCATTGACTCCTACCCAATAGTCCGAAAAGTGAGGATAGGAAACCAGAGAAACTGCTTTATGTAGAAGCAAATAAATTTGAAAGAAACTTTAAAATATCACCACCAGGGTGCTGCAGAGGGTCTTCTTTTGTGTTTCAAAGTCAGTCTGACCAGCATGTCAATCCTGTGTACAACCGGCAACATCTAACATTGTTCGTTTCATTTGCCTTACTGTATCAGCCTTGGCAGCAGGAGAAAAGGTAACACCAGTGATGTGCGCCAGCGCAAACATTATTCTTACTGTTTCAGCGGCCTAGTCTGGCCACTCTAATAATACAACCCTTCCTTTCCACTTGCACCATTTGCAAGGCGCGATGCTGAAACAGAGGGATCAGGAAGGGACAACGTGAGGCTAAACAGGCGCCAATACCACCTATTAGCAAAGGGATGTCACATATGAATGAATGGCACATCCATCAACACAGGAAATTTGACTGAGCTTTTAACACTTACTGCCGGGTTTCCATAAAGATCAGGAATGTGAGGCATTTCCAGGGAATGAGGTTGAAAGTCAGACTAAATCCTTTTCACAATTTTAACAGTGTACATCTTCCTTCTTTGAAATAGTATTACAAACACTAAGCTCTTCAATCACTTCCCTCTTGACTGGAAAAGGTAGCTGGGAAGACTGAAGATCTTTGCATGCCAAATATTGGCCTAGTAAATAACTGTACTAGGGTTGGCACTCAAGTTACATTAATGTTTAGGACTTTCACAACTGATAGAATTGTAGATGTTTGTTTCTCATTTTGATCATGTGCTAAACAATCTGTATTCTCTCCTTTTTCTTCCCTACAAATTAGTACTTTGTTGACCTAGCTGCCATGTGGTAATTAGCCACCTTTGTCTGTTAAGCAATAGCCTTTAATGATCATTTGAGTTACCTGTTTGTAAAAACTGATCCAACTATGAAGTTCTGTGCTAGGCCAGGAGAAAGTATATGTTCTGAACACTTCAGAAACACAAATAATTGCAAATTACAAATAATTACACTGCCAATTTGACTTGACACAACCCCTTTGGAGACCCAAGAGCTTTCTGTGGTTTTTAAACTCCTATTCCAGTGCCACAGGCTCTTCTGTTCCATAGCCATCTCAACTGTAAGTGGCAAACTGTCAAATGTCAAGCAAAACACTTTCCTGACTAAGCTATTTAAAAACATGCCCAATCCCACACGTCTTTGCTCTGTCTTCATAATGGCAATTTCAAAGCAAACGCTGGTGACTTCCTTCTTCAAATGTAACAGTGACGGTCATCATTTTGATCTGTGACTTTCTACATCAGTGCAAACAGTTTTCTCTCCATCGTAGCATACCATCTTCCCCACACCTCAAACACTCCCCGCCCCCCCTCTCTCTCTAGGCCCACAGTTCATCTCTTCTAATCAGGGAGGAAGGGAGCGGCAAAGGGTGGGGAGGGGGGGGGGAGGCGTGGGTGAGCGATAGAAGGAGAGAGAGTGAGAAGGGAAGGAACAACATTAAGCAGTGTGGACCCATCCATTCATCGAAATCTGTCAGGTGCGATACGGCTCACGCTGTATCAACCTCTGCTCTTTCCCCTCCAGAGAGAAGATCGGTTTCTGCGGGAAGAATGAAAGAACTCCCTCCTTCTATTCATCTTTCTCTTTTTCTCATGAAAGAAGAAATGGGGGGTGCGGGTGTTTCTTCAGTAGCGTCATGGAGGAGGAACCCCACCTCCCACTACAGAAATGGGTCTCAGCAGAGCTGATTCTTCATATTGGTTGCAGGGCAATCTCATTAGAGTGCCTCTGTCAGTGTTGCTCAGACGAGCTCTGTGTCCAGAACCAACCACACTGGGCAAGTGCAGACTTAAGCAGTTTTCCACTTCTCCTTCTTTAGCTCATTAAGTTTTGCACTTTTTGAATGTTTATTTTAAAACGTTACTGTTTTAACATGTGTAGGTGGCATGCTGTGTGAATACGCTGTTAAAACTGTGGCTTGAACTCCTGTTCGTCTGCTCTGTTATAGTAAGCTGCACTACAGTCTCCACAGTGTGCCTCCACTTAATGTGAAGGTGAGGGTGCTGAGACCTGAAATTGTTTTGCCTGTCTAAACTCACCAGACAGGTGGGGAAGCCAATTTGACACCAACCCTGGTAAGATACGTTGGGTTGGCTAGTGGCCAGTGTGACAACACCCTAGCTTGTCTGGGTTGAGAAAACAGTTGCGAGAATCGAAGGAAAATGTGATCTGAGAAAATGTGATCTGAAAACGACACCGGCAGCATGATCACAGCATGCGGGGAAAATGGGTTCTGGCACGAGGAACCGGGTCAGGAGTCTACAAACCCCATTCACACGCAAGAGAAACAGTGGCTGGGCCCTGCAGACTGGGGTCTCGTCCATTACAAATATTTGCACAACTGCAGATGAAAAAGGCTGGCAGGAGACGAGAGTGGGATGGGGTTACGGGGAGGAGACCTGGGGCTTGTCATGTCAAGCGCAACGGATGATGCGAATGCTTCACAAACATTTCTACCTGCCTTCTCCTTCTCCTTCTCTGTTTCACCAAACAACTGATGACTCCTGCAGTCAGACTGATGCATTCTACTGCTATCTCCAGTTAGACTTTACAACAGTCTTGCATTATGGCTGTCACCAAGGGTGGGAGTATGTTTCTGTGGATATGGTAGGTAAGGTATATATGGGTATATGCTTTTTGTGGTTTTGTAGACTATTCCCACTGCAGTCATTGCACACATGGCCATACAGATACAAAGTTTTGCTGCTGCACCAAGGACTATGAGCCAACACATATGACCTATGCAGAGGATGATGAAATCTGTGTCACCTGCACCTTGCAAAAAAACAGCGTCTGCAGAAATACTGCATATTTCCCCCTTGACAAGGCAGTATGACACAAGAATGTCACATTGCCTGTTAAAACTGTTAGCAATGAGATGTGACTGAAAATATAGTCCAGACTACCAACTGATACTAAATGTTGAAGATTTTTTTTCTATGCAGTGTATACACTCTATGACTATCAGTCAAACCAAAGGCATTGAAGAGCCTTCCACTATTAAAACCATAGTACTCATAGCCAGAAGCACTCATGGAAAAAGGAAGCAAAGAGATGGGCAAGGCCTGGCATTAAGAGAGCACAGCCGGTCGATGTAAGGTGGCCGTCCCCAAAAAACCCACCCCCAAAAAGAGAGCAGAACTCACATGTCCTCTGGTGTCCAGTGCAGTAAGACTTTCACCTTGCCGGAATCCTCTTTCCGCCTTGCTGTTACCTGCAATGAAGCAAAAGTGGGTTCAGGGACAAGTTTCAGGATAAACAAGGATTTTTAAAAAACTTTTTAAAGAGAAAAGGTGTCCCAGCCATTACCAGACTGAGTAAAAGTATGCTTGCCGGCACGCTGGATTTAAAATGACAAAGGTATTTGAAACAGGACAGTTGAGTATTATAAGTACAGTATTAAAGTATTAGAAGCGTAATCTTTAGTAATAGTGAGAAATTCATGCAGGCAAACCATTGCCCTGGGGCCCAGTAGGAGCTCACAGAATTTAATTAGGATAAAATGCATGGGTAACTCTGGGTAAAGTTGCCCTTGCTCAAGTTCATGTTCGCAGTCTTCATACATGTCAATAGAAACTTCCTAAGTTTCTGAGATATCAAGGCTTTACAAGGTAGTTGTGGGCCTATTTCTACTGTAAAACATGAGTATTACTAGCACATTCTGTATGTTTGGCATCCTAATATGGCATTTATTGTACATATTTTCTGGTAGACATGAACCTGAAGAAAGTCTTCAGGTGTTTAGTGTTATTACTAAAACTAGTGCAGAGCCCATTGAAGATGTGCCTGGGTATTGTTTGTTTTGTATACCTCACATGTTCAAATGGGCGATACGTGAACACAGCAGTGACAACTTCTGAAATCAGTTGAGTGAAAGTTAGTGGATACATTGGGATGGCTATAGTGGTAAGGTAATGTGCCAGTACATCTCTTGTGACTGTAATCTACATTGCACGGCACTTTGAGACATAAAAGCAGTCTCTGTAGAGCAATTTACCGGTACATCTTTTGCTACGGTCACCTGCATTGCCCTGCACTATGCGAGCTAAAAGTCGTGTCTGTTTTGTAATGTGGGATATGCGAAGTTGCGACGTGTATGGAAAGTTGTGTCTTGAGATGATGCGTTTTATTTGTGTGCATGTATGTGTATGGCGAATTGTACTCCGGAATCACATGGCCTGTGCGGAGCTGTCTGTGCACGTGGATGCAGCCGTGTTGCCTATCGCACTGTGTGACATATGTGAGGTACACCTATGCCCAAAAGTCAGTGTTTTGCTATGTGGGATGCAATTTCAAAAGGCGACGTGTAGTGAAGTTCCATTCAGATTTTTTACATTTGCTTTCCTTTATTTATGTATGTATATGTAAGCATATGGGGGCTAAATTAAACTCAGAAACTACAGTGCACTGATGCAGTCGTGTTGAGTGAGAGGGGGAGTGGCTACGGTGCCCAATGTGACACACAGACAAAAAGAAATTAAAGCTCAATTGAAGCTTGCTTTGGCATTTGTTGTCCTAACAACATGAAACTTGGCACTGCACTCACTCGTTCCATTAGCAAGCCACCTACCAAATTTGAGCTTGAGAGTTTGAGAGTTGTGCACAGAACAGAGTGACAGACACAAACACATATAGACAGATGTTCCTTGAATAGATAGATATGAAAAATATAATGTGGTTTAAGAAGAGGATACGTATATGCAGAATTTGTCTGAAATTAATTCACAAATTCACATGGAGGCATCCTTGGTCACTGTATACATCACCTGCAAAGGTGACAAAACAGTTGCCAATCTGAGAAGGCAGCCCATGCTAACTCAATGCTTGACCGCAAGTGCTTCTGGTTTTGTTCAGATTCCTAAGCCAGTGAATAATGAACAGGCTCTTTTATGCTTTTTAGGAGTGCAAGCGCACTCTAAACAAGCATACGTCAACTCAGACACAATGTAACAACCCTAAGTACCCAGACAAAACACATGGGAAAAGCGCTTTATGATCTTAAGCTTAAAACAACAAACATCACTCTTGTATAAGGAACTCAACTGTGTGTGTTCAAAGTGTTACATTTGCCCAGTGCTTGTTTTCAGTTACTGCAGGATTTAGATAGTGTGAGAAGTAATTCTCCTCAGACTCATGAAAGCGCCTGGCTATGGAACAGATAGGACACTACAGGACAAAATGCAAATGCAACAGTATATCATATCCAGCAGAGTTTTCGCTCATTATCATTAATATACCCAGAAAAAAAAACACACTGCAGAGAAGAAGCCTGCATACGAAATGGAGGAGCATATTTTTCTCCCATATTACATGGACTGACTTCATGCCCAACTTTTCTAAGTCATTTCAGCCATAAATGCAGCTGAATGCAGCCTATTAGCAGTCACAATTCTGGGTAAAGACACGAATATGTAGTTGTTTGAAAATATGCGGCTTAAAACACACACACACACACACACACACACACACACACTTTTGCACCACTAACTGAACATCTTTGTACTTCAGATTGTCATCCATCGCTTTAGTGCTAATCAGTCCATCAGAGACATTGTTCACGCAGCCCTGTGGCATGGCATGAAGCACTTATCCGACCCGCCACATTTCCTGATGACCTGTCATGGTGCCAGAGTGCATTCTGGGTCTGATGGATGAGGTATCGGACCACGGCATGACATGTGGGAGGAGGCATTCATTTGGACGTTTTAAAAAAGCAAACAACAAACACACAAGCCTGGGATTTCTCCCATCCAAATATGTGTTGTATAAACAGGATGGGGTGTGTGTGTGTGTGTGTGTGTGTGTGTGTGTGTGTGTGTGTGTCCGTGTGTGTGTGTGTTTGGGGGTGGTTTTCTGTAACAGCTGATTGCATACAGGAGCACACTTTCTTTTTTCGAAGAACAGAATATCGCTCCGATATCCCACCAATAACAAACGCATTTCCTGTCGTCGTCTAGCTCTCTTTCTTCCCCCTCTCTTGCTCGCCGTCTCCGTCTCCTCCTGTCAGAATGAAGTGTGTTTAGCTTGGGTCGGGGCGGCTCTTGCGGCGGTTACCCCTCTCTCTCTCTCTCTCTCTCTCTCACTCGCTCGCTCGAGTCCTCTCCTCTCACTTCTTCTCTCTGTGTTTTGCTACAGTGCCGAGGAACTCCAGCTATGTGCGGAGAGGAAGAGAGGAGGTCTGTTTGGTGCGGCCGGCCAAGAACAACAGGCCCGGCAGCGCTCCGGCCCCAGCATGTACGTCAGCAGCATGCAGCTGGGCTGCAGCGTGCTGGCAGCTGCTCCATCGCCCTTTTAATTAGAGAGGCCTGGGAGTCTGTCTCTAGCCTGGGGAGGGGCAAGAGAGGGGGGGCCATAGCTCCTAATCTGCATCCACTGCGATGGCCCTTAAAGGGGCAAAGCCACACCCAGAGATGAAGGCACAGATACCCCTCTCCCCTCTCTTTTCCCCATTCTCCATCCATCCTGTCAGCCCAGTTTGGTTTAGACTTTTGGTTCACAGGACATCAGATGGCCCAGCGGAGCGTGTTGGTAGTGAGGCACAGATGTGACAGATGGTCTGTCTGTGCAAACTAGCCAGTGATGCTCTCTGTGTGCACTGCAGCGAGGACAGGCCTAGCTACAGCACAGTCAATTTGGCTGATGTTACATAGACGCCCTGCACACCGCCACTGCACTGCACTTACTTCAGCACGAAACATGGTGAATTTCTCCATGTCATATCCATGACCTGCATACACGGCCACTGCATTTACTGGGTAATGCAAGTCATGAAAAAGACCTGGTGTAAACATGAGTGACAACTGCCATCCGTGTGATAATATAAGTTTACCACTCTACCACACAAACACGCACGCACGCACGCGCACACGCACACACAGACACAGACACACAGACACACAGACACACAGACACACAGACACACAGACACACAGACACACAGACGGTTCAGGGTGGGCCAAATACGGAGTTTGAATGGAGAACGCATAACTACTGGATCTCTGTGCCTCAGCAGCAGATACATCTGGGTGGGTGGAGGGGTGAGCTGAGGTTGCCTGGAGCCTCGAATGAATGAGATGTCATAACACTTCAGCACATCAAAGGCACCCCCATTTTGAAAAGTGAAACAAAATAAATAAATTAATAAATAAATAAAGAGAAGAAGAAGAAAAGGCAGACGCAGACAGATGTAGCGGAGAGAATTAGTTAGAAAAAAAAAAGACAGTGCATTAGGTGGAAAGGAGGATGCAGATAACAGATGAGAAATTTCTAAATCGGGGCGCTGGCACCGTGACAGGCGAGACCGTGATGATGACGCACTTGGGCAAACTGTCAGAGAACCTTGCTGCCTGCGAGAGCAGCTTCACCCTCCCCTGATCCTATAAAGTGCATTGGCTGGCTTCCTGAAGAAGAAGAAGAAGAAGAAGAAGAAGAAGAAGAAGAAGAAGAAGAAGGTGAAGATGAAGATGATGATAAAGAAGCAGAGGAAGAAGAAGAAGCAGAAGTAGAAAAAGCAGAAGAAGAAGATGATGATGATGATGATGATGATGATGATAAGGAAGAAGAAGAAGCAGAAGTAGAAAAAGCAGAAGAAGAAGAAGAAGAAGCAGAGGAAGAAGAAGAAGAAGAAGAAAACCAATAACAACAACAGCAGCAGCAACAACTACTCCCACCCATGTCCATTTTGCCCCATGGCTGAATAGATCTCCATGGACCACAAAATGAACAGCTTTCTTATCAGCTTCCCCACCAGCTGACGGCTTAAGGGTCGGCAACTTGTAAGGGGCGGTGGGGGCAGGGGGGAGGTGCTTCCATCCTCTCTTATCACCTGACCAATCGCTCACCTTCAGACTTCACCTGATCCCGACCCCTCCTCTGGCATGCTGCCCCGCCTCCTCCTCCCCTCCTCCTCCCCTCCTCCTCCTCCTTGGCCAAGCACTGTAGTTACCTCTCTTAACCTCTTCCCAAAGCTTTATCTTCATGGATTTCTTTTGCCCTTCCTCCATTCCGCGCCCCCTGTCACGCCCATCTCTCTCGCTCCCTCACCCATCTCTCTCTGTCTCTGTCTCGGTCTCTCTCTGTATCTCTGTCTCCTAACCCCCCCCCCCCCCCCCTCCGCTCCCCTATTAAAATACTTTGGACTGCAATGTGCTACAAGGATGCCAGAAGTGGAGCACAAGTAAAGGGGGAAAGTAAGAATAGGTGGAATAGGTGGAGAGAGAGAGAGAGAGAGAGAAAGAGAGAAAGGAGAAGAGAGAAAAAGAGAATGTGTTGGAGAAATACTGAAGAAGGCAGAGCTCAAGGGAGACAGTAGCAGTGGCAGTGCACTAACGCTCCCACCCTACCCCTCTCTGACTATGCAGCACCGCTGACTCACAGGCAAACCTCCCCACATTAACCCCCCCTGCCCTCTGAGGAAGATTCTGCTGGGGTGGGGGTCGGGTGGGGTGGTGTTGGGGGGGGTCCATGAAGCCGGAGGGTCCCCTCTCCAAACGAGCTGCAGCTCTGCGGAGTCTTCCCCTCCCATCTGCCTGATAATCGCTGGGACAAACAGGAGAGAAGTAGCCTCGTGGGACACATGTAATAGGTATTTATGCTTCCTCTATTCGTATATGTGCCTTTGTGTGTGTGTGTGTGTGTGTGTGTGTGTGTGTGTGTATTTATGTGTGCGTGTGACTAAGTGTGAGTGTGAGAGAGTGAGGGGGAGAGAGAGAGAGACAGAGTGAGAGAGTGGGAGTGTGTGAGTGTGTGTGCCGTCCTCTAGAAGTGAGAATCCATCCTGCATCGACGTCAGCAGCCAGCAGCCAGAGCTGATGATGAGTCACACCTCTGTGTGTGAGTCACCCAGTGTAAGGAATAAATAAAAAATAAGTAGCAGGTAAAAAGGAAAAAACAAAACTGATACTGCTGTCTCTCTTATTGGTCTACAGAGCCTCTCACTCTCCCAAGCCTAAGAGGAAACTCTCCTCACAGTGTCACTGTGCTACCTAGTCATCCCCACAGCCACATCCCCAACACACAGACTCAGACACGCAGGGCTTCTACAGAATGACTGGCTGTTTGAGTGGCTGGATTAAAGCAATGCATTCTGGACTTGAAATAGTGACGTTTTTGAAAAATCGCGTCCGAACGTTACTGTACCACAGACACACAGACACACACATGGGTGTCACACACAGGTGTCCCCACTGCCTCCTCCCCAAGACACAGACACAGACACACATACACAGACAACACACACGGACACAGACACACACAGGTGTCAAACAAAGTTGTCCTAAGCAACCCCCATCCCTGGATAAAATAGCTTAATAGCACTCCGCCATGCTGGCCTACCAACACTCATCTGTGAGGGACACTGGCACCTCATTAAAGAAAAACAGGAGAGCTTTAGCTGCTGGCTCCTGTATTTAATACACACACATGCACACACACACACACACACACACAAACACACATATTACACACACACATTTAATTATGCATGCACACAGGCACGTGTTCATTTTCTGCCTCTGTCTTGCATGTATGCACACATGCCCCCCCCCCCCCCCACACACACACATTAATATGTGCACTTGCACACACATGCATGCACTCTGATGAACATACAAAGGCATGTACTCATTTAAGAGCCCCCACGCCCCCCCCGACACACACAGTCACAGTGACTAAACATCAACATGTGCTTCTCATCCAGAAAAAGAAAACAGTCCATGATGACAGGACTACTGCAGTATATCAGTGTGACTCAGGGGAGGAGGAGGAGGAGGAGGAGGAGGAGGAGGAGGAGGAGGAGCAGGAGCGTCGACGAGCACTAATCCCCTCTGTGAAGAGGGAGAAAACAAGAGGAGAGAAAAGAGGAGGTGTGGGCTGTATCTCCACTCCGGATTAGTGACATACTGTCCTCTGCTGTGCTAGTGGGGAACTGCAAGCCATTCAGAACAAAATGGAAAGAGAGTGAGAGAGAGAGAGAGAGAGAAAAAAAAAACCTCTTGTACTCAAAGAACCATTCACAGCCGTGTGCGCATGCTTGTGAATGAACAGCCGGGCATTTATTCACACACACACACACACACACACACACACACACACAGCCACACAACCATAGATGGCTTACAAGCAACACAGGAGGCAGATCTCATCAGTGCCCACTCCTCTCACACATAAACAATGACAGCACAAAAATCTGGGGAGATTTTTTAGGTTCATTAATCAATCCCATATTAGGAGATTAGACGACACCTTATTCCAGGTAAGGAGTACTTTGAATGTACTGCCGGAGTAAGTCTGGATAATTTTATCACAGTTAGACCCCTGGCATGCATTTAGCACATTTAATACTTTAAAGTGATACTTTACTTACTCAACCATTATTATCACGCTAACAACATTAGTGTGTCACTGAGTACAGTACACAAGATCCACATATATTAGTAATATTTTAATGCTGCAAGTACTGATGGATCAACTACAAAGCTTGAAGCATATAAGACAAACACTGTAGATGGTCTTGATGGTGGAGGAACTATTCCTTCATGTAGTCTGGCATACTTACTAACAGTTAAGACAGCACTGCACAGAGGGACAATATGTTCTCCCATTCATGTATATGTTTAAGATAAAAAGCCAGCCCAGCCCAGCCATAGCACCAGTAGGATGGGGAAAGCATCCTTCAATTTAGCTGCACCACAAAATAGTAAGTTTCCCTGATCTGAGAAATTGGAGGTTAACAGGATCACAGTAAACTGGTTAAGGTATTGTAATCTGCACTCTAGACAGTGCACACTAGATACAGTTGAAATATTGGCACCTGTCTTGACTTGTATCCTATGTCTTGAAATATTAGCACCTGTCTGGACCCTCTGTCTTTGCACCTAAAGCATAGTGTCTGCAAAATCCTTTATGCTTGAACTAAAGCAATGGCAACAGAATGCAGGTGACTGACTGCAACTGTGGCCAGACTACTCTCTAACAAGCCATCTACTCCTAAACTTTTAGCTGAACCTACAAACGTTACTTTTTTAATTAACATTTTTTTTAATATGAGGATAAAGCGCATGCCTTAACTATAATGTCCTTTCCTGTGTAATACTGTATGCACAGTACCCAGGGCTTCTTTAGTTTTTATCTCATACAGTACATTTGTACACATCGAAAACAACAACAGTTCATTTGACTTGATTCGAACTTTCAATAGACTGTGCATGTGTGTGTGTGTGTGTGTGTGTGAGTGTGTGAGTGTGTGAGTGTGTGTGTGTGTGAGTGTGTGAGTGTGTGAGTGTGTGTGAGTGTGTGAGTGTGTGAGTGTGTGAGTGTGTGAGTGTGTGAGTGAGTGAGTGAGTGAGTGAGTGAGTGAGTGTGTGTGTGAGTGTGTGTGTGAGTGAGTGTGTGTGTGAGTGTGTGTGTGAGTGAGTGAGTGTGTGTGTGATTGAGTGAGTGAGTGAGTGTGTGAGTGAGTGAGTGTGTGTGAGTGAGTGTGTGAGTAAGTGTGTGTTAGTAGGTTTTGACTCAGCCATTTCCATCTGTCCATGTTCCACCCTTGACAGAAAATGACTTAAGAAATGTGCCTGACTCCAGCCTTGCCCTTAAACTGAACCAGATGCAGGGACAGACAGAACACTAATTATTTTAATCAGAACCAGCGGAATATGTGAATGATTTACTTGGGCTTGATCATCCCATGTGTCTGTCTGTACAAGTGTAGAGGATGACGGCCACAGTCTAGCTGACTTTGCTGAATGTATTGTGCCTTGGTAAGGTCCTATAATCCAATACCTTGTTTGTGTCATGCGACGGTTTTCCTGCAATATCAAATTTCACTGCCAACAGCTGAAAAGTCATGCTGAGTATATCTACTTAACAGAATGGAAGAGTAACAGAAGTAGCTCACACTAATGGGATCTTAAGTCTAGAAATCTGGAAGATGTAGGCATTGTTCTGGGACTGACGGACCGTATTTCAGTCTGAAACCCAAACAAATGAGACAGGGGACAAAGGCCCACATTATGAATGTCGTCCTGGAAGAATAATAGCTCTCAACGCCACGTACACAGTTCCTGACTATACATTGCTTCACCCAGACAAATCTGTTTATTTTGGGAGTTGATGTGGTATTTGGTTATGGTTCTATTCATCATATTTCTGACAGTTCCTGATGAATATGATGTTATTCCAGGAGGTAGCAATCAGAAGTACTGGAATGTAGAACAGTGAATCAACAGACTTATGAATTATTTTACAGAGACGTTCAGTGTATAAAGAGAGTTCTACGGCACATCCAGACCAGGGATGGTTTAACTGTACATGAACTAAAAATTATGTATGGTGATCAATTTGTGAGAGCTTGGTATAATATCACATATTATACTATTTAACATACAGCTGTAATGGAAATGCAGGTCAATGCAATTTCAGTACTTTAACTTTTAATATACAGTGATTATGTAATGTTATCTGTACATGCATAACTATGTTAAAAAGGGCCTGCTGTTGACTTCACACGCAATACAGCACTTTACCATGCCTGACCTACATCTGTCAAAGTGTGTTGCTGACATTCATGTACGTCAAGAGTAAAAAATGCATAATTTGTGTTTGTGTTTTATCGACTTGACATGCATTAATGCCTTTGCCAAATCAAAGCCGAAATTTGCAGACTCAGAATAATAGTGTGCTCTAACTGAACTGTACACATGGGAGAACCCAGGGAACAGATTAGTTTTATACTAAAATAAAAACAGTGGGTGTTAGTGACAAAAGGGCTTTGATATGTGTTGATTACATACAGTATTAGCATACCTCCACAGTGGTCTATCTAACACAGATGACACCTACTGTTTGATAAGAGAAATGCATTGCTGCTTAAGGACTTAACACTTTTTTAACATAAGATACACCAATTGCCTAGAACTCTGAGCATCAGAGTAGTCATGGAGGCCCACACTACACTACTGACACAGAACTAAGACAAGCAGGATGTTTACGAGCTGCAGCAGTAATGCAGTTTTTTTGCAAGCCTTTGCGATTCCTTCTGGTTGGAAGAGGCCCATTCAACCCATACTACATGCCTAACGAACACGAAGTTGTTATGTGTAACGCGCAGAGGCAGTCATCCAATGTGAAACTCTCACTTTTGTTTTCACCCAGGGCCAAGAGGGCTGCGTGGCTGTGGCTGTGGCTGAGGCTGCACCACGGAAAGCCCCGAGGGGGAAGAGGCGGGCGGGCAGGAGGGCGGGCAAGCCGGAGAGAGAGAGAGAGAGAGGGGAGGATCGCGCCCACAGGCGACTGCGCGGCTGCCAGGCGCACATACTCACTGTGCTGTGGAACACCACACTGTGCCCGTTGCCCAGGCTCTCGATGTGGGTCGCCAGATTGAAGCAGATGGCGCGGTGCCGGATGGTGTCCATGGTCTGCGCGTCGAAGAAGTCGTGCGGTCGCGCTGGGTAGAGAGAGAGAGAGAGAGATGGGGGCAAGCGTCAATATGTGGAAAGAGAAGGGAAAAAAAGACAATGCTATCTGGTGAGAAAAAAAATTAAATAACCCAAGAACTGACGCAAATGAGGAGTAGCTTTAGAGCCCAAAGACGACAGTTTCAACTGCGCAGTCCAGATGACAATCTCTGACTGTGCTCGAGGCTGACTCTGTGGTCTGTTCTATATTACGAGGCTCACCCATGCAAGGCTGAGTTATGCTTTCAATGCCTCAATGTCCCTCTAGGCCTTGCTCTCATGTGAGAGGCCCAAAAACCATGATGATCTGTGAAAATGATTTTATAAGCTTTGCTATAATGCTATAAATTAGTTACAGTTTAGCAGTCGAAGAAAACTTTTTTTTTGTGAAAGACACACACACTAAAACATACACACACACACACATAAAAACACACTCACTATTTTGTTTCCTTTGCTAGTTTTAACGAACTGCTCTGACTAAAACAATGAAGCCATGTTAGCTTGCATGAGTGCAAGATAGGCACGTATATGCACATACATGGTGTGGTGACAGCATTTCACCCATCTAAATATCACAAGGCTAACGTCTAACTATTCACCTCACAGGTAACATGAATAACTCAAGACACTAAGAACGCAGATTATTGACACATGTTCACTAAAACTAGATTCCCCTGTTGACATAATGCAGTTAACGATTGGTTCCCAGATGTTAAGTGGAATGCATCTTTTCACAGCTCCGTTTATCTCAAGTTCAAGTTCTTCATTGTCCTTTAAAAAAGGAAAAGTGGTGTGCAGCAAGTGTTGGAACATAGAACATGAATACAAACCACAAACACACTGCACAAGAGGATCCCCCCCACCCCCCCACACACAGACACACACACACACAGACACACACACACAGACAGACACACACACACAGACAGACACACACAGCCTCTGGGAGAGTTTTGCCACTAACCAATGACAATAACTGCCAAGTATATATTTACCATTAATACATATAAAACCCTGTGTGTCCTTCAATGAATTTGGAAGGAACCTACATCTGCATCTCACAAAAAAGCCTCATTTGTCAAAACATAACAACAAGAAAAATGAAGGGGAGCAAACTACTCAGGTAAAAAAAAGGTTTTGGTGCGGCCCCATGTGTGCATGTGGGTGTCGGGGGCTATCGCATGACAGATAGAGTTACACCCCCGTCTAGACACACTGTCCGGAACTTTCTGCAGCGTCAGGAAAGCCATTTAATCATACCCAAAGCTTTTCACAGTTTATTACAGCAATCACAGAAGGCACGGCGTCCACAAAGACAATCCAATCAATGCCGACAAGCCTAAAATTAATCTCAACTTCTGCTTACTGTATACCCATGTATTATGCGATCAGCTGTCTGGTATTTTGTCAGCCCAGGGCCAATCTCTAAAGAGAAGCGGGGATATATCGGGGCCCGCAGAAAAATATTCAGACATACTTGGTTATGGGAGTAAGTACTAATCATGAAATAGTTCTTGCTAGATCAGTGATTTTTTTACACGGGCGGGAATCACAAGGAGCCGATTTACTAAACTTCTGGCTGCTTTTGAAGGCATCCGTGAAGACGCATGGACTTTACCCTAAGCCTCCCAGTACCACCACTGCTATGCTTAGGCCTACACCTTTTCATTAGGGGTGAGTGCAGAAACTGACCCAGTGCATAGATCCTCTAATACTTTGGCTACCAGAGGGCAAAGAAAACACATTTGTTGTTGTGAGAGGACGACCTATAAGTGTACTTGAGCATCAGCTCATGTCTGTAAAAGCGATCCCAAACCCAATACCAATACCAAAGCTAATGCACACTGAAACCACAAGAAATAAACTGACAGAAGAACGGGCACCATTAGTTACTACAGAGTGGAAAGTACTTTTGTGATGACTTGTTTTCAAGGTTAATCCTAGGGAGAGCCCCTGAAATGGGATTTCAAAGCCAGGGAAAGATGTTGAATATACAACCCTAATCAAAGGCGTATGGGGTTGCTTTTAATAGGACTATAGTGTGTGTGTATGTGCGTGTGTGTGTTTATGTGCATGCGTGTGTGCCTGTGTGTGCCTGTGTGTGTGCGTGTGAGTGTGTGTTTGTGGAACAAAGTGTATACTATATTTCACACACACAAACACACCCACACACACTCAGAGCACCACTTGATACATACGTAGAGATCTCCTCCGTTTGTTTTTCAGTTTCCGCCTCTTGTTGATGCCTGCCTTGGACGGCGACTCCTCCTTCAGCTTGGCCTGGCTGGACACCTTGGAGGAGCTCTGCTGGCTGAAGTGTGTGGGCACGTGTCTGGCCAATCCACCCTGGGAGGCGAAGCTTGCATTGCAGCCACCCACCACACACTATGGACCATGGAGAGGGGGAGAGGGAGAGAGGGAGAGAGGGGGAGAGAGAGAGAGAGAGAGAGAAAGAGAGAGACAGAGAGAGACAGAGAGAGAGAGAAAAGAGAAGAGAGAGGAGAGAGGAGAGAGGTCAGAGGAGAGAGGAGAGAGGAGAGAGAATCTATGAGAGCACGTATGAGTTTGGAGCGGGTTTATAAACTATCACAACACAAAAAAAAAACTTATGGAGTCTATGTGAATATGCTTAGCAAGTAGCTTAGTAAAGCTTACACACCACAATAGTGGTGTGTGGACAATGTGTACCAGAGTCGGGTCTTACTTTGAAAGGCTTGTCTCCGCTGTGGGTCAGCATGTGTCTCTGTAGCCAGCTCTGACTGGTGGACGGTGTGTTGTACACCTTGCAGCCTTTCCACAAACACCTGAACTCCTGTGTGTAGAAGGAAGGAGATAGCACAGAATAACTTAAGCACAACACAATCAACGCATATGCTAGTGGTAAAAAGCTAGTGGTGACTGGCATTGCGAACGAGCAGCATTAGTTAGTGTATGTTCCAAGTTATAATGAGGCCATGAAGCACAGTCTTTGAGCAGCCTCAGTAATACCATGATTGCTACATGAGCTTTATTTGTGTTTATTAATACAAGTGCTGAGCCTGTTGATGCAGCCATGTGGTGTGAGAGGGGGAGTGTCTACGGTACCCAGAGTGATACACAGACAAAAGTAAATAAAGCTTGTTTTTTCCAATATATTTGGCATTTTTTGGCACCAAATTTTAGCTCAGTGGTCCGAGAGTTGTGCGTGGAACAGGGTGAGTGACAGACACACACACACACACACAGAAGTTCCTTGGTATTTTGATACTGACTTGTTTACAGAACAACTGTATTGTATATTCTACTGGTATTCTGCTACACATTGGGTCTTTTCTTGACTTGCACATCAAACAAGGTTTGCTTGCTAGTTCTGAAGGATCAAACTTAGACTTAGCCTTATATAATACCAGGGTGACTCTTTATCCAGAAGTATAACGGGGCTGAAAGCTACTTCATACATGCAACACTCTTTCACACTTCCATAGCAGCCTCTGCACTTTCACTGATTTGTTGGTCTGACACATAATGAAAGTGTAGTTGAACTTCAGAATGAAGTGGCCTGAGCAAACTGATATGCAAATGTATTCTGTTAAAAATCTGAAAGTACCTCTTGGGTGTAAGTGCCAGTGTCACAGTCTGACTAATGTGATACAGCAGCACCGCAGGCTTAAACAAATCCATTAAAGTAGAGGCTCTCATTTTTCTTTTGCATATTCTTCCACAACTGAGCCTGAAGTCTTAAAAAAAAACTAGAGCTCATTACTGGTTAAAATAGAAAGGAATAGGACAGTAGCAGTCTGTCCAAAGCATTTCAAAAATTAGGCTGTGCGTGTTATCCTGAACATAACTGTTATATAGCACTTTCTAAAACACCCAAAGCAATTTCCAGTGAAAGGGGAACCTCACTAACCTCTACCAGTGAAGAGCACCCACCTCTGGTGATGCGCAGCGGCCATTATGCTAGAACGCTCACTACACACAAGGTTAACACTATTCATTTGCCAATTATCTCACTTCAGGCTGTGAGGACACCGAATAAATCCTATGCATGTGACTGTGTGTGTGACTGTGTGTGTGTGTGACTGTGTGTGTGTGTGTGTGACTGTGTGCGCTCTAGGACTCACGCCTCCCTGCTGGTCGTCCACGTGGACGGAGCGGATGTGCTCAGCAAGGTCGGGGCTGGAGCTGAAGCACTTGGGGCAGTGGTCCCAGCAGCAGGCGTAGACCACACTTTTGGCCGACGAGGGAGCCATGCTGCCCTGCCCGTTCATCATGGCTGGAGTGGAGCGGCCGCTGGACGCCGTGCTCTCCATGTCCATCAGTGTGCTGCTGATGCTGGAGAGAGAGAGAGAGACATAGAGAGAGACATAGAGAGAGAGAGAGAGAGAGAGAGAGACAGACAGAGACAGAGAGACAGAGAGACATAGAGAGAGAGAGAGAGATGGGGGGGGGGGTTAATGAAAGGGATAAAACACAACACAGAATGTTATCTGACAGAAATCCTGTGTGAGTCTGTGTTACAGTTTACGTGTGGAGGGTCAATTGACAACACATTGTGATATGACGGCAAATTACAACTTTATAAATACCCGTAACAGCCTAACGAGAAGTACTGCAGATAATTAGCAAATATAGATTTTTTAGATAGTTTGCTTGGTATGAACCAATAAGGACAAGGATATAGAACGACAGACACTGACAGGAAACTTCACTGATGCGTCATAGTAGAGTCAGGAACACAGAACTCAGATGATTAGGCCCCAAGTTATGAGGTTAATTAATAACCGCATCAATCAGCTAATATTAGTCCTCAAATATCAGCAATGAAAATGTCCCCAAACATTTATTCACGACTTTGTACAAAGCCCTCAGGAGAATGCAAACATTAGTGGAAAGACGAAGCAGCGTAAAGTCATATGGACCTATGTAGAACAAACCAGAATCTTAGTAATAAACATTTAAACAAGAAAGTGTTGCTGAGGGAGGTTACAAACAGAGGTGGGTGTCTGTATATGTATGGGGTCGGTGGGAAAATGACAGCCTCAGTCCTATATTGTTTTTAAGGTGGGGTCAAAGACAGCAGTAGTTAGTTCTTAGGGTAAGGGAAGACTTGTGGACGTGTTGGCTACTTTTAGGGCCACTTCAGGGGAGCTGAGGGATTTGTTCGCGTAAGACTATGATGAAATGGGGCAACGTGCACAATTTGGGAATTACCCTACACAAAGCATGTTCACTATTAAAGATCTCGTATCGCATGTTCCTCTCATGACCGCAGGGCGCCCAGATGTGCCCTCTGAATCGGTCAGGTTCATGCAAAACTTAGGTTTTTGAGAGACAAATGGTAACCCTTAGTTCGCATGTAACCAAATGATGAAACTTCCACAATATTTTAGTGACACCACATGTGTATTATGTCTTCATGGAGTGACTGCGACATAGTCCTACAGCTCGCAGAAATGATGGTAGAGGAGTCTCTATCAACACGTTCACAGCCATTACTGCACACCACAGTTTAACGGTAGTGACGTTTAGCATAAAAATGTACTCAGAAAATGCAATCACCCCATCAGCATTCAACCATACTGTCGTTTGGCGACTAATGATCTGATCAGGGCCACGATTACCAACCTGTCTTCGGAGTCCATGCGACTGAGTGGCTCTCCATCAGAGGAAGACATTTCTATGCTAACTCGTCTCTTGTTGTCATCTTCGCTGCCTTCGTTCACAGTTTTATCTGTACTTTCCTCATTTGTTTTACATCCAGTGCATTGTTTATTTGCAGGGGAATCATTTTCATCTGCAGATATTTGTTCCTGTTTCACTGCCTTTACTGTCGCATCTTCACGTTCAGGACCAGTGCTGTCATTTTCTACCGTTGTCGAAACATTGCTTTCGCCATCATTGACAGCTGCTGATACTTCACTACTGCAGTCCACTGTTGCCTGCTCGTCTTTAACGACTGCATTCACCGATGAGGCTTCCTTGTCAACCTCATTTTTTTCTTGCCCGCCATCAGCTTCAACTCTTTCCTCGTCCACCGTGACGCACGACTTCTCTTCTGATATCAGGCCCGAAACCCCTTCAACCAACTCTGAGTGTTGCTCGCCACTCTGGTCGTCGACAGCTGGGGCATCTTCGCCATTACTGTCAGCTGGTGTTGAGGCCATTGTGTCAGCGTAAACTGTACTTTGGCCGTAGCTCAACAGCCCAACACCTTTACATAAATAAGCACTTGATGATCGCCATAGCTAGCTACAGTACACCGACTTACTACCAGGTAGAGTGATGGGTTGATCCAAAACTGACGCTAGGGGCGTGGAAATACTGACGTAATGCCGCTAAAGGGGTATGTTCAAGCGCGAACATGAACCTGAAAACGCCGCTTGTATTCATTTGTATTTATCTAGTTGGACTGTTAGTTCTGTACAGCGGTATGGACTTCTGTATGGCAATCTTAAAAAAATATTCAGAATGTAGTCAAAATAGTAGTAGTAGTTTGCTGACGACACCACACAGTGGTCGGTTTAATCTCAAATGGAGACGAGGCAGCCCACAGACGGCAGGTCCTAAAGTTGGCAGCCTGGTGTTCAGAGAATCTGTCTCTGATTCTCTGAACACCAAGAAAACCAAGGAAATCATTGTCGACTTCTGAAGGCGCAACACCGACTTGAACCCCTTTGCATCAACGACGAGTGTGCAGGGAGGTGCCACAGGTGCATCCAATCAAGGACCAACAGACTCAAGAATAGAACCCCCCAAGGGACACTACCACTCTGCACACATACAGGTTCCGGTCATATAATTAGAATATCACGATAAAGTTGTTTTATTTCAGTAATTCCATTAAAAAAAAAAAACTTGTATAATGTATACATTCATTTCACACAGACTGACATATTTTAAGTGTTTATTTTTTAATATTGATGGTTATAACTGAAAACTAATGAAAACCCCAAATTGAGTATCTCAGAAAATTTGAATATTGTGGAAAGGTTCAATATTGAAGACACCTTGTGCCACATTCTAATCAGCTAATAACTCAAAACACCTGCAAAGGCCTCTCAGTCGTCCAAAAGACGTCCATTGGTACCTTGCACAAGGAGGGCAATACACAACAGGTCAAAAGTAAAAAAACAAGTTTTATATGTTTATCTTTACTACAACCTATTTCGTGATCCTCTTCACCCTTTTACGTTGTGTCCAGTTATGTAGGCTACATGTATGTTCTACACAACGCTGATGTTGGATTCTGATCCGATAGCCTATGCCCCTGGGTTCCACTTTATGTTCCCCTAATGTGCTCCTAGTTTACAAGCATGACATTGAGTGTACCACTAGAATAGCCTGATAAACCAGCCCCTCGCGTAGTGTAGTACGAGGGACTGGTTTACCAGGCTAGGTTTAGAAGGTAATAAAATGTCTTTCCGGGTTTGTCTTGAACGACACATTATTGCGTTATTCTGCCACACGATGGCGATGTAGCTCTACCCAAGGACCCATTAAAGAGCACGCAATGCCTTACCCAATCCCACATGTATCATATTGCATATAGATATACAGAAGTACTTTAATGGATTTGTGCATCATAGTGGCAAAGGCTTTTTGTTTTTAAATAATTCAGAGAATACAATTTTTGTACACATCACTTTATTTTATTTCTTAGATTGTTGCAACCTTTTGGCGTGTAGTGTGCAATTTATTACCGTTTACACTAGGCTACTATTTGTCGATTTCTGTCTTTGTAATAGTCAGATATCATGTCATCTTTTTATCTTATTCTGTGCTGTTTAACAGATATTAAACACATTATCAGGGTTTATATGCTCTATGGTGCAAAGGCCTTGAATTAAATTTGAAAATGTACATTTCTTGCTACAGTTTTAGGGGTCGAATAGAATATGTTGTGCAAACAGAGTAGATGGATGGGGGTGTGCTATATGTTTGTGCCAGATGCCACAGGAGGCCCATCAGCCACAAAAGGAGCCACAGCTCATGACATGAACATCAACATAAATAGTGTCGCTTTGGAGCTATCAGAATGAAAACATCGAAGTGTACAGTACTGGCAAATCAGACTGGCAGGCTTTTTAATGCCCATTTTGACTTGTGGCATTTACGAGCTCTTGGCCTGATGAACAGTGTGCAGTCCAGTTTTATTTGTTTGGAGTCTGGCAAGGACATTGGACCGTCCCAGGGCAGGGCCCTGCTGCAGGAAGGAACTGCACTGCCCAATGCCTCCCTACCCTCCCACAAGGTCACTGCACTGGCACAGAGCAAGGCTATCCTGCAACCAGGTGCTGACTTTACCCACAGGACTTCACTATGCAGGGCTGAAGCCCATTATGCAGCCTGTTATATATGCCTGTTTCAACAGAAAATACCTACAGTTACAGTGTCATTATATAGTAGCCCATTGTTGCATTTTTTGTGTAGGCCTTATATTGCCCATAATTATGTAGCATACTTTATGAAACACACCATATTTTAAATATTATCTAGGCCCTACATAAACTCGACACAAAAACAAAAGATCAATAATGCATACAATTATGTAGCAGAAGTATAATTCTAGCATAAATAGTAGATGCACTTTCACAGGAGAGATATGTGAGCAATTAATAGAGGGAAAGACAGAAGAAAAAGTTGAGAAAGAGAAGACGGAAGGAAACAAGTGAACAGAAAGACAAAGAAAAGAAAATATAGATCAAGTAAAGAGGAAAAAACAGGGAGAAGACACAAGGGTTATGAAAAGCAAAATATTAGAGGATAGAAAGGTTGATAAAAGCGCAGGAGGAAAAAAAAGAGAGAAAGAGAGAGAGCGACAAAGAGCACAGTTTCCACAGAGCAGCAGAGGTGAAGGCCAGGCTGGAGGCAGAGGTGACAGGATGGGAGGAGCAACAGTCCACATCAGTCATAGCGACACATTCCACAAAAAGAATTTGATTCAGCATTTGATGAAGTATTAAACAGTTAACAGATGCCCCACCGTGACAGCGTTACATCCCACCAACCTTTGGCTCAGCTGGAAAAGAATTCAAACGTGGAGTAGAGGACATGTACTGTACAACACTTCTGCTCCTTACCTGCAGGCCAGGAACAGGCAGCCACAATCTCCAATGGTTCAGTGCCTACTGCCCATCAGAGGTTTATTTTAAGGACCTGGATAATTGAGGACAGGTGACCACTTTGGTAACGGCTCTCTGACACACAGGGTTAAAGGGAGAATACGAGGTTCTCTATATGCTACATTTGTTGAACCAAGTGAATTGAATTTAGGTGAATGTTCTGAATTAGGATGCTAATGTTCCTGTTCACTACCTTTTGAATGCTATTGTTAGCACTGGTTTCTGTTCTTGGTGCCTGTTTCTTGCTATTTGCAACCTGATATTTCCTGTGTTAGTTTAGGGTTAAGTTGATCTACTGTTTTCCTAAGTCTCCATTAGTATTTCCTACCTGTATGTTTTTCGTGGCATTAGGGATGCAGCTACATCATACAACGCTAGGAAGTCATCTCTTCAGAAAACTCGACAATGCTTTAGCATACTGTACATTTCATGTTATATTCTGTAACATACACATTAAACATTTTTTAAGAGTAAGGCATACTGTACCCAAAAGCTGGACCCAAAATACACATTTAGGCGTACAAGTGCCCTAGAACCTCTTAAATGCATTTGAACCAGTCTGGAAGTAACAGGCTTGTATGCAGTTTAACTGCAGATCAACATAAGTAATGTGATTGAGGGCACACAAATGCCTTGGTAGTGGGGACTTTGGTAATAGATAGATAGATAGATAAATAGACTACGGAATTACAATTACTTTTCTGTATTCTGTAGTTGTGTATGTTGTGAAAATGTGTGAAGCTCTGAGCATTTGCAATTGCAGAGCAGCAGCAGAAGGCAAAAAAAGGGGCTATTTTCTAGAGAAGTCAGAAAGACAAATATTATCTCATGTACCTGCTATTAGGGTGAGGTATCTTAAGTTCAGCACACTTAACAACTTGGTAAGAACATCAACATTTATTTAACATGATATAAATCAGATGGGATATGAACATTTGCATACTGACTCCAGTAAGTGGTCTCCTATACACCAGCTCTGTTCACTGTTCTGTGTACAGTATATACACAAGGATCCTCTTTTAATTACATTTTATACAAAAAATACTCTGCAATCCTGGAATTACAAACTTTACTTATTGCTTATTTTACATGTGCTAGTCCCTTCTCTATGTCCAGAATTCCAAACCAACCAGGAAAATAAACTGAATTCCAGAAAACATTTCTATTTAAATATAATTTTAAAAAGAAAGGAAAAAAGAAGGGGGAAAAAGACATTAAGCATATTTAAAGCCAGAACATTCATGTGTGTGTCGGCAACTGTGACATGAACTGCAAGCGATTAGACATAAATAATTGCGACCCAAGGGAAAAAATACTCTCTCTAAATGCAGCAATAAAGTGGCACCATATGGATTAGTAAATCATCTAATGTATAATCTATATATCTTTACATATAAAACAATGTGGTTTATGCATTTAAATACTGTAGAATGCAGTGTTGTGTAGTGTAAAATATATGAGATTAAAAATGATAAAAACAGCTAAAATGTGTTAAAAAATCCCAAAATAACTTAACAGAACGTTATGAAACTATTAAAAAAAACGAGTCTGAAGTCATCCCGTTTCTGCAAGCAGTCCTTTCATCTTATTGTAGCTGACATTGGCATTGAACTGTGTTCAGTATAAAAGCAGACACACACCAACAGCAGAACTGATGGAATATGTTCCCACTGTCTGCATGGCAAGTGCAGTGTGTGTGTATGTGTGTGCGTGCATTCATGTGCGTGTGCATGGTGTGTGTATAAGGCCTGATGCACTGGTGAAAGAATAACAACATCGAGACCGCTATAAGAAAAGGAACAAGGGCGACATAGAGGGGAGGAAGTGATGTCACAGTGCAGAAATGGTTCTTTTTTGGAGTTATTTAAAGCCTGGAGAGTAGCAGTCTGGCTGGTCGGGACACCGTGTGCTGTTGGGGTCACTCTCCGAGTCACAGAGTCTCATGTGTAGGTTTTCACCGAGGCCAGGGCTTGTGCTGCAGACAAAAAGGACACAAGGCGGTGAGCACAACAGCTTGAAGCAGCAGGCACCACTTCATTTCAACAAAACCTAGACCCTTATTGTTTTTGGTAAAAAAAAAAAAAAAAAACATGCCTGTACAATGTTGTAGACTTGAGTTAAAGCTGTGCTTGTTCGAAGCAAAGCAACTAAGATAAAGAAAGGAAAAAAGTAGAAGAAATCCAAACCTAACGCAAGTCTATGAGTCATTCTGTGATGCAGTATTTTGAGAACATTAATAACAGCCTGTGTTGGACCTGTTGTCACGACATTGGCTTTCTAAAAGCCAGACTACTTTAACAGAGGGTTTTGACCGGCATGGCTTTACCCTTTGGAAAGTGCATGCACCCACTTGCTTTCCTGCCTACCACAGAAGAAGCAGGAACATCAGCTCCATAGTCTCTTGTCCACACAAGATACAAACAGTTGCTCAACTACTGCAATGTTGGCAAGCTTCCTTACGGATCTCCAATACTGCACAACAGCACAGAATTTCTAAACACGGAGACAGGCATGCACTGGACTACTACACACGGCACTTATGTTGAGTGTCCTTTAGACACGAGTGCAAACACTCGGTGATGAGCTGTGACAGAATAGATGTCCTGAGCTGACTTGCACAGACAGTAATATTTCTTTTCTATTCTGCATATAAACAAACTGATGTTTACCAAAGCTGTTTGGGCTTTCTTAGCCTGAAGGCATTGTTTTCACCCCCCTGCAAACTGAAGTATTGATGTGTATAAATGATTAATTTCCGTCTAAACACATTTTGTTGACAGACCCTTTGATGCATTTGATAGGTTAGCATTGCAATGATAGATTACAGAGAAGAACTGTTAACCCCATGCATGCAAGAGAGAGACCAGAACAGTGCATCAGAGCAGTCTTGTTTGAAAGACTCCCTCAATTTATTTTACAATTTAGGAAAGAAATGAACGCACACACATTCACACACCTGAGAAGGGGGGCTCCCAGTTTTCCACACCCGCACAAACACATACACACACACCCACATACAAAACAGATCCCAAGACAGCCAACAAACATGATTATCATAAAATGGCAAGGTAGAAAGTGTGGTTATAGTTAATAGTGTATGTGGAGGAGGCGAGAAGGGAAGAGCACAAGGAAAAGGAGAGGAGAGAGTAAGATGGAGATGTCTCGGGGCTCTTACTGTGGGCTATGGCACTACACACACATGAAGTGCGTTCCGTCAGTGAGCTGCAGGGGATTGTGTGATGCGGGGGGCACAGGGGACTGGGGGGAGGATGGGAGACTTTTTGCTGCAAACGACACAAATATACACACACACACACATACAAACATAAATACAATACACACACAAAACACACATAGGCAAATCAGCAATGTCAGTGTCTTCCTCCAAAAGGTGCTGTGAACGTGACACGGTGCTAAAATGGGGTAAATGACTGTGATGACTAACACACAGACACACGCCTAGGACAAGACCAGGAACTTTGAGCACTTGACAAACACAAAGCGTTGACAATCAGCAAAACATTTACATAAACACATCTTCATCTCACATCACTGTCAAGAAACGTTAATGAGCGTGGGGGAAAAAAAAAGAAATGACTCGGCACTTCCTGGCACATCTCAAGAAAATATGCTACGAATGCATATGTGCAATGCAGCATTCATTTGGTATGGCATCAGTACACAGATTAAGTTTCTGACAAAATTCAACTCAGAAGTGAGAATGTGATCAAAGATCAACTCAGTTGAAAAGAACGAAACATAAGCCGGATAATGTTTACACTTCAGATTGCATTGCTGTTTCTGTGAGAGATAATAAGAGGAGGAAAGGCTGGGAGGGGGGTGGGGTAAAGACTGAGTAGGACTGCGTCCCAAATGGGAGATGGAGAAGAACACTGGGGATTATTGGGGACTCTAATGAGGACTGACCAAGCGGTAAACGAAGAGAGGATTTGGAGGGGGATGAGGGAGCGGAAATTAAAACCTGTAAAGTCTAATGAATTTCAGCTTGGTTAACGATGCCTTTATAAACATGCAGGGCAGCCTCTGATGGGAGAAAACTGTGACAAGCCTTTTTTACATAAATATACAAGGAAGCAAACAAAGAAAAAAAACTCCCATCACCCCATCCATTTCCTCACTCTGTGTCTGCCTTGAGTCTGGGCAAACCCTACGGGCGTTTGCAGAGCTATGGTGTATTTACCCAGTGTCTGGACGGCCCTATTAGTGTGTGTGTGTGTGCTGGGTTGTCTCACCGGCCACAAGCTTGGAGCGCTTGGATGCCTCGGCTGCTAGCTCGTAGGAGATGTTGATGATCTTCTCCTGCGTCTGGGCCGTGCCGCCCTCCTCCTCAGTCACCTCCTCCGGGCTCAGAGCCATCCCGGGGAGTATGTTCTGCATGCTGATGCACAAAACAAGACAGGCCGTTAACACAGACAATGCACACACAATGGACATACACAAACACAAACACTCACACACACACTCACACACACACTCACACACACACACACACACACACTTACACACACACACTTACACACACACAATGTAGGGACAAACACCTACAAAGGCATATAGAGACAGGATAACACACAGCAACACATACCTGCAATCTATAGCACTAAAAACAAACAGCATCGAAGCATTATTTAAAAATGAATAAACGCTATCTACACAAACAGAGAGACAGAGACACAGCATTTTCACACTTTTTCTCCACACGATACAGACACCAATGTGACACATTTGAGAGACGTATGTCTGTGTGTGTTTGTGTGTGTGTGTGTGTGTGTGTGTGTGTGTGACAGCAATGTGTCATGACCAGACAATCAAATGCAGTATTTCTCAGATGCTTCACAAATGCAGGGCTCGCAGACAGTAATATCAGCCAGCGTTTCAAAGTTGCTTTTAGAAAGTCACATCCTCCTCTGACATTCAGATGGCCACTGTAAATGTCACGACCACACTGCCTCTGGCTTTACTCTGGGCCACACAACACAGGACAGGAGTCACATCCTCCCTTCGGCTACAGGCAAAGCTTCACTGAGAGACGAGAGGATGGAAGAGGAGAGGAGAGGAGAGGAGAGTCTGATCTCTTTCCTTTCATCCTGGTCTTTTCATCCTCTGCTTATAGAATCCTTCATCGAAGCACTCTCTCGCCCCCCCTTACTCTCACTGCTATAGCTTTCAGCAGAGACTCTCTGCATGGGTCTGGTGCTGTTGTCTGCTCAGAGCAGTCACCTCCAGCCTGAGTTAATGAGGCCGCAGCAGAGTTTGAGCTGCATGAACCATCTGCCTCTGCCCATCTAAGGCTCATGGAGGCTTGAGGGTGACGGCTCAATGGATAGGCCCTTAATTTAAGCATGGTCGGGGGCAAACACTATTCTCAGCTTGTAAGCGCTATATAAAATATACAACATTGAGAGTGTTGATCTGACAAATCCATATGCTTGCAGCAACAGGTGAAGGCCCCACCTGTGTAGAAGGTGAGCTCGGGATAGCATGAGGGTCATCTCATAAAAACCATGTGTATGCAGCACTACTGGAGGGCTCACCTGTTCTTGGCGATGAGGGCCTTGATGCGGTCCACCTTCTTCCGCTTATCTGCCTCCTGCTCAGGGCTCAGGACCTCCTCAGACTCAGACTCCATGTACCGTTCCGGTATCACCACCTTCTCTGGCTTTGACAGCTGGAGAAGAAAGGAAAAGGAGAAACAAAGAGAAAAGTGTAAATGAGAGGAAGAGTGAGGGAGGATGTGCAGAGGGAGAGAGAGAGAGAAAAAAAATCAAGGGATGAGGGAGAGAGGAGGATGGAGAGAGGGGTTGAAGAACAGTAAGTCTCTGGGATCCTACCTCGCGGTCCATGTTGAAGTGCTCTGGGTCCACAGCCTCCTTGAGCCGCGCAATCTCCTCAGCTGGACTCTCGTGCTCCTGCACCACCTCCTGCTCTCGTAGCGACGCCTCCAGCTCCTGCAAGTCAGTGCAGAAGCCCTCGTCCCGCCGACGACTCTGAGAAGGCTGAGAAAGAGCGAGAAAGGGGGGGAAAAACAGTCAGTGTGGATTATGGGTGATTTTGTGTTGGATGGATGATTTTGTGATGGATGGGTGACATCTTTAGATGGTCTAACACCATAGTGGTTCCACTATGTTTTTTTTTTTTTATTGGAACTAATGCACATGCCTGACCTTGGGTTTGGGAGACGATATTCTCTCTGCTATTCATACCTGCCAATATGTTAGACTATAACTACAGCTAATGTTGCACAAAACAGCCAATCAAAAACACCTCGATTTAGACCACAGACTAAGACAAAGAGAACTTTAATTTAAAGAAAATACACATATATCCTCACACCTCACAAACAAAGATTGTTTAGATCTCGTCTAGTGTCCTAAATAAAGGTGTGGCAGCTGCGAACCCCACATCATAGTGATAACGAAAAAGACCCACTATGAACTGTCTCTCTTATCAACTGTCACTGACACAAACAACTCATAGCCTCCTCAGAGGATCTCAAGAGTCTACTGTGCTCTGTGGGTGTTGGGTGTACCTGCATGGCCATGGACCGGAAGGGGTTTTCTTTGGAGAAGGAAGGGCTACGCGAGGGGGAGTTCTCCTGGCCACCAGCAGTGCTGCCGCCGCCTCCCAGCACGGCCAGGTTCTTCTTCTTCTCCCTCAGCGCCCCCTGCTGGTGTTTCCGGATGCGCTCCATCTGCTCCTCCACGCTCATGCGCGGCCGCCCGCCCGCTTCCCCCGCCGCCGCCGCCGCCGTTGCACACAGCTGCTCGACTGCGCTGCGAGGACGCTCCTGAGGAACATACAACACACACATGCACAAATTTTGATTATTTGATTCTATTGCCAACACACACCCCGAGAAACACACACAAAAACACACACAACGTGCACAAATTTCATTGGACACGGTACAATGACAATAAAGGTTATTCTATTCTATTGCCAAACACCCTGAGAAACATACACAACTATGATGAGTAATAGCAACATAAGCTGGTTGGTTTATGCCCTTTGTGTGGCATGTAGTAAAGGTCCCTGGAATGTAAAAACAAAAAAAAAACAAACAAAAAAAAACCATTTAACATTGAGGGCCACTTCATGGTTCTTTACTGCAGCGCAAAAAAAAAAAGTTAAGTAAGAACATGCAAATTGCCTGACCAAAGGACACAATCTGCCTGACGGCACTCTAAACAAAATGGAGGAATAAAAAAGTGATTGCGAGGAACTTGGGCTTTTTTGGCCGCCATAATGACACACTACAGAGTTCCTAAGTAAAGGGTGCTAGTTCCCCTTTACTTGTTAATAGAAAAAAAAAAAAGAGTTTCTCTGGAATAGATGAGTCACTCAACGGCAGACATATGTGGAGCGGCTCTCTCTCTCTCTCTCTGCCTCCCACATGTCAGCAGACTAAAACACACAAGCACCACTCCAGAAATAAACGCCCCCAACCGCAGAAGCGTGCACCCAACGCCGAGCCACTAGCCACCACACCCTCTCAGGCACCGTGATAAACAGCAATGGTGACGTAAGCCACTCTCTCCGTCTCACACACACACACGCACACACGCGCACACGTACACACACACGTACGTACACAGACGTACGTACACAGACACACACACACCATGTGTCACCAGTTGTTCCACAGTGAGCATGGCTCGTTTCACGAGCTCATATCCAGGCTGATGTTTTGACGAGCGTGTGTTTGCATGGTAATATAATTAAAGCGGACGACTTGTGTTTGTTTATGCTTTTCAGGACTAAACTGTTGTGCAGTTGGAGTTGGCCTTGACAACCGTGCATCTTGATTACTGCCTGATGTGGTGCACTGCAGTACTACAAGTTTGTTTTTAAACTGCTGCTGTACTCAATGACATCAGGATGACTGGATAAACGATAAAACTTCATTCAGACAACAGGCTGAGGTCGGACTAGTTGTGGGCTGCGCTGGGGGAGACTCTTACCGCTCTGGGGTCAGGCTTCTTGTTCTTCCTCAGGGTCACGTAGGAGGCTATCGAGGAGGACTCCGGCATGGGCGATTTGGTTCTGGGAGGCACTATTCCCACGGGGTAGGACATGCCTGCATTTCAGAAGAAAACAAAGTGAGCAAAGTAAGAGTGACCCGTGACCCTCCCCACTCCCTACCCCCCCTCACACACAGGTCTCAGAGGCTGTTACCCCTCCGGAATCAGATTTGCTCTAATTAACTCTGACAAATTGAAGCTGTCAATAGGACTAAGCTGAGAGAGTAAACAGCCACACTAGATGCTTTAGTTCAGGATTCAGCAGAAATGTGTTTGATAAGTTTTTTGGGCTATGGGCCAGTCGGGTTTAGATGGTACCTCTGGCACCGGGGTCCCTATCGGCGTGTTCGGAACGGTCCTCTCCGTTTGATTCGTCCACCTCGGCAACAGTGGTCAGCTCCGGCTCACTCTTGTAGAGACGGTAGTCTGGGCCCTGTGGACAGTTCAGATTGCATTTAATTTTCACATCCACACACAGCTGCAAGACTATGAAAGCACAGCACAGAGACGCACACACACAAACCAAAACGAAACACAAACACATATGCACATGTGGATTTGCATTTCATTTCAAAACACCCTTCTTTTCAAGCATTTCAAACCATGACCTCAAATAATCACAAGACCTTTACTCAAAATATCAAATTCCTTGTTATGCATCATAACAATATCCAGGGTGTTTTGGCCTACATCAGTAAAGCTCAAATGAAACACCACACTGCATAGCAACGCATACCAGGTTCCACAGACTGTGATGGAATAACGCTGAGTGGTGAACAAAATAATAAAAACAACCATGCCACAGACTCCAGAAACTAAAACACGAGATGAAGCCAACACAGAACACAATGGCAGGTGATGACACAAAAGCAACTCAATGGAAAGTTGACCTTGGGAGACAACTGAGCAAAAATCCAATAATCAAACAAAACAAAAAATAAATAAGTAAATAAAAAAGCAAATAAATCCAGCAGGGGGGGGGAACCAAACTGAGGAGTTGACGTGAGGGGATGGCGTTTGAAATGAAGCGAGAAGAAGGGGGGGGGAGTGACTTTGGCGGTGACATCGCCCGCTTACGCTGTGCGCTCCATTCCTCTGCGCCGCCTTGCGGTCCTCGGGTCGGTGGGGGGTGGCGCGGACACTGCCCGGCGAGGGCAGGGGGGGCACGACCGGGGGTCGCTCGCTGGGGTTGTAGGAGCTTGGCAGGGGGGGGCGCGGGGGCACTGGGTCCTCCTGATAGGGCCCACCCAAAGGTGCGATGCCGAGGGGGGGAAGTGGGAGTGGGAGTGGGTAAAGACAGAGAGGCGCTGTGATGACTCATTCAGCCTGCAGATGATGCTGCAGAGCAGATCACTGCTGGGAAATGATTCAAGCTCTTCCCAGCAAATACTGCGCCACATGCTTGACTCAGGAGGTGCAGGCGATGGGAGGCAGGCTTGATAAGTGGCTTAATACATCATTGCAAATTTTACAGGGCTGACTTCTTCAGTAGGACTAATGCCTTGGTACAAAATCTTCAACTCTTTTATTCTGTTTACATTTTACATCTGCTTAAATGATCAGAATTGGGAAACCCAAACCCTACTAAACAATTTCCGCTATTCCTTGTTGTACCCATAGGTAACAATAGGAACAGATGCATCAAATTTAAATTTGCTTTACACAATTGCTTTGCGTGTGAATGGATGGGACAGAAATGGGTTTGCAGTGTTGACCTGATTTTGGGCTTTGAGGAAAGCCAAGATCTGCTGTCCATGACAAACTTGCCATAGGCAGCAGACTAAGAAACACCAGGATTGGACTGGGATGACGCCTGATAACTGAAAAAAGGTTGTTTCATCTCGGGAGTTCAATCCTGTTCTGCACTGCACCACCATGACGCTTAAACTCAAGGTGGGCAGTAAACAACAGGTCAACTATGGAGACTGACAACTGCAAACACTTTCAGGAATAGCGTATTGGTCTAGGGGCATTCAGTCACTAAACATGGATAATTAATGAGCCATTCTGAACACCACAACAGAAGATGCCTTTTCAACCATTAAGGTTCGGAATTTAAAAGGCACTTCTGAAGACACTCTAAGGTTCAGGTACCACTTCTTTGAGAATAGCTTAGAGGTTCAGCTGACCTTATCTAAATAATGTACATAATCTTTCCCGATATCTATCCCATCTCATATTGGTAAAACAAACAAAACAACTGACCATCAACTTTGGGAAGCTTCACAGAGCACTCCTGACTGCAATGTATGCAACAACCAGAATACTCGTTGCACAACTATTTGGCCTCAGCAATGACTGTCGCACAGAAAAGATCATTGTTATCATACACAGGTAAAGGAGTGAGTGTGTGTGTGTACTTGTGGATATAATGACTGCTCATTAGCATATACCTAGCATGTGTCATACACAGACCATTTATTTTCCCCCCGAAAGCTCATGTTCCAGGGAGAGTCAGTGATTACTGCATGATCAGCTAATGGCATTCATTACAATTAAACAGTGAAAACAATAAACACAGCGTGGTGTGACACCACGGTGCATCATATGACCTACCTCGCTCTTCTGACGGTTGGAGATAGGCGTGGAGTTGAAGAAGCCTGAAAAGATGGAAAAACACAGTGGTGCTGTAATTTGACTGGGGCAGATGGGGGAATGGGCTGCGTGCAGCCATGCGTACACACATACAAACACACACACACACACACACACACACACACACACACACACACACACACACACACAAATACGTTCTGCAGAAATGGCTACACCTCTATCACAGCACAGCGCTTCCACATCAATCTCACGCTGGTGAAAGGGGGAACTTCACGGTGTGCCCTGCTGGATGCTCGTGTACACGGCTACATTAGCCTCCGGCAGGAGGGCAGACAAACAAACACACACGCTGCACATCTATGCTAATGGAGAATGTGCTTTCAATACATGGAGACTATTTTGTGGAAGGCTGGCGGAAAAAGCCATCCCAGCAGTGAGCGTGTAATGGAGGGAGGATAGGAACAGACAAAAAGGAGAAAAAGGAACAAGGCGTATGTGGTGACGTGTGCATGTGTGCATGTGAGGGTGACAGAAGGTTGACACCTACACACATACTTCAATTAGAGCTGAGACAGCTCTAACAGCACAACATCTAATCATTATGGTCATTTTTCAGAACTGTAAAACAAGAGTTTTACTCTACAGCTAACCATACTTTAAACTGATCCCTCAGGTGCACAGAAAGAGTTGAGGGACTATATTTTTAGTTATTTAGTTAGCTTAAGTTATTATATTGTGTGGCTATGCAGATAACACATAAAAACCCTTAAATCATTGAAAGCTTGTCGGCCAAATTTGGTAGAGATTTTCTCTTTCAATTATATGTGACTTTGTAGTTTGTATATGTGAAGTTTTGTAGTCTCGTGTAGTTTTCAGAATGACTCCAATTCTTGACTACAAAAACGATGCATGTGGTTAACTAAACTCCTAAGCTATCCCCCTACCTTAACATCACCATTCACCATTTCTTACATACTAACAACTAACTGATAAACCTGATATTTCATTCATCCCATCCTGCAGTTCTTCCTAAAATATCGGTTGGGTTTTCCTGCTGTCTGGAGACCGTCCCCTTTAATTACAACACAGATTTTAGCTGCCCCTATAAAACAAACTGTTTGAGCGGCCCTGCAGTAGAGGAGGCGCATTCATTTACATGACTGGTCCCAGTGGGCAGCAGCAGGGGAGCAGAGCTGCCAGGTGAAGGCCCTTCAGAGACACACATTTCCACTGAAGTCTCCCTCAAACACACATATGGTGCACAGCCCCGGTTCTGCTCTGTTTACGCTAACGATAACGCCATCCTGTTATGGTGACCGCTGACAAGATACACACTCTTGCTTATTTAATGCCTGAGGTGTGGATGTGAGTATGTGTGTGTGTGTGTGTGTGTGTGTGAGTGTAAGAGAGAGAGAGAGAGAGCAAGAAAGATGAAGTGTGTGTTCTTAGAAGGACATGCTGACCCTGCAGGGCTGCTCATCTCACCTGTGCCGTCTGTGTTCCTCTGGGGCCTGTTCTTGCTCAGGGCCTCCATCACATCCTGGATCCTCCACAGCTCCTTCTGAATGTGAACGTGCTGCTGGCTGGGCGGCTCAGTCTATACACACATACGCACACGCACACACACACAAACATATAGTATGCCATGTTATTGTATAGCGATATTATAGGAAGAGCAAATAATATCTTCTAAGGAGATATTCTGCATATAAGTATTTGTATTACTTTTTCAGGCAGGAGAAGAGATTGCACAGTATGTTATAAAAGATGTCTTAATAGCTGTGACTGTTGTGCGATATGCCAGACATGCATACCCACTCTAGCAATTCATATCTAATATGGACTCCTAAACACCATCTGCCATTGTTACCGTCAACTCTTCTCTGCATATACATTCATAATACAAAATGGCTGCCATTCGTGTGGGAGTGTT
Organism: Setipinna tenuifilis; assembly: GCA_030347295.1. Classification (NCBI taxonomy): domain Eukaryota; kingdom Metazoa; phylum Chordata; class Actinopteri; order Clupeiformes; family Engraulidae; genus Setipinna; species Setipinna tenuifilis. The sequence continues at coordinate 24,670,170 of CM059268.1, read as the reverse complement.
TTTACACTTAGCGTAGGCCAAGGATCATCTGCAAAGTGCTGAGTATAGGTAGTGGAAGCTACCTACACAATAGTAGCAGGTGGGTTATTCTGCAGTCCTTTTTTATTCTATTATCATGACTGACAGATTGCTGCACAAAGAGAAAAACCTACCGCATCATGAAAATGACAGTGATGATTATGATGGTGATGATTAATGCGCTTTAGATTTTTTGAAAAGCTTTTGGAAATTAATTAGGCGCATCCGGCCCACCAGTGCGACCTGTTTCCTTTCATCTCCCCTTAAGGCGCAGAGAGGAGCACAATAACCGCTCTCCCCCTCTGTGCTTATGTGTGGGGGTGTTTACCAAGTTGGCAAAAACTCGGGTCGTTTTTTTGCTCGCTCTCTGACTTACAACTAGCTCACTAATGAACCAAACAGGCCTGTGTGTTGGCCAAAGGCCGGCGGATAAATGGACACAATGAGAGGGCAGAGAGCACAAAATGAAAGAGAGACAGAGGGAGAGACAGACATAGAGACAGAGATAAGGGGAGAGAGGGGGAGAGGGGTACAGGGAGAGGGAGCGAGAGAGAGAGCAAGAGACAGAGAGAGAGAGAATGACAGAGAGGGAGAGAGAGAGAGAATGAGAGAGAGCGCGATAGTAAGGGGTGAAAAAAGCAGGCCATTTTGTCTCA
>CM059268.1:24431996-24664496 GCA_030347295.1 Setipinna tenuifilis | reverse complement strand
GGATTTTGGGGATTTTTGTAAACATGTTGGTTGCTGATACACCACTTTCAGATTCACACAGGCTGGCACTGAAAACACTTGCACTTTGCAGTCAATAAAAATAGACACAACAGGCAGACGCACCCATACGGAAACAGAAGTGCAGAGCGCTCATATACTGAGCGTCATGTACACTGACATAGCTCTCAGTCTCCACCACAACACAGAAATACAGTGTGTCGTACAGCAGACAGCCATTCCACACCGAGCATGCAGATGCTCTGTGCTTGCAAGAGCTTTGTGTGGACGGGAGAGGGAGGGAGAGAGAGAGAGAGAGAGAGAGAGAGAGAGAGAGAGAGAGAGAGAGAGAGAGAGAGAGAGAGAGAGAGAGAGAGAGAGAGAGAGAGAGAGAGAGAGAGAGAGAGAGAGAGAGAGAGAGAGCAAGAGAGAGAGAGAGCAAGAGAGGGAGAGCGAGCGAGAGAGGGAGAGAGAGCGAGAGAGAGAGAGAGAGAAGGGACACACATTTCCTGTGGATGGAGATGCAGCCGTCGCTGTGCCGATGGTGAAGAAGGGATATTAACAGGAGGAGCAGGAGGAGTGGAGCGAACAGCAGCACTTTTACACCCGGCACTCATGGTTACAAAAGTGGCAGGAAGTGATGTCTCTTTCACGCACAAACAAACACACAAACACACACACACAGACAGACAGACTGTTTCCTTCTGTTTGCTCCACGAGTACCATTGAGGGCCACTCTCTACAAGCGACTGTTTCAGAAACACCACACACATTGACCTACATGCCAGAGGAGAGCAGGGTTGGCTTCATCGCACCAGCGTGAGATTATGCAAGGCACATCGATGGCCTATTTTACACCAAGGCAGGGTGTGATTTGACAACACACCCATTTAAAACAAAAACTGTATGACCTCCCTCAACGTCTCTTTAGATCAATGTAACAGTGTGACAGCCTTTCAAAAATCAGCAGATAAAAATATCCGCTGATCATCAACAATGTATGGGCTGCATATAGAACACATGGTTTAAATAAAATATGTCTCTTTGCGGGCACACTTCTAGGACCACAAATAAACACTGGTTGTAGAAAAAAAAATAGTCTATGCACAGTAGTTCTCCAAAGTTGCCAAGTATCTGGCTTTTTAAGAGCTCGCTGGAGACGAGACAGGCTTTTCATCTCCTGTGGTTCTTGGCAGGCCTGTGACCATGAAACATTTATGCTCTGCTTTAATTCATATCCACCGGCTGAGGCAAAACAATGAACACTGAAAAAAAAATAGGGGAGACAGAAACAATAAGGAAACAAAAGAAATAAGAAAGTGAAAGAAAATTGCCCTGGGCAAAAACAGGGGGCTCAGAGAGGCCAGTGGTTTACACTTTTGAGCCCTGAGAGGAAGTTCACCGACAGTCCATTACGGTAGCCTCAGAGGGCCAGAGTATGCCTGTCATAACATCTGCTGTAACTCACCCCCGACCCAACCGACCAGCGACAAACATCCTACATCTACACAGACATTTAAAATTTTCACAGACTTCCTACATCTACCCACACATCATACATTTACCCAGACATCCTATATCTGCAGACATCCTACAGCTTCAGTTTCCAACTTTGCCTGTTAACATTTTTAAATCCCTCATACTAGAGACCTTGAGAATTCTGACACCTAACCTGTTGAAAAGTAAAGATAAAAAGCATCTTGAACCTTAGATGGTGGAAAGAAGCTGACTCACTGCAGAGTGTCAGCATTTACTCTGGCACATTCTCTCCTCAGCATGACACATGACAGTGTGTGTAAACAGTGGGGGAGGGGGCAGGGGGGGTAGAAATGTGAGACATACACACACACACACACACACATACACCATCAGCACGTTCTGCCATCCATCAAGAGCACCCCCCCCCCTTCACAGGTGAGCCTCCTGATCGGACAGTGCACGCCGCCCACCACCACCAGCAGACTACACCACAGCAGCCATGCTCACGACTGGGCAGCACCACAACATGCCCAACAGGAAATAATAGAAGCGAATGGATGAGATGTGCTGGGACACCGTACATACAAGACCGAGGTAGGAGGGGAGGGGAGGGGAGGATGAGGGCCTGACATCTGGGGGGTGGACTGAGTGGGTCGGCCAGAATGACGGGGGCACGGTGGTGCGGGTGAGTGGGTGGTGGGGTTGAGGTGTCGGTGGTGGTAGTGGTGGTGGGAGGAAGGGGGGGGGGGGACAGAAGCAATGCCAACGGATGGCCGAGACCTTACTTGCTGGTAGAGTTGCGGCCTCGGGGCCGAGTTCTCAATCATAGTGTGAATGGTGAGGATTAAGGGGTCATTTTCCTTCATCTAGTTCCACGCCAGGAGGTGTGGAGAGGGGGGGCCGAGGAAAGGGGAGCGGGGAGGGAGGGAGCAACACAGTGAGAGTCAGTTTCACTGGAAAGCCTTGAGTTCAGAGACAGCACTGTCAATGACATTAGCCTGCTCCTCAGATGAACCCAACAACAGGAACTCGCCAGTTGCTTGATCTGTAAGGCAAGCTATTGGAAAAGTCAACAGAAGAAGCTATGGGTTTCATTGAGACAGAAGGCTGGAGTTGCTGTCTGGCTTGGTGACTTATTTAAAAATACTTCAAAGGACAAAGTCAATGAACAGCTTAAGATCTCTGCGATATGCTCTTACTGCAGGACTGCAAACACTAAATGACCTTTTCACAGCAAGGTAACTGAATAATTAGCTTCATGACAAAGTGAGTCAAGATGTCCTGTAGAGAATTAATCCAGAATGCAGAGTCAGCAATGAGACTTGACAATGCTCTCAGTACTTTTATGATTGTGAGGGTTTTTTAAAAGAGATTCTGGTCTGTTGGGCATAGTAATAAAACCAGATGTAGCGTGTTAGAGAGGGAGAAAATATGTGAGTTAAATGTACTGGAGAACCTGTAAAAGAATCACAAATACCAAAAAAGTTCGAGAGAATTTAAAGGACTCTTCAACCGAATCAAGAAAACTGCCTGAGTCCTTAGATCACATGGCTTATTACTTTCTGTGTGGCCAATAGTCTATGGCGGCAACTCTCAGTCAAATCATGCTTGCTCAGAAAGCTCATCCATAAGTGAAATATTCAGACCCCTGGACAGAATCTGAATATTGAAGGGATGTGCACTTTTGCCCTCCCATACTATTTTCAACAGATAAAGCGGGCAGAATTTGAGACGAGGCGTAATGTTGCATTGAACTTTCTTTGGCGGATGGAAACGTCAATAAAACAGAGCAAAGTGTTAAATGTCAAATCAAAGAACTTGCACTGTCATGCTTAGAAGGAAAAAAAGAGGATTTTGCAAAGGATTCTGGGAACTCCCACCTGCTCATCCAGATACATGAGGTTCCTTTGGAGGTGGTGCGACAAAATGTCGGTCTGGCATCAGCAGCAGAGGTGAAGAGGACAGTAGATGAGAGGCAGAAGGGGGGAGAGTGAGGAAGAAACATCGACCAAGAGAGACAGCAGATCAAGCACGCTGACAGGCAGTAGGGAATAAACATTAGAATAGAACACCACAGCAGAAACACAATAAAGAGGCAGAGAGAACATTAACAGGAAGTAGGATAGGCAACAAGTAGAAGATGTGGAGATGTTCAAGTACGCGTTAAAGCCTGGGAAAATATCAGATGCAACAAAAGTAGTAGTACATACCAATAGGCATCACTATTATTTGTTAATACGACCACATATGTGGTTACTGCTACATATAAAACAGACAGAAACCAAGTAAAATCACGTGCTGTTAGGCTTGAGTTAGGTGAATGTTAACATGAGCGTTGGTGCTGGTGTCAGTGAATGGAAAAATTCATGGAATACAAATGAAACGGTGCACAGCGATTTCATCAGACACAGCATCTCCATGAATCATGAAGATAAAACCACCGAGCGGCCTTAACGTCTGCACAACTGTCGCACGCTTTTGGACAATCAGAATAAAAACATGCTCCCAAGACGTCTTGGCAACACATGGAAGGTCCAAATTCGAATGACAGCAAAAACCCAGTGTATTCAAAGTCAAGCTAAAAACAGAATCCAAAAATAACGCCAGCAAAAGAAAAAAAACAACTAAAAAAACAATGATGAGAAATGTGAGCATGTCAAAATGAGATTTGTGTTGACATTAGCCGCTTCATGCTGTTGGTTGCCGTTAACCCTTGAATGCTTCCTTAACTCCTCAGCCTCCTCCTTGGTGCCCTACATTCCCCACAGACAAATTAAGCACAGTCAGTCTGCAGACTTAAGGGGACAGCTTAAAGGAGAGAAGCCCTGAAATGACTTTCATTAGGGCTGGACCATGGTGGCTAAGCCCTTGCCCATCCCTAGGCCACACACACACACACACACACACACACACACACACACACACACACACACACACACACACACACACACACACACACACACACACACACACACACACTCTCCTAATGGCCATACCACTGAGATTTGCTACTTAACATCTGGTGAGCTTTCTTAACCCTCAGTGTCAGCTGTGTGACATCTTTTGCTGCTGCCCGTTATTGTCGGCAAAACCGCTGTCAATATCAAGAGCAAATGAGTGCCATGTTCTGCTTTTCTGGCGAAAGCTATTTTGGCATGCCACAAACAACAACAACGTCAATCATGGATTTGAACACTGATGCAGTTCAAGGGTTATCGGAATCGGCAGTGCAGTGAAAACAGATGAGGCTGGATCACAACAACATTCTCTTGACTTGCAATTGCAGTTGCAACGTGCCAGAACCAGCGAAGAACAAAAGCAAAAAGAGCCATCTCAGGAAGCCAAACGAAAAAAAGATGTCACTAAGGCCAGCTTGTTGCAAAGAAATAGTAACACATATCAACCTCAAGCAAAAGGCTCTTAGTTAAAAAGCAAAACACAACAGAAATTTTAAAACAACTACATAAATATGCAAACACACATGAGCAGCATGGCCTCGCATCTCATAACATCATAAATGCGAGCTGACGCGGCCGAGAGTGTAGGGGGCGCTCTCTCTCTCTCTTTCTGTCCCCCCTACAGTCAGGCTGCTGACCTTTGGGTTGTCGACGTCGAGGTTGAACTGCATGAGCTGTGCTAGCGTGTGCTCCCGGATGTTGGTGAGCTCGGCCTGCTGCCGCCGCAGTTTGATCAGCAGCAGGGTCAGCTCCTCCGGCTGCGGTCACACATGAAGGGAAGGGACACCACGTCACGTCACACCCTACGACACACACACAACTTGGCGACCAACCACCCCTCACCCCCACACCACCCACCCACCCACACACACACACACACACACACACACACCTGTGTTCCAAAACACAACTTGGTGGTACATAAGCCTTTATGTCCACCTCTCACACTGAACCAGTTTGAGTCTGTGTAGATTTACTGACTGTAGGGATATAATGTTTTTTCTCTGAAGAACTACATTTATGATATACCACACGACCAGTATAAACTCACAGTTCTTCCATAACACCTCATAATGCACAAAATTGGGTAACAGCCGTGACAAAAACATTAACTCTATCTTTAAAAAGATGTTCTGATTCTGAAATCTGTATGCTTCTCAATCTTGTATGCATATCTGTAATCTACTTATTAGGTGATGAAAAATATATATATATAAAAAATTCAGGCTATTGTCTCAAAGAATATGTTACTATTATCTTGTTACAAAAAAATGAAATGCTGTGCTCAATGTAAATGTGACAGAAATATTTTTGAACCAGCAGCAGTATATTTTCAGAAGGACCAGCTGTCGTGTTTGATTCTTCCAAAGGCAGACTCCAGTGATACAGCATACTGTATCCTTCACTGGGACTGGCACACCCACCATCACTCTGGCAGTCTTCCATGTCCCACCACTCGGCCTTACCCTCATCCCAGCAGGATTAGAGGGAAAGGGAGATCGCAGTCACTCCTACCCATCTGCTGGTAACACCATTGGGGGAGATCGGTTCAGTCCTCTCTGCTTAAAGGGACAACAGGCGAGGTGGCCTTGTCTTAAAGTGACACGTCTTGGTTCACCGATGGTGGCGTAAAGGACTACAGAGTTTCAATTTTTTTTTTTTTTTTTACAGTTTCAATTTTTCAATTGAATGTGGTTTAATTTCACGGATGAAATCATCATCCTTGGAGAGTTTGGCAGTGTACTCATGGGAAGTAGGCAGAGTGCTGATCCAAAAAAAAGGTGACATAAATACTCTACAGAAATGGCTGACCTGAGCTAACATGGGCTATTAGCATAGCAAAATCTATGATCACGACTACCTATTACCAGCATTAGGGGTGGGCAACTGATAAGTTTTAGTTGGGATTATCAACAATTAAGTAATATGAAACAGAGGAAGTCTTTAGACATGTGGAGCAACCTTTAGTAACTGTGAAAGTAGTGTGAGCGAGCTTATGGAGTAAACACATTTTAATCCCTTGCACATGGCACAGGCACAGTCCCTGGCCCACAACTGTGCAAGCCCTCCCACAATCTGCCATTGAAGGCACCCTCCAATGATAGCTCCATGGAGAACAGACAGAAAAGACAGGCTTGAGGGGGGGGGGGGGTGAGGTGGAGAGAGGGAGTGAAAAGAAGGAATAAAACAAAAAAGAGAAAGAGAAAGAAAGAACAAAACAAAGGAGAGAAAAGACAGAAGGAAATAGTATGAGGGTAGGGCAGGCAGGCTTTTTTTTGTCTCAGAAAGAGCCCCTTTTAAACCCAAATGGAAACCTGTGTCCAAGCCCAAGCATAAAATTACAGGGTGGTATAGCAAACATTTGCTGTGGGGAGGCCAAGGGCAAACGAGGATAAATGGAGGGGCAGAGGAGGGGGGGTGGGGGTGGGAGCAGAGAGGGGAATTGGAAAAAAAGAAAGAAAGAGAGACATAGAGGGAAAAAGCAGGGAGAATGACAAAAACAAAAGAGAAGTGAGGGAGGTGGCTCACAGTTTTCCCTTGCAGTGACTGAGGAGTAATGGTCTGGATTGGGATTCCTGTTGGCATGGATCTACGATCTGGTGGATAGCCATACTACAATAAAGAAAAGAGGAGAGAGAGAGAGAACGAGGGGGGGGGGGGGGGGGGGGGGGGGTAGAGACAGCAAGAGAGAGAGAGAGAGAGAGAGAGGGAGAGAGAGAGAGAGAGAGAGAAGGAAAGAGAGAATACCTGGATTAGTCTTTATGCACAGTATCACTGCACAAGTAAAAATACAGTGGTGAAACATTATCGTTGTTGCTGTCAGTTTACTGATGCAAGCTTATTTTAGTTCACTGGGAAAAAAAACAAAACAATCCGCTGTCTTGAAAACACAGCATTCAGAGTGGAAGGAAAATATCTGTAGTGTGGCTGTCACCACATGAAATATTATATTAAGACCAGTTTAAACTCTCATTTCTCTGCTGCGGGTTGAGCTTCTATTAAAAATCTGACTGCAACATCATCATTAACATACTTCTGTCAGCTTATCTGCAACTTCAGCCCTGCACTTTTCTGAATAAGAGTCTTTCCAGGAAGACATCCGATCTGCATCTATGAACCATTTTTTTTTTTAAAACAACAACCGAATGTAGCATGACTGTGTACAAATTCAGAGATTCAGAGCACCACAAACAAACAAATGACCTATTGCCTTCTCCTTCCAGAATGGTAGATGAGGGGTGAAGAAGTCTCTTTACTCACCTTGGCCATCTGGTTCCGTAGGCGACGGTCAATGCTGAGGTCTCCGCGGGCGTAGATGGGCGAGGAGAGCTCGGAGCGCGAGCTTCCGGGGTTGTAGGCGTGCAGCGGCGAGTATCCGCCTTGGTAGATGGAGCCGTGGGAGGGCGAGGGCGGGATGGAGGGCCCGGTGTGCTCGGACAGGTTGATCATGGTCTTGGGGCTGGGCATGCCGCCGTAGCGCTGGTGCGGACCCGGCTGTGGGTGCCTGGTGTAGGCCTGCCTCTGCTGCCACTCGTACAGCTGCCACATGGTGTCGTCACGCATGGACCGCCGCTTGTCCATGCCACCACCCGCAGCGGCAGCGCCGACGGACGGGGGTGGGGGGCCCAGCACGCGGTCGTAGATCGACGGCGACATGCTGCACACGCTGTCCGGCCGCGCCACGCTGTTGCGCGGGAGCGTACGATAGCCGTCGGCGTAGAGGGGCATGGCCACTGGCGGCCGATGGCTTGGCATGTTCCTGGGCAGTGTCTGGTAGGAGGAGATGCTGAGGAGAAGATAGCAGAAGGATTAGAAACGCTGTATGTGCAGAAACAAAAACAATATAACAAAAGCAAACAGTGACTTGTCCTTTGAGGTTCAGTCATTAGCTGAAACAAAGTCATTTTTATTTATCTTCACTAATTGACACAAGGTGATATGATGGACTGTGAATTCCAATGGCTGCTGCTGCGGCTGCTGTTCTCTTACAGAATAATTTTGGCTGGAATGATTCGGTGATGGGAGCCTCCACTAGAATAATCATCACCCTCCGGGTGTTTACTGTCTTTTCGTCTCGCTTGCCAGCTCGCTTCCGCGAACTGCTTTTAACCACAGTCACACTTGGGTGGTGCATTTAGCCTCTGCCGGCCTCTCCATTACACTCTCTGGCAGCTGGCTAATTATTCAAATTAGCTGTGGCATAGCAGTTCTCGTAGGCAAAGGCAGCGGAAGTCACTAAAGGTTAGATTAGCCTGCCGTACGCAGAGCTGCAGTTGCTTTTTTGTGAGCTCATTTTACCTCACAAGCGAACCAGGAAGAACTTACAGAGCAATAGCAATGAAATGTTTCGAGTTTGTAGGCTGAGACTGTAATTAAGGGGTGAAAAGAGGTTGGAAAGGAAATTACACTTTGACTGAGAATATTGAGTATGACAAAGGAACACTGAAAATAAATTGCAGGGAGCTGATACCATGGCATTAGGTTGGATAAGGATCCCTATCTCGAGAGACAGACTGGGCAAAAATGCTTTAGTAGTCCACAGAAGCATTACTTACATAACTAAACATTTCACTTCATTAGAGTAGAAGACAGGAAAAAATCTATTCTCTCTCAGGGGGAGGAAAGTTTAGTAGATATAACTCAAACAAACAGTAAACAAATCTTATTTAAAAAGTGCAACACCAAGGCGTTTGTACTGAAACAAGGTGAGACTCTCGGGAATTAAATTAGGACCGATTATGCAAAAAATAAAAATGCTCAACACCACCATTTTGCAGAGTGTTTTGACAAGCAGGGCCTGGAGCAATGAAAATAAATCAGCTTTAGTCTCTCAACAGCCAGTCACCAATATCCAGTTCGGGAAGACATTTATTGAGCTCGGAGCTCTTCACTTACTACGTCTGCCCCTGAAACATGCCGGAAAAGCCTTTGCCGATTCTGAAATGCTGTCTACTGGTCCCTGCATAGAACATCAGCTAAACTTCAGGGAAATGAAAGTAGAACGATTTTTCCTGGATGCATTCTTCAAAGGTATTGTTTTTTAAACAGAAAGAGCTCCTGTGTTTGTATTATTTAAACGACCTCAAATTTTCACGTATGCAAACACCTATATGAAAATAAAAAATACGAGTGTGATTCAGTGCCGCTCTCTGGGTTGTGCCTCACCTCCGGGCGTCATCGTCCTGGCATCGGCCCTTCTGCAGGCGCACCCACTGCTCCAGCTGCTGCATGGAGTTGGTCCTCTGCAGGGCCCTCTGGGGCTCCGGCATGGGCGTCTGGGAGCGCTGGGCCATCAGGTTGGATCCGTTGCCCAGCTCTGCTGCAGGGCTGGCGCACTCCCCCCCCATGCCCCCGGCGCCGGTTCCGTTGTACTGGGGGGCCGGACTGGAGTGGAGGGGCTGGTGGTGGTGGTGGAGTCCTCCGTTAGCTGGTTGGGGTGGGTGCTGGTAGTGTGGCGGATGCTGCATGCGTGCACCGGTGATCTTGGTGAGCGGCCTGTCCTGGTCGCTGCCGTCCGTCTGGAAGCCGTAGCGCTCGGCATCGCGCCTCCGTCGGTCCTCCTCTGGGGGGGGAGGGTGCTCACTTTCTCCCCCGAGGCTTCCGCCCCCAACACTTCCCTGCTCGGCGCTCTGTGGTGGCTGGGCCACAGGCTGCTCAGGCTCCTGGGCTGGAGGCTGTTGCTGCTGTTGATGCTGAGACTGCTGGGGCTTTTGGAGCTGGGGCTGTTGGTGCTGGGGCTGGGGCTGGTGCTGGGGCTGGTGCTGGGGTTGCTGCTGCTGCTGTGGGGGGTGGTGGTTGGGTCCATTGTTAAGCACGTCCTGCGGTCCACATTGTTCCACTTTAAGCCGTTCCAACCTGAAGCACATGGGGATTGTGGGGAGGGGGGTGGTGGTTGATGAAGATAATGAAAATGAGAGGAGAGGAGGAGTGGGGGGAAGGGAGGGAAGGGGGGGTGGAAAAAAAGGAAGGAACCAATGAATTATTAAAAGAAAGATATCAAGCCACTCTTGGGAGGGAGAGAGGTCGTGAAGCCCTCCGCAGCCGCATGGTTTAAAGTTCAATAAAACGCACTGGACGTGATCCAGCAGACGGCAGCTTTCATTAAAGATACTCAACTGGGGCCACGACTCAGCTGCTTTTTCATTTAGCTAACCACGAGGAGGAGGAGGAGGAGGAGGGGTGCTGATTGCTTAAGCTACACATACCCCTCAACCCCCCCCCACACACACACTCACACATCACCTCCATCATCTCCTGCCGCCGGAGACAACGGGATGGCGAGACACTGCAACCTGATCCCCCAGAGGAGCGACCCCTGTGCCCCCCTCCACCTGTCACTGTTTACCATTAGCACAGGATAGCACAGGAGGCTCCAGCTAATAAAAACACCCCTTGCTCTCTATTCATTCACCACCACATGCTAACTCTTTTTATTCATCCTTTCTTTCCTGACTTTTAATCCCTTTTCTCCTCCTCTGCAATCTTTAGCACTGCTTCCACCACTGGCAGTTACACACATTCTAAAAACATTCCTCTACCTTTTATACAACGCTTGTGCTAGGTTTTTTGCATAAAACAAAAACTTTTATTACTTATTGTTTGCAACCGGGCTAAAAAAAAAGACTTTTTAGAGTTGAAGGCTTTGAGATTGACCTGAAGCGTGTGGTGGACACGAGCATGCATGGAGAGAGCCTCTCTCTCATTCGCTCGCTCTTCCCAGCCTCGTCTGCACGCCTCTGGGCTCTTTCATGTGCAATGGGGGCTGAGGGGTAATGACTTTCCCATGTGTCCCAGAGGGCCAGTAAAAAGACGCACTGGGGCCTAGTGAAACCTCAGATCCGCATGAGCTCATGGGCGCTCGCTCGGCCATGCCGGCCCCCAATTACAAGCGTTTCCAGCAGGGAGCCAGACTATCAGTCCCCCCCTAAGCTTCCAGCCACAATTACTCGTCCAGGCTTTCGTGACAGAGGAGACGGATGAGAGCGAAAAGGGAGGAAGGGGGGGGGTGAGACAGGCAGAGGTAGATCGGAGAGAGGGAGAGAGCGAGAGAGAGAGACGGACTGAGAGAGAGAGAGAGAGAGCGAAAGAGAGAGAGAGAGAGAGAGATGAAGACAGATTGAGAGACAGACAGGAAAAGGAAGTGAGAGTGAAAGAGAGGAAAGGGAGGGGGGGTAAAGAGAAGAAGGCAGAGAGATACTCAGACAGAAAGTGACTTTCACAGCAAGGAGTCGGAGGAAAGGAATGAAGAGAGAGCATGACGCAGAGGGGGGCGATGGCAGCACTGCAGCCTAATGTAGACATTTTAAACCCCCCCTCGTCTATACGCAGCGGCAGCAGCAGCAGAAGCAGCAGCATCCCAGAGTGGTTGCCAGGTGACCGGCGTTCCGGCTCCAGTCTCCTTCACTGCAGCTGACATATCTGCATACGGTAGCACCCTGCTGCATCACCTGTCACTCCAGCAGCCACGCACGACTCAGCACCCCCCCCAGACCCCACAACCCCACCCCACCCCGGCGCCACCCTTCCACTAGGCAGTATTTACACCTTAACAGCCTCCAACAAACAGGGCAGCTTATGTAAGAGTGAAGCGTAAGCATTTATCCGACACCCTTGAGAGTGAAATGTGCTGAAGTCAATGAGTTTGCATAAAAGGCTGCTCCTGGCACCGGGGAGTGTGTGCGCAGACGTGCCAAAAACTAAGGGCCCACTCCACTCGATGGACAGCGAGGCGAGCTAAATGAAATACTCTGGCTGCAACCATCACTGCTGCACCCTGGCATGTAGGGTAGGGCTGAACCTGTGGAAGTTCTTCAAATCAAAGGTAAGAATTAAAAATAAAAATAAAAAGAGTGCAATGCACAGAGCCTGAAACAATCACACTCTCATTTTTTACTGAAAGTGTTTGTAACCAAAAGGCAGGAATGAGCTGGAAGCCATGGATGACAGCAGTCTGGCTAGGTTCGGCACTTTTTCGACACATTTTACGCACCGCTGCCCTCGAAAGGCAACTGTTGATAGACTTGGCTGACTGAGGAATGCATGCTCAACAAGTTTCGTCAGCCCAATACACAAAGACACAAAAGCACACACAGATATGCAAACACACACACACAGAAACACAGACACAGACAGACACGCATACAGACACACACAAACACAGACACACACACAAACACACACACAGACAGAAACACACAGACAGACAGACAGACACACACACACACACACACACACACACACACACACACACACACACACACACAGAAACACACACACAAACACACAAACATACCTCTTGACTGGGTCAGTGTGCACAAGCGTTGCGTCGGTCATCACCTTCATCCAGGACTCCATCTCTTTGGCTGTGTCAGTGCAGAAGTAGTACGTGCGCATATTTGGGTGTGTCGCCTGGTTTGGTAAAAGGAGAGGGTCAAAGCAATGGCAACCTGCAAGATAAGATGGGAGAAGAACAAAAGAGAGGAGCAGACAATGGTAAACAAAGTCAGGGATACAGTACAAAAAAAGAGAAAGACATAAAGAGGGATAGGAAAGAAAGCAGAGACAACAAAAATGGAGAGATGGTATTATCAGTGTGTTTGATCTTTAATCCTTCCTACATTCAGTGTGTCCACGGTTTTTATTTTCTACTTAGTCCTAGAAATGTAGACAGTGCAGATAACAGACTAGGAGTAAATGCACAACAATACGACACTGCTGTAACAGAATCACGATGCCATTCTAAAGGGCTCTGCAAACAGCAGAGAGGGCAAACACAAAGCCAACTGTTTACACGGTTTTGCATGCAATGCAAAGTCAACCCCAGTTGCATACAACTTGCTGATGGATGAGAATACGATACGAGTGGGTACACCCACACACCGAGCCCGGGCTGATGGCTTTTAATGGAGCAAAATTAAGGCTTGTCTTACCTTACTACGGTACCGTAGACTCCCAAAACCACAGTGACACTCTCAGCCAGGTCCAGCTCCCTCAGTGAAGGCGCGAGCGGGTCATTGTGAGAGAACGCAAAGAGTGAGCATGTGAGAGAGTGTGTGTTGAGGGGGAAAAAAAAAAAACACACACACACACACACACACACACACACACACACAAGAAACAAGACAGAGAACAGGTCCAGTGAGTCTACACAATATCCTGTTTACCAAGTTCCATTTGAAATGAGCTCTGGCCATCTCTCGTTTCAAACCAGTCCTCGGGGAAGACGAGACAATTGAGTTGGTCGGGGGCAGGAAGGGGAGGGGGAGAGACAATGACTGGGGCCATGGCCACCACAAAAGGAGGTGCACTGGAGTTCACTGCAGACTGTACGCCGCTAAGACCCGTGGTGCGTCATTTCATTTTCAACCCTCCAAGAGATTTTACTAAGTGATTTTACTGTCATCATTGCTCTGGGTTTTGCCAGACAGATGCCAAGCCCTCTGCCTCAAACTGTTTATTCAATCGCTCTCCCCCTCAATCTCTCCCCCTCCCTCTCTCCCTCTCTCTCTCTCTGGGCTCTGTGGTCAGGGGCCTGTCCTTCTGCAGACTCCTCCGAGTCTGTGCTTGTGGCTATCGTTGGCAGTGGCCGGCGCTGCTCGCTCTGTTTTCGCAGTGTGCAATTTCCAGGCCCTGAACCTGAGCTGTGGAGGTGAAAGGCCCTCCAAGAGGCTGCTGTGGCAAACACACATATACGCTCCCCCAGCCATAGCGCTGACTCAGACCTGGCAACCCCACCAGACTAGCGGCAGTACTAGCACCAAAAAACGCTCACTCCTTCCACCCATCACTGCCTCTTCTCTGGTGTGTCTCTCTCTCTCGTGTGTCTCTCTCTCTCTGGTGTCTCTCTCTCTCTCTCTGGTGTCTCTCTCTCTGGTGTCTCTCTCTCTCTCTCCCTCCCTTCCTTCGTACCCCTCCCCTTCTGACTTACCGACTGACTCTCCCTGCCCCGGAACAGAGCTACTTGGCCTGAAACTCATCCTTGACCTGCTCTTGCTGCTATTTGGTTTCCGCCCTCCACATCTCTCCCTTTTTCCCCTGTAATTCAGCCTTTCACCCAGAGCCCCATGGCCTAACATCGTTTGTAGGAAAAACAAGACCTCCCCCCTTCCCCAACCTGACCCCAAGCCACCTCACCCCACCCCCCTAACCACAGAAACCTACCACACCAGTAGCATGCTGAAAAACAGGCTCTACTGACCTTGAAGGCGTACTTTCTGTTGATGTGGTCATCCACCGACAACAGAGAAATATGAAAACTAGGCAGGAGAATGCTGCCAAGGATCCCTTCTTCCTTCTCATCTGTTGAAAGAGAGAAAATGCAAACACCAAACAAAGACTAATCAGAAGAGAACATTTTTTTAAAGTGTTTGGGTGTGTGTGTGTGTGTGTGTGTGTGTGTATGTGTGTGTGTGCAGTGCAGAATTCTGAGACTTTGCAGAGGTGAGTTGTTTATGTATGCAAGCATATCTCAAGCTCCTTTCCCAAGCTTCTGTTTCAGAATCGGTTCGCCGTTTTTTTCCCCCCCGGTGGTGGTTATCACTATCATTTCCTTCAAAACATTTATCAGTTCAAGGCACTTAGCCGAAATCAGAAACACATTCAGGTACTCTCTCTCTCACACACACACACATTAACAAGCCAGTCTAGGGAAGACAACCTAAGGAGTTGAGTTCCGTGCACATGATCTATATTTACTCAGCCTATTTGATACAAACCATCTGTATGTCTCGTGCACACATTATGACAACCAAGAGAGAATAATGAGAGACAGAGTGAGTCAAACAGAGACAGGGTGAAACGCTCCATTAAGATATTATGCTACACTACTTGAATATTTTGGACGACTTGCTAGAAATTTGACAAGACTCTGTTGAGCTTTCTTTCTCCGTTTTGGCGCAGCTTAAGGTTTAAACTTCATTCATTGCTCCCAAACAGAAAGCACTTTGACATTATGTCAGTACTATTACTAATACGGCCAATTTTTAAAACAGCCCTGACTTCATGAGGTGACGTGAAAGACTATAAATGTTTGAGATGAAGGTAGGGAGTGCGCCTTTAAACACACAGGAGTATGTGAGCAGACACATCTGCCTCTGTGGCCAGAAGAGCCGTTTGACCGTCTTCTTCCTGGCCTCAGTCTGTTTAAGCACACACACCTCACAGTCATAGTTCACAGCGTATGCTGGACGTGCTGTTTGAATAAACGAAGCAGGAATGGGCCCATTTGAGTGGAGTTTGTGACCTTCATGCTCCATCAGGCCCGTCCAAATGGCCTTTTAGTGTTTGTGTTTGCTCGTCACATCCCCCCGTCTAAAAATTGACGGCAGAGGGCAGACATCCAGAATAAGCCCTTGTCAATGTCCGGTGTCGACATATAACGCGGAGCGAGCTGGGACGCGGGCCAGGCTCCGTCATGCTGCCTGCCAGCCCGCATACCTGGGGTCACTGCCACTGGTTCAAACGTTTACTAGACAGCGGTCATCGCATTTTACATGATGGCGTGTCATGTTTAAAAGAATAACAAAAAGGGCTGCCACATTATTGTCTTTACCTTTTGTTTTAAATTAATACACTCCATCAAAGATTCATAGGGAGATGAAATCGATCTGCAACAAAGAGAAGCTTTTTACCCCCCCCCCCTCCCCCATATCTCTTTCAGGAATCATAAAAGCTCAAGTGGTTGGTACGGTCTTTTTAAAAATCAGAATCTTATAATTGAGCTCATTATACACCATGAGAGCTCTCACCGTTTCTAGACATCATAATCGCTCATAATTACCTACGGCCGGCAATTATAACCCTCTGAAGCCACCCCCCCAACAGCTGAAATTTCTTATTCATATGACACAAAAGACGTCCCAGTGTTAATTAAGTTGTAAAGATAACGATCTTGCCTGATTGTTTACTGTGTTTTATGATGAGAACGCAATTAGGACGTTGATAATGAACACTGCACTCCATTACCCACAAGGCCTTGTGTAACCCCTTGACGTCATATAGGTAAGGTGATATGTCTTAATGCTTCAAAGCACTCTCCAATACACTTCACGTTTAGCTGATAACATACAAAACCAAACATGGCATAAACAGAATCAATACATTTAACTTTACTATCGCCATGCAACGTTAAGGACACTTGGGTTGATAACCACCAAGCAGTCTCTCCAAAGTGCTTATCAGCAAGGAGCCGTATGGGAGATGTCAAGACGCCCTGAAAAACTGTGGATCGTCAAACCCTTTTGAGCCTCACAATTAACTGGAGGGTAGCATTGGTTTTGAGGGAGATAACTGCGTGGTCATAAATCACTGGTAGTGGGGGATGTGGGCGTTCAGGATGAAGGAGGAATGATAAAGCCAGAGACAAACAGCCTTGTACCGCCGTTAACAAGATGTCTGTTTCCACTCAACACCACTAGCAGACAAGTAAGGCAATTGTTTAAATGTGTGTGTGAGTGTAAGTGTGTGCGTATTTCTGTCATTGGGACATAGACCACTCACCTCTGTAGTAGAAGAGGCACATGTCGGACAGCACGAACCACCTCTTCTTCCACAGCTTCATGCCTGTGCTGTCCTGCAGATAGATGGGACAGGCAGAGAGATCGCGAGAGAGGGAGGACAGGGGGGAGGAGAGGGAGACACGGTCAGAGAGCAAAGCCAGAGCTGAGCGCTTCATTTGGACGGAGAACAGTGACACCGAGATGATGTCGGGGGGGAGGGAGGGAGTGGAGGTGAGGCATGTGATAACTAAGAGCGCTGTTATCGCCACAGTTCATCCGCACACCCCCGCAGGGAGCCACACGTGGCCATCTCAATCCAGCGCCGCCGCCGCCGTCCAAGGACGTCCAGTGTGGCATGCTATTTTAAAAGCCCAAACCGTACCTCAGGGGTAGGTCACTGGTGGCCTGTCTGTTACCATTACATGGACAGAGCCACAGGCCGTTGCATGCAGGCTCATGTACACAAACACACACACAAACATGCAGACACACGCACATGTGCACACGCTGACAAGTACAGATTCACAAACTGACATATGTCAAAATCAGCTACATCACCAACAGCAACACAAACCACATCTGAGAGCTACTGTATATCCTCTTTGTAATCCTTGCCACGGTATACTGCTACAAGATGCTCCATTCAAAACCTTCCTTCCTTTGATGATCGGTAAAGTTAGTTAGATGTAAAGAATATAATAAGTGTTATATTTCTAGAATATAAATTCATTTATAAATATAAAGCTTCACATCTTTTTCGCTTTGATCAGGCAGCGGTTTCAATAAGAGTGCAGTCAGAGCCAGTTGGGAATGGATTTTTAATTGGCCTGCCAAAAGATTTGCTCTCCATATGATCAAATAGCACAAATGTTTCTTGAGGGTTGAGGGCAGCAATGCACTGAAAAGAAATTAGACTGTCTGGTGTTTTGAAGGCTAGGGGAGGCGTGGGGCACTGAAGCTGGCCGTGCTCACAGGAGGACCTCAGCTCCCCACTACGGACCTGAATGAGGGGAACATCTGCTTTGCCCTCACAGATGGTCGCCCACGGCCAAAAAAACTCACTCTCCCCAAAAAGTGTGAGGGCCAGGGAGAGAGAAGGGAAAGAGGGAGAGAGAAAGAGAAAAAAAAAGACAGAAAGAGAGGTTTGTGGCTTCCCCCTTTAGGGATGATATCACAGGCAATTAAGTCATCAACGCGTTGGGGGTGACAAACTGCTGAGGGAGAAGAAGGATGTGATGGGGTGGGGGGGCGGTTCATTTTAGCCTACCACAGCGTCCCTAATTGAAAGGACAGGGTTTATACAGAGATTCTTAAGTTGAATTTACTACCTTTTTACTACCTTTTTCACTACCTCCACAATATTTTCTACTACCAACACGGCGTCAAACTGTAGCAGCAAAGTAAAGTGACGGGTAAAGTAAAGAAATATTTACTTAATTACTAAAATATTTCAACACTGGACATAACTCTTCAAGTAGAGAGTGTAGCAAGGGGGCAGCTCCCAACAGCGCCCCTGGGGAGCAGTGCGGCGGGACGGTACCATGCTCAGGGTACCTCAGTCATGGAGGAGGATGGGGAGAGCACTGGTTAATTACTCTCCCCACCAACCTGGCGGGTCAGGAGTTGAACCTAACCGCTTACCCATGACTGCCCTGTAAGAGTGATCTCTGCTATAATTGAATTAATCAAGATGTCAGACCAGGAATTAGTCCATAGGTTTTACTCAATAAGTCAAAGTAATAATTGCATAACAATTGCATAACAGGCTGGAACTTTCTCTTTCTTACATACGTTGCAATAAGCCTCTCGGCTGTTGCCAACTACAGGTCTAAGCCAGTCTCAGGGTGGTTGCTCTTTTTCCAAATTAAAATTCCAGATTTTTTTTTTCCAAGACCTTGACTTTATGTACTTGTATACTTGCGTGCTTACTGCCTTCTTCACTGGTTAAGGGTGTTTATTAGAAATGTTAAATTTTATAGGCTAATATTCAATGAACAAATGCATTATTCACAGTTAATTGTTTTTACTGAGGATGTTTCAAAACATGAAAATCACAAGTACATGAATTTCTCATCAAACAAGTGTCACAAAGACTATCCGTACAAAACATAGATGGATGGATGCAAACACCAAAACAAATGAATTATAAAAAATCATAGTACTAAACCAGCACATCATATTTGAAATGATTTCACTGATAGTAACAGTGATAGTAATCAGGGCTCTAAATTAACTTTGGCTAGTAGATTTTTTTTCTTGTTAGGCAAACAGAGGTTCAACTACCCATTTTTTTTATCTCGCTTAAATAAACCTCTATACGCACTACAAGTAAGAACGCAAGACAGTTAGATAAAGATTGACGGTTTACACACAATTGAGTAAGTTCCCCCACCAGTAACGTAGTCTATTCATAAGGTAGGTGTTAGTGGTGACAACATATTCACGTCTGACCAAGAAGAGCATTCCAGAGAGAGTGTAATATAAAATCTTCACGCAGCGAGAGAACGCGAGAGAGACGGAGCAAGTGAGAGAGAAAGATTGACTGCTTAGCTTACAACTGAACAGAGTTTTTAGTCTATGCATAAAATTGCTTTGAATCAGTTACCAGTACTGTAGGTTACCCAGACACACGTCCGAGAGAGAGAGAGAGAGAGAGAGAGATGCGCTGGTTTTAAAAACCTCGCAATGCAAGTGAGAGAGATGGTGATTGCTGTTCAAACAATCTAATCTAATGGACTTGATCCTCGAAGGTGGGGAGTAAAATAATGTATTAGGTTTCCATTAAAAGGCTATCTGTCAACAGAGCTACAGATGACACATTTGTTAACTGTTCACATGCGTTTTTCGTGACGCAAACAGTACCGTCTCCTCGCGACCACCCTGCAGTAGGTTACCTCCGCGATCCACGTTTGGTAAAACATGAGAAACTGTCTCAGGATGTTTTCAAGTTTAACATAACCCATGATAGTAATGAACTAATTTTAAATTGGTGCACAACGCCCTAAAACGGGTTAAAGCTACCTGTTGAGACCTATCCCCATAATAAAACGATGCACGCGTCTTTCTGGAACCTTGGAATTCACAAGGAATCTCGCAAGCTTCAAAGACGCTTGGTCAGAGACTTTTTTTTAACAGAACTACTTTAGCTTTGTTTAGGCTTTGTCATCACGATAGTCATGGTTCATGGTTCATGGTTAATGTAGGAAATCTCACCGTCTTTATGTTAAGAACCAAACGGGCAGCTCACTTCTTTTGGATCAGAATTAATTTACCTTAGTCCGTCGCCACTAGCCAAAATGGCTAGTGCGCATTAGTTTCTACTAGCCAAAATTAAATTTTAGCTGCATTTGGTGGTTGTTAATTTAGTTAATTTAAATTCTATCATGCATTTTTCCATACTTTTTCACACAAAATTCGAGACTTGTCAAGGTCTGGAAAGCAGTGTTTCGAAATGCCATACTTAAGACTTTCAAGCACCCTGCGCAAGCACCCTGCAGTCTTTAAATTAGCTTCCTCCAGCCAGAGGTCTGAAAACTTACATTTGCCCATATCTGAACTAACGCCATAAACTG
Organism: Setipinna tenuifilis; assembly: GCA_030347295.1. NCBI lineage: Eukaryota > Metazoa > Chordata > Actinopteri > Clupeiformes > Engraulidae > Setipinna > Setipinna tenuifilis. Next base: position 24,643,994 of record CM059268.1, on the reverse strand, counting down.
GCGCAGATTTGGCAGCAAGACAGCCAGTCGCCTGGGGTGCGTTTCTCGAAACCAAGGCTGCTAACTACGTTAGCTAGTTTGTTGTTTACAATGCAATTTCCCATTGATAACCACTCATGTTGCTAACTGGCTAACAACTACGCTTATGAGAAACACGACACTGATTGATTCAACGCACGCAAGGTACAAGTGACGTCATTCAGGTCCTACTCGCAACATAACAACAAATTCACGCTAGTTTATTAATTCAAGGAGATAGGCTTGCATTACACAAATAAAAAACGTATTTTAGACACGTTATGGGGGTCAAAAAATTACTACCTGGTCAGATGACGTTTATTACTTTTTAATACTTTTTACAAGCCTTAATTTGGTCTAATTTCGTTTACTACCTTTCACTACCTTTTACAACCCCGCGGCAACCCTGAAGGAGGAGAGAGGCAGAGTCTCTGTTCCCTTAAAGGCCGGGCCTACTGCTGGGTGGAGGAGAGACAAACAGACAGAAAGGAAGACAGACAGGAAGAGAGACAGACAGACAGGGAGAGAGTAAGAGCACAAGCATGACAGAAAGCAAGCAAGACTGACAAAGACAGACAGCAGGAGAGAGAAAAATAAGAGAACTGAAAAAGAAAAAGCATGTGCTACTTGAACAGACAGCACTGCAGAAGGAGAGAATCAGATAGAGAGAGAGAGAGAGAGAGAGAGCGAGAGAAAGAAATAGAGTGAGACAGACAGAGGGAGAAAGAGAGAAGGAAGAAAAGAGACAGACATGGTGAGAGAGATAATGAAAGAAAGAAATGGAGAAAGAGCATGGCTTAAAGGACACAAAGACTTAAAGGAGGAGAGGCCGACCTGGCCCTAACCGAGGTGGTTTGGGAAGCTGTAAGGCGGGGCTTGTCCTATTGAGCGCCGGTGGGCCAGCGTGGCCGCAGAGGAGTACAAAGCAGGGGCGAGGCATTCAGAGCACACACACCGCTAAGCTTCAACACTCTGATGAGACCTGAAGGAGAGCCCGGTGCCTTTGTGAAACGCCTTTATTATGCATCGCACTCAGGGAGGGAGAGTATGGCTAAAACGGCCAAAATGAATGATGGCAGAAAGAGTTCAGAGAACATTTGCCCAATGCAAAACGGGAGGTGGGTGTTTTTTTTTTTGTGGAAAGAACAAAAACAGTCTGCCGAGGCACTGATACGAATGCAAATGCAAACAACAGCTTGAACTCTACAACCGAAGGAGCACTCCACTTACCTGTTTGTAAAGCCAGTTACTTTTCATGACTGGGGCATTTGGGTTTCTCTTGATGGAGTTTGACCTCTTGCCAAAATTATGGATTTTTTTAGAAGGTCTGGATGGCTGGAAAATGTAAAACAGAGTGTGAGGAAAACAAACCAAAATAGCCAGAACTACTTTAAGTTGAGAAATGCATATTACCATGGCAAAAAAAACCACTTCCATGATTGAAATGTCAATGTCAAAAAGCAAACAATGTTGTAACAATATGGTTAAACTTTCGTGATGGGTAAGGCAACACAGTGAAATTGCAAACGCACTACAAGAATAATCAAGAAGCATCAAGAACATCTTGAAACCATTCAGATAGGCAGACAGATCAATGACAGGATGCTGTAACCAAAACTAGCAGACTGTGTGTGTTATCTGTGCACAGGTGAGTGTGTGTGTGCCCAAGTGTAAGTATGCATGTCCCTGTCCTTACTCTCTGTGAGCCTGCAGGGCTGTTGGGATACGTGGCATAGTCTCCCGAGCCACCGGTGTAGTTGGACGTCTCACTCATGGTGCTCACTGGACGCTCCTTCTTCTCATTCGTCGGCTGTTTGGGCGTGGGCCTGAGGGGACAGGACAAAAAGATGGGGGGGATTAAAAGGGAGGTTAATATCATCACTGAACATTTGTTGCACTTACACCTGGCACGCAGCCTAACCAACTGAGGTTGAGGGCAGGCCTGGAGTTTATGTCTGATTGTGGTGAAATGGCGGAGCAGAGGAAGGCCTAAAGATGTCTGTCTACCGACCTCACTGATCCTCGGCTGAGCTGGTTTTTTGCTCATTCTGTCCAACCCACTGCGGTTCCAAACTTTTACCCTTTAATGAGACGCTCCCTCGTTCTTGCCCTCTCTATGTCTGAGCACCCCTCATTTAGAGGCATCCAGAAGAAAGAGGAGGAGGACGACAGCGAAGAGGATAAGCAAAGTTCACTCTTGAGAATCTCGCCAATTACTTCCCTCATGTCATTACAGATAAGGTCCTCCGTGTCACTGCACTTCAAGTTGGCAACAAAGTTTTCTCCTCATAAATTAAATGCCGGCTGAATTTGATAGTGCATTCAGGAATGACTTGAAAACATCTAAAGAAGACTGCTTTAGGAATGCAGCAAGGGTTGTACTGAGGCAAAGCGATGCCTGCCAAAACTAACTAAAGAGAAATATATGCATTACTGAGGACCTGAAGACTATAGTAAAAGCTAAGCTGTAAGAGGGGTCTAAATAAATAAGTACAATAGGAAAATGGCAACAAATAACAACATAACAGAAATTGGGCCAAAGATATTTGCCTCCCACCCCCACTCAGTGAAGACACATGTGCATAGTGGGCGTTAGTTACCTCAGTCACAGCTTTAGATCATTCACCCTTTCATCCAGAAAGTCTTTCATGATCTCATCAAATCACACACATGCTTCACACCATTTGCATGGCAGCTTTGTCCAACGATCAGCAGGAGCAGGAACAGGACATGGCACAAGCACACAGGTCTAGACAAATCACCCCCGTAACAACAAGGCAACAACGGTCCCAACATCCGACACAACATCCAACGGTCACAACATCCAACATTTAACTTTAGCATTCCCGTGCAGGACACACTAACTGACAAGAGACAAACAGACAGGTGGGCTACCACACACGTATATATCACTGCACAGCAGCAAACAGGGGACAAAAATGGTACAGAAAGACAACATACAAAGACAGCCTGTAATTCGTCCAAATAGTATGCTAACACAGTAACAGTATGAACGTACGCAAGGAATAGAATAGCTTATCTTCCCAACATATCTCCATCACACATTAGTGTTAACAGGGTATAGGCTAGCCCCAGGTAACTAACAGTAACTAACTAAACAGACAATCTGGACAAGGCAGGGAAGGAGGGCCATTAGCACAAAGGGTGTATGGTCTTCCTGGGCCGGCTTAAGTTCTGCAGAGGCAGCAAACTCAGTCATTGACCTGGATCTGATTTCCGAGTTAAATCAATACTGCATCACTTTGTGATTCACAGTAGCCGGCAGTGCTATAGCAAGTTTGTTTCTTTTTTTCCAACCCCCAGAGCTGATTAAAACATCTCTCAGGCCCAAGCTGAACGTGTTAGTGCCTATCCAAGTAAAAACGGTATGTGCATGCATGTGTGGTGTTGCTAATTAACAGCCGTCCCATGATTTGCCAGGAGAAATCTGAAATCTGCGGCTGTGAACGTCAACTTGTTGGATGTCCCGCTGACACGAGGGCTGAAATGGGTTGACTGGCTTGAAGGCAGGCTGAGAGCAGATCGCTAAGTGTTGTTGCCTCTGGCTTACTGTGGCGTTCCAATGCTGATCTCCAAAAATCGCGCCAGCATGACAATGAGACGGACCCCTAAAACTAATTGGGAGGCATACAGACCCTTAAGACAGCCTCTGGGGAGGAAAAGTTTTGCAGTTACTCTGTTTGAAGAAATATAGGGTGGAAAAAGTCTGGCAAAAGGCAATGCTCTGTAAATCAGCAGCTTCTGACCACTGGTTGTGTATGAGGCGTTTCACACCTTGTATTACAGGAGCTATGTGTATGATAATTAGGTGGGTTGCTGTTCTTCTTGTTACCACCACAAAGTGGCAAAAATTAGTATTACAACACTAGACGGACCGAAGCTAGTTAATAAGCATGCTAACTGGGATAAATATCTCAGCAGCTGAATAAACAATCATAACTTCATAACTTCTTTGACATGATCACACTTACTTCTACTCATTCTTTTGATGTTTACAGGTCATTTGGGGATATTTGAAACCAAAAACTCATACACATTGCATCTTTAATAACGTGCAATGGTAACACTTTTTTACCGGTTCGTTTTACAGTGCATCTAAATGCAACAACATGTAATGTTATGCACACTGTACATATCTAACACTAACCCTAATCCTAACTCTTACTCCAACAGTGTAAGTATATAATGTTACACACGGTCACAAACTTTGTTACACTGTACTTCAAGATGTAGATACACTGCAACAGGGGCCATAAAATAAAGTGTAACTCGTCTCTTGAGTGATTGGAATACAAGTGGAAGCAACTTTTACTCAGATCTCACTTCCCTGATCAGTAGGCCAATAAACATGTTCATCTATTTCCATCCGCGAAGATGAAAAGCACTGTCTGTAACTGTCCAGAGAAGATAGCACTTCCCTTGTCTAGTCGACCAATAAATAAAAGGACCATATCAAACTGATACAGACAGGGTCTATTCCTTGGTGGGTTTCAGCCAAACCAAATCACCCAAGATGTCTGATGCTCTCGTAATGTAATTTTCTGGGACGTTTTCAGGTCAGTGAATCTCAGTACATCTTTCAATGCATCTTGGGTGAATTCACATTTATACATGGAGCTGTCCTCTAGTTATTCATTCACCCAAGACGCACATTAATGCCAGGTGTGAAAAGCCTCAATGATTTTGCTTGCAGGCACTGGGGAGAAACTAAAAATGTGTTCACTTACTCTCATCACATTATTACCCCAGTCTGTGCCTTAAACTGGCACAGTGACTTTTAAAGGCTTGGCTGTCAGAAATGCTCCAATTGAATGAACATATTAATCCAGACTCTTTACTGTAAATACTTCACTGGTTCACTGAGTTGGAGTTATTTTTTGCTAGATTGGAGTTATTTCGTTAGGCAAGCATGCCTGGTCTCAGGTACACCGTCAATGCCAGCTGGCCAGAGCTTTGTTTGCGCTCCAACTATCCTTTCTGCAGCTGTAGGCTGTAAGCCCCAGGGCTTTCAGAGGGCTTGTGCATAACTGACACCCAGGCTATTCTTATTGAGGAACACACACACGAAAGTTACGAGGGTTTACATGTAGCCAGTAAAAACACGACTGATGGACACACTTGCACACACAGACAAAAAAAGATCCTCTCCTGCATCAGCAGTCTCTTGTATGCCTCTGTGTGTGTGTGTGTGTGTGTGTGTGTGTGTGTGTGTGTGTGTGAGCTAGCATGTGTGTGTCGCGTACCCCAGTGGCCAGACAGAAAGGGCAGAGAGGGGCCCTGTGGTCCAACACAGAGAGGAAGACCTGGGCCAGAGTGGTGACTCAGCAGTTTTTGGATGCGGCCACTCAGCATTCAGCTGCATCAATGGCTGGCAGCTTTGGGTCCTTTTGTCTTAAGGGGCCAACCCTTGGCTTTCGCCACACAACCCAGGCTTACAAGCCCACACACAAACATGACAGCAGACACAAAAAACAGAGACCAAAGACGAAGGACAACATGTTTTTCAAGGTCCACCACACAAAAACACGTGATGTTCGCATTTCATACAGCCACAGCATTGCAAGTGAATCTTACCTGTTTAGCCTGCAGGTAAAAAACAACAGAAAAAAAGGGAATATGAGAAGTGTTCTCATGGTGTTAACATGACCATGTTGCTGTTTCAGACGATGCTTGCAGTGCAAGTCAAACGCTGAGGTTAGCACTTTGGTTGAGAGGGTGTTACATGTCTCACTTCAGTGAATCGCCACATGAGATTTGAGCCTGAACTGTGAAGTGATTTTGCCTTCAACTACATCATCCAAACCATGCCCAAACACACTACACTCAAAGCTGTGAAATTTGACACGTTTACACGTCTGAGATGATTGTCAAATTAGTTATCGTTGCCTTTAATTCTGTTTGCAGGCTCCTAGTCTAAGAATTATTTATCATTACTATGTGGAATAGTGATCTGCATCAATTTAACAGGACAGAAGTGCTAGTCGTTTTAAAAATACATTTGTAAACTAAGAATAGACTACTATTAATATGCATCAAAGATGATGCAAAGAGCAGCATTTTTCTATATGTACATGACAAAAAAGATTTCCATGATTATATATGTTTGTTTTATGATAATGAACCTGGAATTTCTGGAAATGGACTTGTTTGATATGGATAAAAAGTATATTAAAAAAAGACTGCGATCTTAAAAAAAAGAATGTGATGGAAAAACAAAATGTGTTACTGGGCATGATGTCAAAGCAACCCACTAGAAAGGCATACAGGCATTACCTGTGTAAGACAGGGCGAACGATTTTCCCACAATTCAGGCTAAAAGCAAAACAGAGCAAAAGGGAAAAACAGTATAAACCAAAACAGTATAAACCTTTAGCATGAATCAGTCTGCTGTTTAATACACTTTCCACACAGTGAGTCAAGGACTGGCCAGAAAATATACCAGCACAACACAGCCCACATGGACCTATGCAATTTCAGAGAAAGAGAAACTATGAAGCAGGTGGCCAGTCTAGACGAGATGGTATCTGCTAACGAGAAAAACACAACTAACACATGAGCACGTAAGCAGCTCTAATGCGAAAACCAGATAAGAAATAGACAGTGCAACTAGGGTGACAACTGTATAGGTACAGGTTAAGGGCAGAAAAGTCTAAGCAAAGTACTGCACCATGCAAAAGCATACGTCTCCCATGAACACAGCAGGTTTGGTCTGAGTAGCTGCATTTGTTCTTTTCTTATTATAGAAATGCTGCAGTCAGCAACAGCAGCTCCACACATGTTTTATGCTCAAATGATTCAAAGAGCCAAAAAAACAAAACAAAACAAAAAAAACAATAACAGAATGTACTAAAGTTCCCAGGTTCTGCAAAATCAGACATCTTTTGACAAGATTACATCTGATCACCAGCTACTGCAATGCTATCTGCATTTTTGTGAGATTTTTGCATTCCTATTTTTTGGTCCAGGAATAAGACCTACTGGACTACCTGGTCTACAAGCCAAGCTCCATGCTACAATTATCTTACTTCCGGGCTTCCGGCACAGAGTTCTTCAGGGGAGACAGACACCACTATAATTGAGTGAACACTAAAGAATGTGGATGGGACAGAGACCATGTGACACTTGTAAATTCTGCCCTGCTAGCGAAAAAATCTAAAAGACAGCTTATTTTTTAAAAACATTTGGCTCCGTCCTGCTAATTTATCCAGATGAACTATAATAAATAGTTTGGGAAAAACCACAAAAGCAAAATATGGAATTGTGATTTTTTTTAAAACTTAGTTAAGAAAACACTGTGCATTCTTACAAGGCCACATAATGGCCTCTTGGTAGAAGGGGAATGCATTTCCACATCAAGGTAAATGCATATTAAGGCAGAGTGAAATAAAAGTTACTCATCAGAGTGGGTCCCCTAGGGTTATGTTTATGTTTATCAAGTTGCTCAATGTGGTAGAGTACAAACTTTTTATTTAGGCTTCACGGGCACTGATGTGGTGAGACATTTGGGGGACACATATATTACGCTAAACATCTCAAACACTAACCCACAAACAGTTTCATGACTTTGCTGTAGTACAGGTCAGCAAATAAAAACTTTGTGAGCATGACCAGGGAAACTTCTCACAGCAATATCGGAGAGGTAACTGGCTCCTCGGTTCCCCCTACCCTGCCTAGCGGGCTGTTATTTAGGCCAATTTATCAGGAGTGGCTTGCAGCAGCTGGCAGGAAAGGTGAAACTGTGAAGGAGGCAGAAGGAGTCTGAGGCAAACACTCATCTCCCCAAACCCCTTGTCCGCTGGGCGTGAAGAGCTACTGCTGCAGCATACACCAGGCAAACACCACTTTGGCAGGACAGGAGGGCTGCAGGCTGACAGGGAGGAGCTTTCTGTGAGGGAGGAGTACAGCCTGTCAATGTGGACAAATGGCCTAATTCCACTGATTTACAACACTTGTGAATTTAAGAGGCAGGACAAAACATCTATTAGGGGCTTGGGGGGGAAACGATTCATAAAGTTTGGTGAATGTTGCGCCAAGTTGCTGTAGATGTCAAAGTTCTCTCTAATGTGCTACTTTATTTAGAGAGGTAAAAGGGCAAGTCTGCTGACAGTGCAGACCAGTATATTTAGCCAGAACACTGGTAGCCTTTGGATGGGATGGCAAACAGCCAGGGATTCGCTCAAAGGACCTAACTGGGAATTCTGCATAGAAATGCACCAATATGAAATGTTTGGGTCGATAAGTCAGCCGATAATTCTGTGTTCTGGCCATCAACAATATGATAATTGAAAACACTACTCATGAAACTAATGCTGTAAACTGATGGGGTCCATATGTCTGTTGAAAAACTCAGTAATGAGGTGCTGTAATTCTTCACTTTCTTTCATCCAAGCATTTGCTTCCCTGTCAAAAGAGGAATCAATGTGTGCAAGTAGCTCAGGGAGCATGACCTAATAATGGTTCCACAGACCTATGCCGTGCAGAGAACGACTACGTCACCAGTTAACATTTTCAGTTTAAATTTAATCACAGGAACAATAACAAGAATTTAATTTCCTGAGTTGTTGGCCACCGATACTTCCTGCAAGCCCTAATACTGGAGGTGTGGCACAGAAGGGAAGGAGGGAGAGGGAAAAATGCAACCGTACTAAAACCTCCAGGGGAAAGAGAAAACAAAATCACTCTCTTCCCATCACCAGACCCCTGCAGCACAATGGCTTTTTTATTCTGCTTCTCCTGCTAAGGGAGTCTTCCCAGAGACATTATCTCAGCCCTCAGTGCTGCTAAGGAGAAAAACATCTGAGCAGCAACATGGACGTTCTTCTCAAGTGCTCCTTTCATTACCTCCATAATTAGATTACCCACCAACACATTACTCACACTAGAGACTTCACTTGATCAAAACATCTGACGTGGTCAATGAAAGTAGAGTTCAGAAACTGGCAAACAGACAGCAGTAGAAGCTGACAGCTTTGACAGACTATCCATTCCAAATCCATCCACCCCCCCCAGACACACATTTGCCTGAATAAGAGAAGCATTGAAACCCTAGAGTCATGGTGTCAACTGTACTGGGAGAGATGTTTTGACACAATCTTTTCGAACCGGAAGTGGGAGTCATCGCTGAAGTGCTAAAAAAATGCTACCCGGTAACATTCCCTATTACTGAACTGTGTAAAGAGACTTACTGTTCGTTGACGACAAAGATGCAGTTGTCTTGAGAGGGGGTGCCTGTGACAGGGTGCTTGCAGGTCACCTTGCGCTCATTGTGGCTGTAGAGAGATAAATAGAAGAGAAAGAGAGAGAGAAGGCAAAAAAGAGAGGAGAGAATAACAAAAATAATGTCAGGATCCATCATCAGAGTAAAGCCTAGCTTGTCAGTGTAGCTTGTCACTTCTTTAGCAATGCACTCAGGGTTGGCAAGGAGCATGGGTGTAAATATTGCGCAAGTGGCTGTCAGATTCCACAGAGGGAAGGTGTCTTGCTTCCCCCTCCACATCCCCTGGACCCCCACTGGGTGTCAGTTAAAAAAAAAGAAGGTATATTACAGTTGGCATCTTAAAAGTCAGGCTGTCTTCTCTCCAAAATATGAGGTCAACTGAAGAGTAGCGGTTTTGTTTCCATGCGTGTGTTTGCAATGTGCGTGTATACCTTGGCTGTTTGCCTTATTTATCCAATAAGGAAACGTGTAAATTTCTAAACAAACATAAACCATTTAATGTGTAACTCTTGCGGCCTTACAGAACACTAGCCAATAATCACTGAAGTACACAGAAGCAATGCCTTCCTAGTCCAATTAAGAGTTCCAATAGCTTAACCCCGTGAACCTTCAAGACCCGCACACAATGATTTGAAAGATTCTGTTTTATATAAACATCATGACTGATGGGGGTTTGGTGTTGCATTCATCTGGAAAAAGTGATATGAAGGCCTGCCTAACTGACAGAGACTTCAACCACATTGGAGCACACACACACACAGGGGAAAGAACCCCCCCCCCCCCCCCCCCCCTCAGTGTGAGCCCCCCAACTCATTTCCCCTTCGAGTCCAGCCAAGCCAAGCCAACCAGAGCGAAAAACAATCAGAACCTCCAGTCAGGAGAGTAAAGATGGGCCCAGTCACTATGCTAAATCTAATCTGCTATGCAATAGCCACAATCAAGCTCTGGAACCACAAGTCCATAAACTGTGATATCAACAAGCAACATCTGTATTAAAATGAATAACAATGGTACAGATAAAACAATCAGGGATTCACAGACCTGGAGGAGTGTGCTTCAGCATCCTGCTCCCCACGGCATTAAGAGCGTGAGGGTTCCAGCCAGCCAGCCAGCAGCTGTGCTCGGGCGTGTCTCTGCTCTGCACACTGCGTACTTGCACGGAGGCACCAGCTGCAGTGTGTATATCTATGATAGGGGGCTGCCTGCCTGCTGCCTGCTTAGGGTCATAACTCCCGTCACATGGGCTGAGGAAGCACCCACCCGCCTGCTCAGCATGCTAGTGCAGGGGCCGCAATTAGAGCCCCCCGCCCCATTACGGCCATAAACTAACAGCAACAATTAGTGCTACTGGCATGCAGGGGGTCGACCACACAGCCAGTAGGGTAAAGGAGGTGTGTGCATGTATGTGTGTGTGCGCGCGCGTGCATGTGTGTGAGAGAGGGGGTCAAGATGCAGACTGCTCTTCATCACCCGCTCCTGATTAGGAGCCACACTGTGGCTGTCCCACTCAGGGGTCAGTGGCCCATTAACACCGACGAATGAGAAGCACAGTGGATGGAGACCCTGCAGTGCTCATAATCAAGGTCTAATGTGAAAAGTTCTAGGGATTGGGAGGAGGCAGCAGCCAAGTGCTCCTTGATGAAATTAAAGTCAATACGGAAAAACGTCTGCTCCACCCACCCACAGAATGAGGGGGGGGGGGGGGCACAAAAACAATAATGAGTGGCTGAGTGGTGCAGTGCGCAGATTGTGCAATGGGGAGTGGGTGGGTGGGTCGCGTTACAACCCTAAAGCCTGGCGTGGGGCCCAAGCCACAGCTAGGGTCTGTAATTAATGTGGGCACTGTTGGCAGGGAGAGGGGCCTGGTGTGGTCTCGTGGCAGACTTACGGCACCGTCTGTCTTCAGTACGCCTTCACACAAACGTCTCTACGCTAAACTGGCCCCCGCGCAAGCAGACTGAGGTCTGGCCGTGCATAGCCTCCAGCTGTCAGTGGACTAGAAGGGGGAAGAGGGCTCTTGACTGATGAAATTAGCAGATGAAAGCACGGCTCGATCTCGAGCTCAAGCAAGACTCAGCGGAGGACGAGCAATCATAATAATACGAATTGCCTAAAAGCATCCTAGCATACAGCAACAGAGCCAAAAAAAAAAGTGTCACTATTTCATCATTGCAAAAAGGGAGGCAGGGATGCTTCTGATGTTTAACTGAAAGCCAAAAAGGAAGCCAAGGCTAGGCTACTCCCTGAGCTGCCTGAGACCTGTGCTGCACTGCATCAAAATGCTAACTACTGTCAGGCCATAAAGTTTTCCAGCCGAATAGAGAAACAGACAGACAGGTCTAACTTATGGAACTGGCAAATAAAAAAACAAAATATTACTCTAGTAATTTTCAGGAAAGGAGTGGACAGTGCTAATGGTAACACTGGGGTCCAATGAAAATAGCATAACAGATTAAACTCTCCAGGCTCAGCGTTCAGCAAATGAAATGACATTACTCCAAGACATTTTCTTTACTATCCTATCCTCCTGCACAGACATATTCTCATCACTGCTTCACACAGAGCCAAGGATACATCCCACCGCAAAAAAAAAAAAACACCCGACGAGGAAGCCCAGCCCAAGACTTTAAGCTCCCTGCTAACTACTGCAGTGCAGCAGAGATAGCACTCGTGGGGTCAGCTCTTGCTTTGGAAACACTACATTATCCCCCCTCACTTCGGGGTGCGCTAATGCCTCTGTAAAAACCTAGCTGCTTCCTCAATCCATCAGGCCTGGCCAGCTTCCCACAGGCGATAAATCAGATCATAAAGCCCCTATACGGTTCCCCCTGGAAGCTGCAGCATGTGGCAGACTTGCACACAGCACGATCGCAGGAGAGGAAAAACACACAAGCAAGGTCCAAGGTCTCGTGTCGCGGATGCAGAGGGAGATGTTATTGGTGGGGGAGACGCCATCAGCCCCGGCACACTGTTTAATTTAAAAGGGGGGGCGGGGGGGGGGGGTGTCACGTGCTGCCAGCTCACATGAACTGTGTATATATATTGTCAAAAATGACATGGCTCAAAACTGTACCTGTAACAGTACCTCAGCACATGTAGGCCAACAAGTTTGTCATGTGTTTGTTTGTTGTTGTTGTTGCGTGCATGTACCATGTGAGAGTGTGAAAGAGTGTGTGTGTGTGTGAGAGTGTGAAGTTCAAAGGGAATTCGAGCAGCTCAAAAGTTCAGAGGTCATGAAGGGCTGGAGTGGGTTGCGAGGGGCTCATCAGAGGGGGATGGGTGGCGTACATCATTCTGACAGACGTGTCATAAAGCCCTTATGGTCTTTAGCAAAAAACACAGCTGCCACAGCTTGCGGTCAACACAAGGGCTCTTTCAAGCCTGCACAAACAAATGCTGGGCCCTTAAATGCTAAGTCATTACAGATGTGTCCACTGACAAATGCGTAAGGTCATTAAAACAGTGTTAAGTTAGAGAGGGGGGAGCTTGAGGGAGTAGCGTATCATCTTCCAAAATAAAAGTGGAGGAGGAATGTTGTCTATTCATCCACAGAGTGGGCAATGCAGGACACTCAGTATTTGCTCTTGCTTTTTTTGCTTTGGTCGTTTCGCTTTGTCATGGCTACAGAAAAACCGAGCAGGAGAAGGTGGGTGGTGGGAGTATGGTCTGGTCTCCTGGAATACACTGGTACATAATGACGAGAAAACAAAACAAAAACCAGAAAAGTCAAATACACACTGGTCTGACATCTTGGGCTCCCCACCTGAGTTCTGAGGCATGTGTCACTGGTTCAACTGTAGTAAAAACAAATACCCAACACTGGACTGAAGCGCACAGCTGAGCCACAGCGCTCTGCATGCCAAAAGTGCAGAAATGACAGTGAAGCTTCCACAAGGCATTGGGAGGAGGCAAAAGTATGACCGGAAGCTATTATGGTACCGATCAACCAAAGCAGTGGCCCAATCTGTCACCGACGGTAAAAATAGACACACAGTGAAACCAAACACTAATGTGCGATATTAGCAAGACTTCAGGGAACTGCATACCGTCATGTCACTAAACCAGCTGTAAAATAAAAAAAGGAGGGGGGATTGAGCGCAAAGCTGTATTTTTCTTAAATTAGAAAGAGGGGGAACTAAAAGCAGCCCTTGAAACTAAGGTGGGGCACTAAACATATAATCTTTGAGGTATTAAATTCAAGGTTAGTGCTCTCCGCAAAAAGCTCTGTCAGGCTAGTTCTCCAAATGCCACCCTTTGTGTACCCACGGGGGGAAAAAACTAAGGATGGATTTAATTGAGGAGACCAAATAGAAGGATCATCTCTGCTAGAAATCTTCAGCACATTCTCCCTTTTTGTTTTCCTCGCTTGAAGCTAACACTCAACAGGCTTTGAAGAATGTGGTTGGTGGTTGCAGCAATAAAAATGGGCACTGCTAGGATGAAGCCACACAGCCAGCACAGTAGTGAGCACATGTGCTAGCGTTTTCCCCTTCCTAACGCAGGACAGCCGTTCTGCTCTGTTTCGCCTCTCCATCTTCATCAGTTTCTCCATGCCTCTCTGCTGAGCCGGAGTGGGCTTCAGGGGGGACTTGCACACAGCCCAAACCTCTGATGTGCGGCGAGGCGAATGGCAGTGATGCATCCTGAGACGGAAGGAGAGGGAGGAGAGAGATAGGAGAGTGAGAGAGACGGGTGCCGCATCATGCTGCTTCGGCTCATTCACATACACAACAGCAGTAATTAACATTTAAATGCCCCCTCTCCTTCCCTGCCCTTTCCTTTCGCTCATGTTTCCATCACAAAATCACCAGTGCTGAGTTACACAGAAAGCTATTTGCATAGTTATTTATGGTTGATCCTCAACAACACCAATCAAGGCAGTTTAGCCTAACCAGTCCCAGTCCTGAAGCATTACAAAACTTTTTTTCCCATCTTGAAGGTGACTTTTGTGCATCAAAATTAATGTATAGCCTTATTTACTAATATGCAGACACAGTGATGTGCAACGCTTTTAAAAACACAAACATCCTCTGCTACTGCTGCAGTTAAAAAAAACAGTTGTTAAGACATTGTATCAGCTTTGTATGTCACTGACCTTGGCTGCTGAGCAACTGTAAACATTTACACATTGAAAGAGAAAGGATTTACCAATTTATACTCTATCCACCTAATTTACATGTAAACAACTGAAGGCCATGAGGCATGTAATCATCCCAACAGTCAACAAAAGGACGTGAGAAAATATGTCTCATCAGAAGACATGCCCAGGCAGAAATCAAAATATTGAGAAGTTAAAAATGAAAAAAAGGGGATGTGAAGGGAAAGCAAAGGACAAAGGAAATGAAATGGCATGCTTCATCTTCAAGACTTCATGAAATCAAACCCACGTTAGAAGACTGAGTAGGCTCTATCTTCATAAAACAATTCTGGTCATCTTTTTTAACAGAGCCAGTGACTCCTGTTAGCTTAAACCTGGCACATTTTACAACTGAAAATGCCTCCTTTAGCCATTTTGTGCTTTACCAAAAGGTATGTTAGTATGATCACAACTCCAGATCCTGATATATCATAAGAAAGATGTCAGGATACCCCAGGACACTGGCATCTTAGCTGTCCCATGCTAATTTCTCAAAAAAAGGTAAAAAGCTGCGTCCAGTTTATGTGCGCTATTGTTGTGTGTAAGGGAAAGTATGCTGTGACAAGCATGTTATGGTGACAGCATAATCTGTTCGTCCATAGTCAGGCACACACTTCATTAATCATGCTTAGTCCACTTGGAAGCACACAACCCACATCTAGCACTTCTGTTAATATGCATTTTAAGTGTCACGCTGTATTGAATTTTGATTGGTTTTAATTAAAAACCTATTGAACGGCTAAGTGGAATTACATAGTTGACAAACGAGAGAACCTGCTCAACCTAAGAGGCCACTGGTGCTGAGACCAATATTGGCTTGTGCAACCGTAATCAGCCACATCATGCTCCTTTTCATTTGCATTAATATTGTGGCACTTTTTAAAATGTTGCAATGTAAAAAAAAAAAAAAAAAAAAAAAAAACAATATGACTTGTCGTACAATAACATTAAACCTAGCCGCATATTGCCCGGTCTTGCTTCCATGTCCCCTGACTATCAATAGAGAGTGAGGGGCAAAGCCACGCAAGAAAAGGCCTGAGGTATTCCTAAGGGGGACTTTGCATTCTTAAGCTGTGGGTGCTGTGGTGGTGTGGGATGTGCGGTGTGTGTGCCTGCAGCACTGCTGATGAGCTCATCGTTTCCCAGGATGCACTGCAAAAGAGAGGTGGGGCTGTATTCTGTAGCCCGTGGCTAAAAACCTGAATGCAGGATGGCCACTGCTGTATGTGTGCATATGTGAGGAGAGAACAAGGGCGAGAGAGAGTGTGTGTGTGTGTGTGTGTTTGTGGGGGGTGTTAATCAGATAAAAAAGGATTGAAGAGGAGAGAACAACAGGGCTCAGGGGGCTAGGGCCTCTTTCATATGGGGGATCCAAACCAGGCGGGGGAGGCCCCTGTGTGCAGCTGTGGAACAATGTTCCGAGGGGTAAATACTTTCCCAAAAAGAAAAGGTCAAAGACGAAAACACACACACTCACAAATATATTTCATAATGAAGAAATGTCCTAAGAACTGGCATTGTTACAACACAACACATGATGTGATTTCAAATGAAGGAAGGGAATAGAGAAGCTCTCTTGAATGACAAAGCAGAAATGGAGTGCGCACTAATGAATACTTGAGCAAAGGTAATCTTCCATTCGGAGATTAGCCTAGCTGTAGCACCTCTGCAGGAGGCAGGCACCTGCAAGGGGAGTAGGGAGTGGGCGTAATCTCCCCTGATGCAGATGCAGGGGCTGGTGGGTAGACACAGGTCAAGGGTTGCACTCAAGCAGCCTGCCGTTTTGAGTGAGGACTGAAGGACTCCCCTATTCGAACTGCCATCCTCCAATAAACCAACAGAGCACAGGCAAGAAGAAGAAAAGCTGAGTTACACACGCTTTGTGGGATTTTTTTTACTTGTGTGAGGATTTCGATCCTTGAATCTGGACGCGGGCGTTTACATGCAATTGTGTTGCCTCAATCCTCAATGAGTGCGAAGGTCATTCGATGGCCTGGCGAATGACTGAGAGAGAGATTATGCAGCCATGGCAACGATGCCTCGAGTAAATAAACTGTTTCTGTTCTAAAGGGAACCAGAGGCGGAAAATGATTCACGGCTCAGGGAGTTTGTGCGTAATGATACAGAGGCAGCCAATCTCGCCAGGGTGATATTTAAGTGTGTTTAAATGTTCAAAGAGGAAAGAAATCCACCTCAATTCAAGAATATCTAGCGGTCTTCTTTTGTCACCACAGAAGTAAAACTCCCAAAACACCACAAAACTCCTCTTTTCCATATCCCTTAGCAATTACAGCAAAACCAAATATTCACTCTTAAAAAAAGATGGCCAACTCAAACACTGTTAATGATGCTTGAAATTGCATACTGTTTGTTATCATCTTTAATCCAAAGAAAGTTTAAAAAACAGTGAACAGGATCAGTTTACCCATCAATTCACATTAAAAGCACCCTTACTTTTAAGGCTAGTGTATTTCCATTATGTCACCCCAACAGTTAAAAACTAACTCATTCATCTATGTAATGTATAATTAATCTGAATATATTCACATTTCTTTCATCTAATCGATGTATCACAAAACAATAACCTGTGAGGCAACAACACTCATTCTGACATTTGATATTTAGCAAACTTTCTAAATTTAAGCAAGTTTGATGAAATTATGTGATTTCTTCATCTCAAAAGGTTTTTCACAAATGCAACACTGTTTTGTTTCCCTACAATGGTAGGTATGAATGACAACAGATGCTACATCAACATTTTCACAGCCCACAGCAGAGACTGGGAGGGCAAAAGGGAAAAAAAAGCTTTTTCACTCTGAGGATTAGATAAGGGAGAAAAAAAGCACACAATCAGCAAAGCTGCTGCAACATCAATCCAAGTGGCCTCACAAGGCTTGGGTATAAAAAAGAAAAAAAAAACTCCAAGGAGACAGAGAGACTGTTCCAGTGGCTCCACGTCCAAAGGAAATGAAAAGATGGCAATGGGGGCTAAATAAACTTCAGCATTCGCTCAGTGTGTTCAGGGCTCTCTCTCTCTCGCCTGACTCCACTCAAACCACCGTGATCCTGAGTGCTTCCTTTCAGCACACTCATCATCAGCACTGCCAACGAGCGTGTGCACACCAGCCACACAGTCAGCCAAACGACGGCCATCGACACCGCCAGCACGACTCGGGGGGAAGACACGTTTCCATGACGCTCCTTCCGCATTTCCTCCCTGTCATTTGGATTTGTCGTTCCCCGAGACATTTCACAGGGCTCCTCTAATTTAGTCACAGTGATGTACAGCAGAACATAACAAACCCTGCGCAATGTGAAATTCAGACAGATGGGGGGGGGGGGGGTCTCCAGTCCATAACAGTGCAAGAAGAGTAGGGCTCAATGAACTGTATATGC
This sequence comes from Setipinna tenuifilis, assembly GCA_030347295.1. Lineage (NCBI taxonomy): Eukaryota > Metazoa > Chordata > Actinopteri > Clupeiformes > Engraulidae > Setipinna > Setipinna tenuifilis. The sequence continues at coordinate 24,626,205 of CM059268.1, read as the reverse complement.
GACATGGGGGCAACAACTGTACAATGAAGATGGTGCAAATTCACCAATTTAGATTTTTAAACAATTAGGCCTACTGCCAACAACTAGCAAGTGGGAATTATGAAAACTGAGAGAAAGGGCTGGTCAACTACTTATTCTTTACCCAGAAGAGCAGATTAGCAGACAGGCAGGGGGATTTATAATTTAAAAGTCTCATTATTTAAAAACAAAAGACTCAAAAGTTATTCAGTGCTCCCAGCAATAAGACTGCATTAAAAAAAGACACAGAAATTTATTGTGAATGCTTTATGTTTTATGACTCTGATGTCTAAACCATGCCTACACACCAGCCTACTCTCTGGATATTTCATTTAGCCCATCCTATTCTCCATTGACTATGGCACTTCTGCAACACCTAAAAGCTTCTCTTTAGGAGTCTGGACAAAGGTGCTCACGTTAAGTGTTACCTGATTTTCTCTTGATCTTGCAATGAAAAAAAGGTATAGGTTTGGTCATCCTTGGTATGCACACACTCAATTACACACCAACACATACACACAAAAACAAACCCATACACAAAGTATCATCATGCTAAGCGGTAACTCCATGTTCTAACAAGGTATGTGTTGTGTCAAGATGCAAACATTCCATACATGCAAGTCATAGGCATGTGTCTGTTCCACAAAGGCTTTTCTTCCACCAAGAGAGAGAACACAAATACTACCGTAGTCCTTTTACAAACAGTACACTTGGTTTCATTCTTCCCTCAGATTGTTAAATCCATACCCACAGTGGAAAGAAAACAACTGTGTGATAGTAAAATGATTCATAGTTTGGAAAAGTGAGCCATGAAGTGGTGAGGTGAAGCCTCATGCCAGCCATTCCAAAAGTCAGGAGCAATGCCAAGACCACAGTCTAATAATGGAGGAGCCCTTTCTGCATGGGCGCCTCTCCCTGAGAGTCGCACACACGCATCCACGCACACATACACATACGTGCACACACACACGCGCGCGCACACACACTCACATACGCAACAGGAGAAATCCATTTCCTTTCAAGCATGACAACCCCACCAGTTATTAAAGGACAGAAAATATATCAAATAACACTGTGGTTGTGGTTACTTAACATTTTCTTCAGAAAAAAAGAAAAAGCAAAACAAACACACAATCAAAAGATGTCGCACACACAGAAACAAATGACACACACTTACATAAACACAAATTATAGGTTTCTCACATTCTAAAACAGTCAAAAGAATTTCTCTTGGTTTCCAAACATGCCTTAATTTGGAGAGCCAACAACTTTATTTGAGACGTGTACCAGCGAAGCGAACCCAAACTTGAGCTTAAGATGAGGCAGAAAGGGCACAACAGACAGGAGAGTACTTGTTGCCTTCTGATGAACTGAAATGCTCCTCTTAGCGTAAATGGGCCATAAGAGGAGACGTCCTGGCCTTAGCCAGCGCTCACAGCCATGGGGGTGGTGGGAGGGCAGGTAAAACTAAATGGGCTGTGAATAACGGACAGATACTCAAGTAGGTTGCCAACCTCTTAAGGATGCAGAAGGAAGGAGTGCAAGGAAACATTATGTACAATGGCAAAAATGTCATAGCCTATTTTTTTAGCATCCTTTGAGACACCACTGGGATCATCATTGTATTTTGGCATGTATTTTTGAGCCAGGAGAATTCAGGAGTAACATTTCTCAACTAAGACCTGAAGATCTGATAATCCTGAGGAACAACTGAGGTCAAATCAACTGCCCCCTACAGCGTCTAATCATCCACTCCAACAGGACACCATCAGAAAACAATGGAGGTGGACTTTCATTGATTTTTACTGAGAGGAGGAAGGTTCCTGTCTTTCTTTTGTCCTCTAACAATAGGGAAATTACCCCATCATAAGGGATTAAGTGCACAGCTTGAAAAGGGGCACTTGTTTTAAACAAGCCACCCCAGGAAAGGGTTAACAACAGAGCAGTACTGGAAGGAAAATAGGATAAGTCACAATTGCAGAAGTTCTTGGACACAACAGCACACACCAACCGCACAAAGGACAACACTCAAGTTCACCTGGGTCAGACACAAAACCTAGTTATCATGTCCTGCATGGAGACAGTGCTACCCTATAACTGGCCACAACACAGCAGACATGCACAATTCACATTCTTATATTTAGAGAAATAGATTACCACGTTTTACTTCTCACTTAAACAATACAAAGATACCAAAAAGTCTGGTGCTACTGTTTTTCTCAATTTGCCTGGTGTCCTTTTCAGGCATGCGCGCTACATACATGCATGCAATGATTTAATAGGACCAGTCGATGGGTTCTACAGCCAGTTTAATCAGCGCTGAATAGTTAAATATCTCGTTTTATGCTTCACCACGTACACAGTCTGTACACGTGGTTCGTTAATACTGTCCGCACACCACAACTGACTTAGACCAGGTTAATGGGCAAAAAACTGGTGTCTACCAGCGAACTGAAATACGCGACAGTAAATAAACGACATTTTGATACAATGCAATATTAATGATTAAAGTAAACTTACAGATCTCGTCTCCCACGTGAAAATCTGAGCGGTCAAACAGGCAATAAAATCCGTCGATGTAATATTTTAAGTGTTTCTCCAGATGCGGAAAATCTGCTGGTGGCAGCGGTCTGCTTTACGGAGCGGACCCCACTCCTTTCAAAGCGTCCCTCAGAAGTGCGCTCCGATAGCAGAGCTCGCGAGCAAATAAAGCATCCCAGCTGTCAGCCTCCCCTCGTGTTTGTGCCTGGAGTGAGACGCATGAAATTCGAGCCCCGCGTGATGTAACACACGGTGCGCTGTCCGCTCAGCATCAACGGGCGTGAACAAAGGACAGACACAAAGCAGGAGAGAGACGCACCGTCTACTACAACAGAAAGGTGTAGGCTACTGCTAGTAATGAAGGTCCACAAGAGTGAACGCTTGGATATCTGAATGCGAGCCAACACTGCATAAAGCGCACCCAGTACACTAGACCACCGCAGTCCATCTGCTCTACAAAATGTTTGCTCGTGGTAGTATAGTAGAGGCGTCCAACGGAGTCAATACCCCGCTGAGTTGCCCTCATGTTGGCTCCGTGATATTCACACACCACATTATACATGGAATATACATTATATATAGAGGCAAGACATAACGAATTAACTGCTTTTACATACCAGCTACTTCAAGTTTTGACAAATTTTTACCAAGATTTCTTTTTAACTAGTTAAACGATTTAGAATTAACTCCAGGGGGTCTGGTTCAAAAGTTCAAATGATTAGATCCAGATAACGAAATAACAATAGCCGCGTAAGCACTGGGCCATCCTGTCATGTTGAGGGCACCGATAAACATGCAGGCGGGTTCACTACAGTTAGCTTCTTAACAGTAAATGATTATTTTCCTATAAGGAAATAACCTGTCGAAACTGACGAGGTAAAATCGCAAAAGAACTGACACTGGTGATAAAATACGTAAACATCTATAAAATCAAGTAAGCTCTATTTATTATTTTAATGGCTGCATAAAACCCTTGACAGACAAGGAAAAGTCAAGTCTTTAACAGCCACTTAACAACATTAATGAGTTGTCGGCACCATCTGTGTTGTGTAGCTTGCTCTAAGTCCTAAATAATACATGATGGAGGCATCGCAGCTACTGTCTGCCAACAGTTTAGCCCCATGGGGCTTCAGCTTCCGCAGAGGGACACTTGCAAAGATCGGCCAGGAGACAGGCAAACCACCTGGAGCCTCATCGGTCACTGGTTTCATTACGTCCGGTCAGGATGTGTAAAAAAAAAACGTCTAAGCAAACAATATGTGAGCTAGATACATCCTTGTGATACCCTGCAACCAAACATATGTATGTGTATTTTATATCCAGCCTCTATAATGTTTTTTTTTACCCAGGTGTTGTAGCCAAAAGGAGCTACAGAGGCCCCAACACTGCGATGACAAACTCCCCCCTCCTATGACTTACTACCATGTCAAGACGGCAGAGTGGCACAGAACAGGTGCAGGAGTCTGAACTGCGCTGCTGCACATACACCATTATGACAGCTGAGGAGATTCAGTTTCATGCTAAACCAACTTTCTTAAGGTGCATAGGATTTCAGGGTGATTCCACCTCTGCTCTGCGGTTTCCCTATCATTTCTAGTGGTCTGTGGGTGGGTCATTAAATGGTGCTTAACTGTGCACTGTTTGTAATTTATTGTTTTACCATTTGACATCAACACAAAACAAAGTTGCTACTGTAAACAATAGATGAAACAAAAAAACCCTACAGCAAATATGCTTTCAGTAGCTAACAATACAGTAACAGTAATACACCCTATAGTAAAAGTCAACGTAATAAAAACATTACAGCACACACACAACTTTGTCCCACCCTTATAGTATAAAGAGCCCGGCAGCCAGGCTATTTTGCCTGTGCTTACAGATCTCCTCTGTACACAATATCCCCCTGTGGAGCTGAAAGCTTTCCCAAAGAGGCTTTTTACAACAGTAGTGTAGGTTGGATTGTCAAGTTGGGGGGTAAGAAAAAAAAATTGGCACCCTATTTTCAGCAGGCTGATGTGTTGTGATCAATCATTCATGAGATGCATGAGTCAGTGGAATCTATGGATAGGAACAGTGGGCTCGACGGTGCGATGAATGAAATACTGCAGAGGGCACTCAGGGATGCAGCACCGCCGGAAATCTGTACCATGAATCTCATTTAACCTCCCGGATGTTATTTACCAGTTAAATTTAGCTGTGGGACACAGAGACAAATGTCCACTTGGACATACAAGGGGGGGGGAAAGCCTTCTCAGTTGCAAATTGTAAATAACTCTGTTACCAGGACCTGTTTTTTGTATGTCAGACTCAGTCAGACACGTGTGCGCACACACCCCCTACGCACACAAAGTGATCTTGTTCCAACAGCTGTCTGTATGAAGTGGCAGAGGATGATCAAAATGGGCAGATGCTTCCTGGAGATGGGTGTGTGGGTGACTGGTCACTGAACAGTGTGTGTGTGTGTGTGTGTGTGTGTGTGTATGTATGTACATGTATGTGTGTGTGTGTGTGTGAGCACTCTGGTGGCCACTAGCTACAGGACAGTGGAATATATGTGTATACATATATCTCCTTTTCCTAATCTTGTCTCAGCCTACCGCACACACACACTTGTATTAAGCCAGCATGACTCACAGCAGAGAGGAGCAAGGGTCTGTCTTAGTAGGCTGGACTCTGGTAGTGGGAGTCCTTTGGTGTTGTTAGTCACTCCATCGTTTGCGGACCTCTGCTGGGCCACTGGGTCTAGAAGACTGAGCGAAGGCAGCTCTCTTACAGAGAGCGCACCGTCGCCTGTTCCCAGCCTCTTCACTGCGAAAAGGGCAGGCTTCACACTCGTGTGAATGTTTCCTATTAACAGAATACGATATGACCCACTCAACCAGCAGCAACTAAGTGCAGCTTTTTTTTTTTTTTTTTTTTTTAATTCAGGTCTTTTTTAGGCTTGCCGGTCCCAGGAGGGCCCCGAGTTTGAATACCTGACAGATGCTCAGCATGCTCTGGGCTGCACCAACTAGCCATGCATTAATCAACACAGCTCTTGCCTCTCCTTCCATCCTCTTCTCCTTGTGAGAAACTGAATAAAAATGGAGGAAGTAAATGTCTTTCAAGGAGAAAGAGGTATGGCTAACTATTTTTTTTTTTTATTTCTTAGGGGGTGACCCAGTACCAGAGTATTAGTCATTATCCGGAGCAGAAAAAGTAGGTTCTCTATTTTTGCACAAGATAGGAACATGTGCCTGAATGTGTTACTAAGTTAGGCCAATCGCTGCACAGATTCATCCCTGGCCATTTTAAGGCCCACATGCTGAATCACAATCTTATAATACCAGCCTTAAATCCAGTGAGATACTATGTTTTTGTGTGTGTGCGCGCGTGTTAGATATTTTGTGCTGACTATGTGTTAGTGTGAGGATACAGTGTGTGTATGTGTGTGTGTGAGTGTAAGACATATGCAATGTGTGTGTAAAAGTGAGTGTGTAAGTGTATGGTGTACATGTGTGTGGGAGCGAGTGTGTGTTTAAAAAGCTTATTAAAATGGGAGGACTGTTTCTGACTAAACCCAGTGCTAAAGCAGAGTAAGAGGAGGGAGACTGTGGTGCAAGGAACACAATGGTCCTGGCTTCTCTGCTCTTGGTCAGACACTTCAAAGCCCTCTACACTCAACATTTTTACAAGGGGAGTGGAGAGACTTACCGCCCTAAGGTCAAACACAGCCCCGACAAGGCTAGTGTAACTCAACCCAAACATTTCTCACTGCCCAGTCAACCAAGACCATAGTGTCCTGGCTATGTGAATGATGCTCTTTGGCTCCTAAATACAGGGTAGAGTGGGTTTACACGGTCAATAAGTGCTTGCCTAGAGCTAGCAAAAAAAAGAGGCCATCAACCAATGGATCCCTGAATGACACCATTCCAGAGGGGGGGTAGGGGTGGGGGGTGTTTGGGTGCCAACACCAGGGCCAGCCAGAGATGGCTGTCGGCTAAGGAGTGTCCCACAGGCCAATGGCAGCAAAGCAGCACCAGCAGCGGTGGCAGAGGCAGAGAAAGCGAATAGGACTGTGTGTTCCTGTCTGGAGCTGTTAGGCTGCGAGGATCCAACCCAATCCAATCCAATCCAGCAGCTCTGCTGAAGGTAAGGGCAAGAAGCCCAGCTGCCTGTTCTTCTAAAAATGTTGAAGGTGAAAGATAGAGGGAAGAAAAGGAGAATGAAATTGAAAAAAAAAAAGATTAATGAGAGGTAATTTTCATTACCTTGACTATAGCAAAGACTAAACACATCTTGAAAAAGACAAAGTCACTCACTGGAAAGTAAACACCCAAACACAACAGAGCAATTAGTTGTTACTGGGATAGGTTTTTTCATTTTCCAATCAAAAACTCTATTAAGGACCTAGTCATTTCACTCAGATCGTTGTTGCACAGCATGACAATCGGGTATAAATATTTAACTCTGATACCTTTTGAAGCCCTGAAACAGGACAGCCGATAATACTGCAGCAGAAGTGGAGCACCATCTCTGCATACATCAATAGCAGAGCCCTCCCCTGCGGGACGGCCGGAGCTGTCACTCCTCCATGCCCTTGAAAGCGGAAAAGCTCTGGTGCTTGTGTGTGTTTGGGTGCTGCAGCGACAGCCTTTAGAGACAGACTAGCACAAGAGAAAAGGCAAGAGTACAATCTAAAAACTCCCGACTACATCAGTCATGCTTCTTTGCACGGCAAAGTTGAATGTTGGCAAGGACAAACGGCCACTGTGTTAGAGCAGCCTGTAGCACTGAGCTGAGAAAGTAAGTCTGGAAACAAACCAGGGCCTGTAGTCTGTAGTCTGGTGGCTCACAGTGATCAAGTGCTTCTCTGCGGTCTTCTGGTGCTCGGCACAGGGCGCCGGTAGCAGAGTCCTCTGCCAGCACACACAGACGGGCCCAGGAGGCATGGGTGCTAAGCCCCAATGGTGGGCTTTGTGTGTGGGTGCTGTTCTGAACAAGTGGGCACCTCTGTCTCTCTCACCCTCTTACACACACACACACGCACGCACAGCTGTTGAGAGCCAAAGCCCAGCATTAGAGCTACAGCTCTGTGTGTGTGTGTGTGTGTGTGTGTGTGTGTGTGTGCATTCCAGCAGTTACATAAGCCACCCCACAGCATGTCTACAACATAATTCTAAATTATGCATTTTGACTCATCTTGCTTTGGAACTAGGCCTGCAGGTAGTTGTAGGTTTAAGAATGAATGAATGTGTGTATGCAAGACTGAATGAGGATGGAAAAGGAACTCCTGTCAGTTACATCTTCTATCAGAATTAGAACACTCATCATTTGACCTGCTGTCAATCAAAGTCCTGCACCTGTCAAGCCGAGCATCAGGAGGCATTAATTAATTAGGCCGGAATTACCTATAGGGGTATTCCTCTGCTGTACGATTAGAGATAGTACCACTAAGGACACAGCTGTGTGTGTGTGTGTATGTGTGCGCACGCATGTGTGTGTGTCTGTGAGTGTGTAATAGAGTGAGAGGTCGGAAAAGAGTAGGATGTCTGAGAACTGCACAGATCAATAAAAGTCTACCAGAACAATCCTGTCCTACAGCTGTCCAACGATACCTTAAGATTTTTATCTTTGAAAACTTGCAGAGACACAAAAGCCAGGGGCACTGTCATAAATCTATCACCCCTAAAAATGGATTGGCAGAACCATGGCTGAGTAGATTTCTTTCTAACAGAATACAGCATGTCAGAATCTAACTGTGGCATTTGTTCATGTGTTCTTCAATATCACTTTCTAATACATAGGCTATAACTGCATTCCCAGATGGTCTCCAAACTCCTGCGTTTTATGTGCCATGACAGAAATGCATTATGATATTTGAAGCAGTATAATACTTGAGCAAGTATTACAAGAATATCTTAACCTTTTCCCCACATCACTAGTAGTGAATGTTTGACAACTAAGTCATAAGTAATCCCTTACAGGGAAACCCTCTGGAGAGTGTCCTCCTTTCCCAAGCTGTCTTTTAAATTCCCTCTATCCAGACAATGGAAAATGGCAGTATCATTGTCGGTCTCCATGACATGGTCCACATTGTGAGCTCATGTCTCATCGCAGTCTCATGGCTCTTGGCTCGAGAGGTCTCCTTCGCTATGGTGGGAGGCAGAGGAGCATAGACACAGCTGGTCTGGAGCTGGCAGGTAGATTTACTCATGATGGTAAGCAGTTAGATGGGGCAATTCCAAGTCCCACACACACACACACGCAGGGTTAATGCACTGGCTTGTGTATGTTGTGCCACCCCTGGTGAGCTGAGCAGAGCAGAGTGGATTGCAGGGTGTCAATGTGCTGTTTAGGAAAAGCCTAAAGGCTCTGGGACCTGAAATGAACTGTTAAAACACAAAACACTGTTCAGCTCACACACTCATCACAGGCACACCGTCTTATCCTCCTCCTCCTCCCCGTTTCTCCTTCTCTCTCACTCATTCTTTTTCTCCCTCTTATTCCTTTTCCTCTGGTTTTTTGGTTTGTCATCAAAACTTGATGACAAAGTACTTCAGACCGTGAATGGCAAAGGTACTCATGACTTGGTTGTCATCAAAACTTGATGACAAAGTCTGTGTTTGTGGGCGTGACTAAGAAGGCCCACGGATTGTGATTACAATGTAGCCCTGATGAGCATCTGGTGGAAAATGTAACAACCCTAGAGACGACAGCATGTCTGCACCGATATCCCGCGCTGGTATCCATTTCAGCCTGTGATAACCCCATGCTGATGGCTTCACTCATCTCAAGCCTTACACCAACAGAGCTCACAACTCCAAAAGCAACTCTGTAGCACTGACTAAATGATGCAAAAGACAATTAATAGGTTCTGGCCGTAAGTTATTCTTGTGAGGGGAATATGACTGTATATGGATAAAAACAAAAGCACATACAGCACATAAATCTTGTTAACAGCGAATTGACATGGTTGATTTATGAATGTATACTTCTACAGTGTGGACTCAAGTGACTCATGTGCACTACCTGGATATCCAACTTTCTGGAAACACTAAAAGCAAAAGAGCAGGAGGATATTAGTGATGAGATGACTGAAGGGATTTTAGAAAGTGTTTATGATGCACAAATACCAAATATGAGTGCATCTACTCAAAATGAGTGCATCTACTCTGCAAAAGTTTCTCATGTCTCAATAATTGCCTGCTGTGAATCGTTCCTGATTAACAGTCTTACAACTAATGCAGTTTTTCAGACGAACACATTTTATCTCAATAACACCTTTTAATCACGCCTCTAACACCTTACAAGTGTGAAGCTGCATAGTGTCTCTCACAACACTTAGGGTGTGTGAGCGCGTGCGAGTCCGCGTGCACAATGAGTGTGTGTGTGTGTGTGTGTGTGTGTGTGTGTGTGTGCAGGCGTCAGACCGTGAACGGTTCAGTTTCACCCTCTCTGTGAAAGGATGTAATGAGAGAGAGATGCCATCTCATGGTTCTTAAAAGGGATCAGCGTGGGCTCCTCACACACAGAGACAGTGGGCCATCAGAGCAACAGAGGGGCAGCCAGCCCATGCCACAAACAGAACAGCATCATCCATGGGCCATTTGTGTGTGTGTGTGTGTGTGTGTGTGTGTGTGTGTGTGTGTGTGTGTGTGTGTACCAGTGGGTCTTTGCCAGCTTCTGTTCCAGTGAGTGATGCTGAAAGAATCTGGCTGCGTTGAAGAGGAGCCATTATCTGCCAGCTCTGCGGACACACACACACAGACAATGGGACATCCGCTGCGGGGGAACGGGAAGAATGTTCTCCGGCCCTGGTGCTCCTTTTCATGCGCTGTGTGGAGCGGACAGCTTGAAATACAACACAACACTCTCCTCTTGTCTGAGTAAAGCCAGCGACTCAAAATGTGACAGTCAGAGAGTGAGAGAGTGTGTGTGTGTGTGTGTGTGTGTGTGTGTAATAGTGCAATACCAAGCGATACCCACGGCATCTAATCAGAATTGCTGACCGTATGCTAAACCGGGGAACACACACAGATGAAAAGCCAGATGAGGTAATGACCATTATCCTTTCCGTTGTTTTCACTGCCATTTCATTGTTTTATAGAAATAACTACCACACTGATGGGAGAAGCTGTGTAGTTCCTGTGTTTGGGGTTAAACACTGCTGTAACACCCTGGTTTCCATTTAGGGGTCAACATTGTGTATCCTATCTGTCTATCTACCTCACATCTGCTCATTAGCCATGAAGCATTAGCATCGCTACACAAACAAGCCCCACCACAGGCAGGCTGCAACATGCTCTCTCTCCGCTCTGCCACGGTGCTGTGCTACAGAGGGAAACATAAGCAGCTACACTCTGCATTGTTGATTACACCATGGAGCTGTGTACCTACAGAGAGAGTCTGGCAACAAACAAATCTCTTCAGTCCAGGGCACGGGGAGAGTGAGGCAAGAGAGGAGACATGAGTGGAGAGGAGACATGAGCAGGGGAGTTGAACAGGCATCCAAGTGATTGGCAGGGTAACGAAAATAGCTCTTCTGACAGAGCAGCACAGTGCAATGCTACTGAGCCAATTAGGACGAGCAAGTGATCGAGAACAGAAGCTGCAATTAAAAGGGGTTCTCACATACACAAAGCATTACTGGAGTCAGCAGCATGCTGTGGCTTGGCTGTGATGGAGGCCAGAGAAAGAGAGAGATAGAGAAAAAGAGAGAGAGATAGAAAAAAAGAGAGAAAGAGAGAGAAAAAGAGAGGGGGGCTGGGGAAACCTCCTGTGAGAAAGCAGTTTTCAGGCCGCGTGATGAGGGTTGCACTGGACAGGATTAAAGATTAATCTTCCGATCTTCAGTGCCAGGGGTGGAGGGGCTTAACACAGGCCCGGAAGATGCTCAGGACATAAAAGACACAAGAAAAGGGAAACTTGAGATCTGCCCCCTTACCAACTGTGTCACCATCTCTCTCTCTCTCTCTCTTTCATCAAGGTAGAGAGGCAAAGGGCTCTAAGGACAAACGTATGACAAAAACGGCTATATCATCATCTCTATGTAAACTTCTCCAACAGTAATTAATTCGACTTTATAACAGTGCATTAAATTTAACTACAGCTCTGCCTGAAGGTTGATAATGAATACCAATATATGGTAAGCCTGTATAAATACACTGACAAGGTCGTGTATTCCTCAGAAAGAAGGCTGGTTTGACTGCTGACAGAACTTAAAACAAAAATTTTGCACTGGGATGTGGGGATGATAAATGGGACTTGTTTGTTCTGGAATCTCGTTATATAAGCAATGAAGTGGTTTCCCTACTATGTGGGGGCGAGGAACTGTGTCCTTACACCCCCTCCATTATATGTAATGACACAAAAAAAGCACAATGAATGAAATAATCACTACACAGTAACATTATTCAGCAGTCATGACTGCTACGGGCAAAAAAAAAAAACATCCGCAAACAAACCCCAGTTGTGAGCAATATTGTGGAAGCAGGTTGCTGTCTCACTGAGCAGGTATGCTTAAAACCAGCTCTGTCTGAAGTTTACATTCATGTCAGACCGCTGGGGTGGGGGTGTGTGTGTGGGGCGGGGGGTGTCGTGCTGCCTGCCTGCTGCCGTGATTGATATCTGTACAATTTGCCCCGGGCTCGCTGTGGGGGCTGCTGCCTCGCCCATGCGGCCACTAAATCAGCATCAGGAAGTCTGCCCGCATGCACTGCACACCCAGATCAAACAAGCGCCGGCCGTCAGGACTGCACGCCTGACTTGCCAATGTGTCACCACACTAATTACACATCGAAAGCCGATAGCCCCAGTTTCGGAAATTTGTTTTAATGCTAGAGTAGGGTTTCTAATTAGTTTGGGTGCAGAGGTAAAGGGGTTAACCAGCAGCACTTGCGACAGGAAGAGCGGACGACTGAAAACACTAAACTTTTTTTTCCCCCACCATCACTGCTGCAACTTCTGCAGTTCTTGGTGACACCCGTGTTGGCAAACTCCCACCTTCGAGAGCTAAGGCACCCAAAATAGATAGAGTGTTTTGTGGAGAGTAGCCTGGTAAGCATTAGAACAAAGGGAAAGGGAAAGAGAGAGACACGCTCAGCTACCTCCAGTGCCTCTTCTGTGGTGGAGGGAGGGGGAGGAGGGCCCCCACCGGCCCCTTTGACATGACAGGAATTCCAAACGCCGATGAGTCAAAACTTCAGTGGTGAGGCACTCAGGCATGTCAATTCCACAGAACATTCCCTCTCCCCGCCTATTCATGCACACACACACACACACACACACACACACACACACACACACACACACACAAAACCACCCACCCACCCACACAGACACACACACTCACACATGCAAAGTAGCTTTGGGCAAGATTACCAATTCTCTCTGGGTCAGATGACTGGTGGTGCCAGCAGACTTCACCTACTGAGCCTCCTGCCTTCCTGCCTGCTGCATGCCCATTACATAACACACTGCTGCAAAAGTAGGAAACCAAAAAAAGAGGCACAGGATAAAAACACCTTTTTACATGCAGCAATAAGCTATCTCTCTAACCAGACAGCCTCCTAGCCACATGTTTCATTTTTACCTCATGAGGACAGAGCAAAAAAGTGCAGGCCAAAGCGGGTTCGGCTCGGCAATCTGATGCAATCTCTAGGCGAGTCTAGAGGATATCAATGCAGGCACATGATCGCGGCAGGAAATCAGGGCAATTTCCTCCGCTTGGCTCCCTGCGCATGAATATGGCGTGTGGGAGGCTGCGCGTATATTACTGTGCTAATGTGGTAATTACCAGGGAATTAAAGTGCCTGCTCTCTCTCATTACCTACACGTGGGCCCTGATGATGCAAACGCAGCGGCGCACTGGCTCCTGCCAATAAAAAAATCCCCGGGACCTGTGCAGCTAGGGACTGCCATCCTGTGAAACGGCTGCTTGCGTGATTGGTCATTGGCATTCTGCAGGCTCTCCCTCCACCCACCCACCCCCACCGGCTGTGAAAACGGTGCAGTGTGCTTGTGGAATTAAGAAGGAAGGCACAGAGAGCTGGGGCATGGTCAGGAGAGGTAGTGGTTGTGGTGGTGGTGGTGGTGGAAGAGGCAGGACTGAGGGGGTGGGGGGGGTCGAGGAAAAAAAATAGGCTAACTCTATTGAGGCCGAGCACAGGAGCGTCCGCTTGGTCACGCAGAAAAAATGTGATCATTAATCTGTGGCCTCTGACTGCCCCCCACCCCCACGCTAAGGCCCCCTTACCCACCCCTCTGACACTCATCAAACTGACAGAGGGAGGAAAGAAAGAGAGATTGAGGGAATTAATGGAGGAGAAGAAACTGGCCAGCTCTCCCCACATCTCATCCGTTTTTTTTTTCTCACGGTGGCTCAGAGGCTCACGCACGCACTCCTCAAGGTGCCTGGAGCCCGGACCCTGGTACGCCTGGCTGGAACCCTAATACCCCTGGCTGCAAGATTAAGCCTCCCCAACAAGCAGAGAGAGGAGGGGGAGGAGGAGGAGGAGGAGGAGGAGAAAGCCAGGTTCTTCCCAGGTCCAGGCAGGTTTGGAAGGCTAACGGCTCTGCTGCACTGAGAGAAGAGGCAGGCGGGGCCAGTTCCAGCGAGAGCACCACAGGTGCATGATGGGATACACAAGAGAGTGAGGGGAAAGGAAATGAGGCCAGATGAAAGAATGAAGAGCCAGGGCAGCCCCATACAGAGGAAAAAGAAAAACAGTACAAGGATGAATATTAAAAAGGATGTTACATCGGAAAAGACAGACAAAAAAAAACAGAAAGAAAGAACGACAGGCTGGGAAGGGGACAGCTGTCGTGGCCCAGACCCTTTGTCCCCGAGAGTACCTGTCATCCACTGTCAACCTACTAACACATGAAAGGATGGAGCTGAATATGGTGGCAAATGAAAGCTCCGGCGGCTCAATGCAATATGCAGACAAGCAGCGCCAGCCTGAACTCCTCCACTCCTCTCCATGAGCAGCCAAAGGAGCAAAGGGCCAAGCTGGCACATTGGGGGCACTGGGCCCAAGCAACACAACAGCTGACAAAGAGGAACAAAAAACAGCGTGTCTGGAACATGGTGCCTCCAAGGGGACAGGCATGGTGCTTCAAGCTTCACATCGTTTTCTTCTCCCATCCAGTCCCCCCCTGCTGACCAGTAACCTGTCTTAACCCTTGAAAGCTTCTGGAAAACTCACAACTAAATGGTGGGACTGTTAAGTTGTACATCTAACAGAAGTCAAACAGAGCACAGGCTTATTGAAAACTTCATTAATCCTTTTGGGCTGGGTTAGGGATGAGACAGAGGTGGTGAGGTCACTCCCAGTGAAGTTTATGGCCTGAAATCCACCCCCAAGCGCACATGCAACGTGATCCCACCTCCCACAGACTGGTGGGTTGCTCTCTTGAAAGCAAAGGAGGGGCATGCGAGGAATTAAAGGCATGTGAGTGGAGAGAGGGGTCAAAGGTTAAGTGAGCCCGAGTCAAGGGTCAAAAGCACATCACATTTCAGCACTGAAAGACCAATACATGATGACAAGACAGGGGCCACTGCTGGGCCACTCTCTGTAATGCCCCCTCTCCCTCTCTGCATCATTATGCGGTGTTAATGCTACCAAAGTATAGCTCAGCACATATGGACCTCAACTGCATCTCAATAGGGCAGGACTGTACTACTAGTCCTACTTTTCACTAAGAAACTGCAGGAAGTGAATGCACCCTGTTTGCCATATTGTGCAGAAATAAAAAGCTCCCTCAGCAGAAAGTAGAGAGAAAGTCTTCATTTTGGCTCGAAAGACAATGCCCAGCCCCTTTTTGTGCTGCAGATGCAACAGCACACATCAAAAAGAGAACATCTCTGAGCACCCCCCCTCAAGAGTCTTTTTCTCAACCCCTCCCAGCACACTGTTTTTCTGGACTACATCAGATGCATCGCACATTAAGAGAAACAGAGGCGCTAGTGAACCAGCTAACCTGCAACTGGGATCAATCATCCCACATACTGGCCGCAATGATGAGCTTCACAAAGACAGGAAAAAACACTATCATCCCACGCTCTTCCAGAAACTATTTTCTCTGGGATAGTTTTCAAATGGTTTTCCATCATTTTTGCCTCAATTGACTAAAAGGTCCTCTGAGAAGAGGGCTAGTAGTTCAAGGGCTGGCCGTTTTATTTATTTATTTATTTATTTTAAATCATCAGCTAGCAAACTACCAAATCCTGTAAATACAAGTGCAGGTGCTCATTTAACAGAGATAACAAAAAATTATAAAGCAGTTAGCACAGACTGGGTTTCCACCCTCCATTTTTTTTCTCTTCCCCCAAACCCCCCAGCACGCACACAGATGGGATCAGATGAAACAAGAGTGAGAGTGAGAGAGAGAGAGAGAGAGAGAGAGAGAGAGAGAGAGAGAGAGAGAGAGAGAGAGGGAGAGAGAGAAAGAGAGAGAGAATTAGACAAACAGACACAGAGATAGACAGAAAATGAGAGAAAGAAACAGTGATAGAAACTGAGAGAGATAGAAAGAGAGAGAGAGAGAAGAGGCACATTAAATGGTGTCTGGCTGTGCTGTGAATCAGGTGGGGGGGGGGGGGGCGTGTCTCATAGCACTGCTACTGCTTCAGCATCTCCAGACTGCGCAGCCCCCCCTCCAGGTTTGGCCTATAACTCATTTACTGAGAAATCCAATAGCACTGTTTGGAGCAGCCTGGGCAGGCACATAAAGCTCTTTCGGTGGTGTGCTGTTTAGTGACAGATTGCCCATTTTCAAAAGAGATACACTCAGGCAGGCAATGCTGGGAAGGAAAATGCCCCAAAAGCAAAATCAATGGCTAGCACGACGCAGATTTCTTAAGCCCATGTTCAAACTATTTAAGGTAACTCGCACATGGAAAAAGTAACTAAAGGAACAACATAATATTCACACTGCCGTTACCAGCACAGGTCTATTACCTCTGTAGGCAGAGGCACGGTGTTATCTGAAATGTTTGTTTTCCTGCCACTACACAACCAGTGCTTTATCATATGGATACTGCATGCGTGCCACCCCCTTTTTTAGTGTCTATTCAACCCCATTCAAATCTGCCATATTCAAATCTGGCAAAGTACAAGTGCAAATACAAACGTCTCTGTTACAACATACAAAATGGCAGCTCCTTACCAGTGGGAGACCAGTGGAATAAAAATAATAATAAAAAAAAATCAGCCAAGGTTTAGTTTACTCCCCCTTCCAGAACTCTCTCCTCGGTAGCCAAACACTTCGCAATGTCCTGGGGTCCAGCTGAGTCTGAGAGGACACAGGCTTGCTCCCCATCTACACTCAGAGTAAGCTCACAGCAGAGTCAGTCAGTGAGTGAGTGAGTGGGCGTAAGGACGGGGGGGGGGGGGGGGGAGGGAAAGAGAGAGAAAGAGGGAAAGGGAGGGAGGGGGAGAGTGAAAGCAAAAGAAAGAAAAAAAGAAATTAAGAAAGAAAGATAGAAAAGCAAACAGACAGGTAAGATGGGCAGCAAAACAGGGATGGAGATGTGAATGAAAAATAGAGCAACTGCTGAGGCAAGACGCAGGTCAGAGGGAGCAGATAGAGAGACAGAGGAGCAACCTGCATCGAGCATGCTCAGAACAGTCAGACGAGAGAGAGAGAGAGAGAGAGAGAGAGAGAGAGAGAGAGAGAGAGAGAGAGAGAGAGAGAGAGAGGACATAGATACAGCTCAGGCGAGCTCAGGCGATACTCTTCGGGCTTGTCCATGAAATGGCCTACTTATGATGATTCCAGTTGTGAGGTCCTCATCATCACACAGCCAACACACAAACACACACACACACACACACACACACACACACACCCCTTTACTAACACCTATCGATTGCCATTATGGTTAGCCACCCATGAAGAACCAGAGCATAGTGCAGGTGTGACCTCAGTGTCCAGGAACTAGGGGTCAGTCCCCTACTCTCTACATGGAAGATAAAGGGGGGGATAAAGAGAGAACTGAAAATAAAGAACAAATTGGCACAAATTGGTTTCTGGTCCACCATCGACTGGCTGACCCAGATAAAGGCCATGCTCAGAGGATGTACTCTTTCAGCAAGGGGAACAGAGAGGGGGAGAGAGAGAGAGAGAGGGAGAGAGAGAGAGAAAGTGTGACTGTGAGTGAGAGAGAGAGTGAGATAGAGAGAGAGAGAGAGAGAGAGAGAGAGAGAGAGAAAGTGAGTGAAAGCGAGAGAATCATCATGATGTGTGCAGTAGCAAGTTGATTATTGGTAAGGAGATCGATTGAGCAATCTGGAACCATACAAAAAAAATGCAGACACATACCACATTATGATATTCTTGTATTATTCATTTAGTGGTCCTGTATACAACGGTAGGCAAGTCAGCTGTTTAGATTATATAATAAAAAATATAAACCATACACCTACAAAATATTTATTAGACCATCTAAGAAAAGCTTACAGACTTGATCCATAACTGCCTGTCAGACTCTACTGGCAGCATACAGTTGTCCCTTTCCAGGCGCGTACGCACAGGCAGGCGCACACACACACGCAGGCGCACACACACGCAGCCACACACACACACACACACACACACAGTGATTGAATGGAACCATTCAGCTTCCACTCCCAGAGGCAGCTGTGGCACTCTGAGATATCCAAGATGACCAGCTGTCCCAATCCGGAACTCACCACCGCAACAGTTCTGTAGATCACATATGCAGGCAACATACACCCCCCGCACACACACACATACATGCGTGTGCGTGCACCCACACACCCGTGCACCCACACACCCACAACCACTCTGTAGGATACTTCCAGAAAGTCTGTCCTGTGTTTTCCTCAATCTATGGAGAAGTGTTTATCTATGTGTACATTCCGTACAACTAGCTGCAACCATGTCTCTCAGACGTTTCTGCCCACAAATGTTGATTTAAGGCATAAATGCTCCAGGTATAAATGATGAGCAGGATAAGGAAGGAGGGCTTCTGTCGTTGCTTTTCTGAGAGGCTTGTGTAACTGAGACCAAATAGCAAGGCAAACAATAGAACGCAGCAGAAGCAGCAGCAGCAACTTCTGAAGGCCTGAAGGACAGGCCCTCTGAGAGCCTGAGGCTGGAAAAATCAATACATCTCTACTGAAGGACGAGAGGAGGGCAGCTCACCTCTCTTGCCCTCTCTCTCTCTCTTTCTCACACACACACTCACTCACTCTCTCTCTCTCACACACACACACACACACTGCAATTGACACTAACCAGGTCGGCTGGGAAAGAATTCCATGAGTGTTCCATTTGTTTGTTAGCGACAGTCGTGACATCACATTATGAATGCATAAATCTTGAGCAAAATTCTTAGCCTTCAGATTTTTACAAAGATCTCATTCTTTTATCGCTTAGCAAGCCCTTAGCAAGCTGCACAATGTTCTTGTCCTGCTCACTGTGTGTGAACTGCACAGTGAGCCAGTTTCTAATAAAGTTACAGTGTCACTTCTATGACTGTTGAGGTCAGCGGAGAATAAATAGGCTAAGCTATGGCCTTAAAATGTATGAGTCACAAAAAAAACAGGCAGTCTACTAGCACACACCTTCAAACACAGTACAGGGATGATACTGCAGACCTACTGCTTTGAGCATCCAGAGATAGAGAGAGCGAGAGATAGAGGCCAGAGAGATACAGAGGCCAGAGAGAGATGGAGAGAAAATGAGAGAGAAAATGAGAGAGAGCGACAACCTGAGCGACAATGAAAAAGAGAGAGAGAGACCTGCAGACACCACCAGTCTCCCTTCCAACAAAGTCCAGAAACCTAAAAAGACTGAATTGTAACTCTGCCAGGGCCTTACTCTCCACTTTCATCATTCTTCTGCATGTCTCCCAGCTGTCCAGGGTCAGGGAGAGTGCAGTGCAGCATCTTCAAAGTACAGTAGGCATTACAGTAAGAAAAGCAACATAAAAAAACTCATAACTTACCTGTCTCCGTGTACAACCAGAAGGGACATATCAGGATGGCAGGGGAGGAGAAAGAGGACAGAGGGGGGGGGGGGGGGGGGGGAAAGAGGGGATGAGAGAGGGAGAGAGAGAGAAAGAGAGAAAAAAAAAAGATTGATTAGCAATTTAAAATCCAAAAATTGTGAAAGAATTTGCAAGCTTTCAGGTATATAAAATGGCATAGTCTGTCTACAGGATACTGATGAGCAATTATGCATTTATGCAATTAATTTCTAAATATTTTCCTAACAAGTGGTAAGCCACTGCTGCAGATAGATTATTGCCAACAGATGTTGGTTAACACTGCCATCATGTGGAGGTCCTTTCCCACAAATCATCATGACTGAGCATGCCAAGCCAAACACAAAGCTAGAGTTCTATAATACACTTCAAAACTTGGCCTAACTAATGTGTGAAATGTGTGATTTACAGCTTGTTTGCAAGACACTAACAGACTGGACATCAATATCAAGAAAAGCTACTGATTAATACCAGTGACTTGATAAGAAATATGATTTCTCCATCACTTCTGTCCATGGAGAAGTTTTTTTTCAACTATGCTGCCATCTGCTGGCTCAGAGCCATGCTCACATGCAGCAAAACCAGACAAGATCAGGAGCATTCGTGACGTAACGCTACTTAAAAAGAGTGTCCTTTCCCAAACACAAAATCAAGAGTCTTTTCCATTACAACAGGAGCCTGGTTCATTTTTTTTCATCGGGAAATTGCCTCAGCTCTGAAAAATAATTACATTCTGACCTCTAGAGAAATAGAAAAATGAAAACAAAACCCATACTACTGTGTGAGTTAAAAAAAAAAAAAAAAACACACACACACAATGTGAATTTCTGCTGAGTGTATAGTTTGTTGGACAACTAAACAAAGGGAGGGAGGCCTCTCTTGGTAGTGCTGTGTTGCACAGGGGACAGGTGCTGCAAGAGTGTGGGAACAAACAGACCGGTGTGCACGTGTTTGCTGCAGAGGCTGCTAGCAGTCCCAGTGGCCTTGCCTCTCTATAAGCTCTGCCAAACAGCAGAGCGACACAAACAAGGAGTCAGCCACAGAGAGATGGGTGCATTTATGAAAAAAAAAAAAAAAACATCCAAGGGGTCCATCTAAGCACATGTGACTCATTCTGAGAGAAGAAACAATATATAGAAGGTGAACAACCAACCTATTTTAACATAAACATATAAAATACAAGTTTCAGTGCAGACAAGGAAGAACTAGTCTACACTACACGCATTGCTAACGTCAAAGTCAAATGCAAGCACATCGATTTAAGAGAAACTGCTTAGCGATAACAAAATAGCTTTCAAAAGTTTTCCACTAGATGAATTTCTTTCAATTTAGCTCAGTTACTCTGACACGGTTACACAGGGAGGAAAAAAAAACAGCATAAGCAGAAACATTTCACACCATCAGGCAGCTTTAACCACCCAACCACAACACTTTTCATCAAAGAATCAACCTGGAAGTGTCACACACACACACGTCCAATAATGAATCAAATCACCAATCAAAGCAGTAGACCTCAAACCTCACGCAGATCAAAGCTGCTGCAACAGCTTTCATCTCAGCATGGCACACTAGACCAGAGGAAAAATGCTCTCACAAAATGAATTTAGCCTCCGAATTTAACTCAGAAGCGCTCCGAGATGGGAGGTACCACCTGGTGATGTCTAAAAACCAACTCTAACAGCTTGGAGATGCAAGAAAAGAAAGAGGATTTGCCTTTTGCCGATGCCAAATGAAATGTTTGTCAATTGGCTTCAAAGAATTATTTTAGTCTATCTGCCCCCACTCCACAGCCCCCTTTAAATAAGTGTTAGCCCAAGCTAATCCACTTTTTTTGACCGGTCTTATTTCCAAGTGTTTTTAACATGCACCAAGTGTCCAGTTATACCTTAAACACACAGGTATGCTTTTTCCATTTGTGTAATGTAAAATGCTGCAGATGGCAAAGGGAAAATACCACCAGTAGGCCTAGCCTATACCCTTTTCCAGTCCACGGTTTAGCTACATTTACACAGAGTTAGGGACATTGTTTCTGTTAGCCAACACATTTTCATCCAACCAAGGGTCCAAAGGGGCCGACGTGTCTTTCTGCAAGTTGCAAACTAATGAACTAATCAGACACCCTGGCAAACGTGTTAAGTGGGTGTTAAGCTATTTAAAAATGACAGGTCTCGACCTTGCACATGCGATACCTGCAGTGCATTTTTGCCTTCATGCCTCACATAGCCAAATGGCTGAAGCCAGAATATCTTCTGTAGTGACATGAAGTCAACACTTACAACTCTTCTCCCCGAGTTGGGACAGGGTAAAAAAACAGCAAACTGGCAAAAGTGCATTTGCCAACACTGGATAACTTTCTATAGAAAACAAAAGCTAAATGAAAACCTATGAAGGAGTAAAGTAGAACTGAAAACAGGAAAGAGAATTACATTGATGGTGCTCATGCATAAATACAAAAGCCCAGTTGTGCTGACCAGTGCAGCTTTGGAAAGCACAAATGATGCATGAGATTAAATTCTTGCTTCGTTGTAAAACAAGGACAAATGGAAGTGTGCCCTTTCCATATGATAAGGATTCTAGCCAACTAGTTGATATTTTTGGCCTCCATCATGGCAACAGCAACAACAACATCCATACCTTACCTTTATGGTTTCAGTTTGACTGGACAATTTACGACTATATTTTCAGGGGCCTTCCACAAACAAGCCAAACAACTTAAACAGATTTATCAGCTGTTTTTTTTCCAGATGTTCTGTGCTCTCCTTACCACTGCTGTGGTTGTGACAAGATGTAGAGACAGATAATCTACTTCGGAGGAATTATGTCATAATCATGACTCATATTTTAAGCTTTGGTGTAAGTGATATTACATTAAAAGGATCTAAGCAACTTTTTGGCGTTTTCCTTTTAGGAATTGCGTGGCTCAGCACGGCTTGTTGACTAGGCGCAGCCTGGATCTCCCCAGCCATAAATCAGGGTCTGCTCACTAGAGAGGGGGTCTTAGAGCAAGGGATAACAGTCTCCTGACATGAAAGAGCTTCTGTCTTTAGCATACATAAAGTTTCACAACTCTAAATTTTGTAATGTTTTTAGGGATACATCAGCCAGCAATTACCCATTACTTTATTTTACGCCTGAATAATTGCCAACACTGTAAGCAGTTTCTAATTCTATGTGCATTGGCTTATTAGCTTGCAAGTTCTCCAGACAACAAAGAGAGAACAGGAACTTTTCACAATCTGGAACGAAACTTGGTCCAACCAATTGTTACATGGCGATAGTACTGCTGATTCACCATAATTGCCATTTTGCAATGACATGATTCTATGGCCCAGTTAAAACTACCTTCCTTAAGCAAAACTGAATCAAGTGACCAACTTAACAATAACCCTAAAAGAAACTGGACACAAGATAGCAGAAAAACTGAGCAGGCATTTCTTGTTAGTGTCATGACACCTGCTACATGTCAACAGTCTACATGGACAGACCTTGAATTCCCCTTCTGGAGCAGCATGGTCCGCTTTCTAATAACCGTCATGCCTTTGTGATAAAGTCTATTAGCAGTATTCAGTTTTAAAGTAGCTTTGTGACACTTTAGAGGGGCTTACCCTGTAGTTTCAGTCACCTCTGCTCATGTACTTTATTACTTTAACACCGTGGTAAACCCCATGTTACACTTTTTTTTTCTACACACATACTGTTTTGTACTGTATGGTACACAGTCACATACTCTATGGTACCCTGCATAGTTTGGCAAAAGATTCTAGATTCTTACCTTCAACACTCTTTGGTTTGGCCCTGCTCAAGAGAGGGACCAAAACAGATGTGGCATCACGCAATTTGGCATTGTTTTACTTCTAATGGAAATGACAAATATCTTTGCAAAGCCCTGCTCAGTGTGGCTTAAACCCACTGGATGACCAACTGCAACACGGTATGCATCATGGAAGAAGAATAACTGTAGGTGACGTAACCAATTCACGCCAGCTATTGAAAGTGAAGCAAGGGGGCGAAGCTTATCCATTGACTTCCCATGAGTAGAGTTAACAAAGATTCTGATGCTACCTCCATGGCTTTAACCATCTGATATTTTGAATTGACTAAAATTCCTGCCGGTCATGTGATTTGGCTTCAACTGTCTGACATACCCAACAGCCCCTAGTATTCATGACAAAACTGTCTCCTCTTTATGTAGGACAATATGATGAAAGAGGTTACCCATGACAGAGGACAGATGTGGTTTTGGTGAGTCAGATGCACACAGTCAAAGAGGAGTGGAGTGGGGCTGGGAAATGAGTAAAGTTCAGAGGCGATGGGTCAACGGCCTTATCGGACACCACACCCAGAGGGAGTACTGCTGGGAGGTCTATTTGTGTGGGCGCTTGGTGTGTCAGTCTCTGTCAGAGACAGGAGAAAGAACTGTAAAGCCCTGATCAATCTGGACATTGAAAAACACGAAATGTACTGTATATTCCCTTATTTCTTATTGTTGAGATGATTAGGGAGTGTATGAAATCCAGTGTTTGTATTCAAAGCATGTCAAATATGAAAAAAAAAAACAACTCTCACTTTGGTTCTGTTAAAGGATGAGTGGCTGTCAAAACATTTATGAGGGACAAAGAAAAACAATATCTCTACTAGTGATGGAAAGAATATAAACAGTGTTCCAGAGTCTTTTATATTAACTGATTCAGGGAACAGCTGCTTCTCACTACAAAAAAAGCCTGTCCAGTGTGATCAGCTACACAGCAGCCAAGGTCACTGACTTTGTCTCAGGTCAAAGGTCAAAGCCAGGCTGAGGTCAAGTCCTAAACTCTCAACGGAGCCAAACAGCATCAGGGCAGAGCACTCAATTTCTGTCTGGAAGGATGACCACAGGCCTCAGGACATAAACAAAGGCTCTTGGCGTATCTCTGGTTTGCAGCATATGCGTCTGTTTCAGATGCACCTCTGTCATAACATCACATTTATCCTTTTCGATTATTGTGAAGATTCAACATCACATTTATCCTTCTCTATTATTGTGAAGACTAAACAATGAAGATTTATTATCTCTGTGGAGAAACAAGAAAGCATTAAAAACTCTTGGGTTTGTGATTATATTCAATGACTGGGTTTCGCAAAAATCTGCAACAGAAAGATGCGCAGATCCAGAGAAAAATAACCTTAAAAAAAAATCCCAGAAGCATTGCAACCAGACACACGCACACACACACAGGTGCACACACACTAGCTAAAGCAAAGTATTAGCATCACTATATAACAGCTCCCTCTGAAAAAGGGAAAAAAAACCTCTGCAACTGTGTGCAGAAAATGACAACGCACCACATATTGTTTATAATTAGCCTGTACTGTCTGAGCAGCACCATGGAAATAAACGAGCTTCAACATCAGTCCACCGCTTGAGCATAATTAAATTGCCTGTGTCAGTTGAGAAACCTGCATATCTCAGATCTGGGCTATCTTCCACTGGCACTTTACTCTTCTAATGAGCTCCTGAATGCTGTGTGTGGGTGTGTGTGTGTGTGTGTGTGTGTGTGTGTGAAGTGTGTGTCTGAGTGTGTAAGTGAAAGAGTGTGTGAGTGTGAGAGAAAGAGTGAGGGAGTGAGTGTGTGTGAGGAAAGGGTGTTTTGGGGTGAACAGATGGCACCAGGTGAGTGTAAGGCCTACTTCTGGACCGCTGGATACATCCACAAACCATCCTGTAATCACATGCTCTCTTACATCATTACATCTGAGCTGAGCAAAGAAACATGAATGTATGGAGCCCTTGTAAGGGCCACTGCAGAGGACTAGTTTTGGGAAAAGACTGGAGAACTACATCTAGCCCAAGTTGTTACAGTGATATAATAAGCAATACTGTAATAATTAACTAACCAAGGCTGAGGAAGATCTCCTCTGTACCTCAAACACAGATAGTGGTTAACTGCAAGTAACATTAATGCCTCCAGTATTTGTGTGTATACTGGAGCCTCGTGTGTCCAATGTGACTTGTTGAATTGGTGCACTTAAAATTTGTTTAATATTGGCAGGACATAAAGAGAAGTGTGTGTGTGTGTGTGTGTGTGTGTGTGTGTGTGTGTGTGTGTGAAAAGTAGGAAAAGAAGAAGAGTACAGAAACAGCTGTTCAGTACATAATTACATCGCTGCCTACAAACATAAAAGTCAGCTAGGGGGAGATGGAGAAGACACAACACTGTAGTGTTCTGTATAACTACTGTAACATCTATTGTATGTCTGGCTTTGAGTTACACTTTTGACAATCTTTCAAAGGAGATGATGTATGAATTATGAAGCAAAAACACTTTGTCTTTGGCTTCCTGCCAGGGTTAGTCAGCTGATTACAAGCTCCCATGTGATGGAGTATGTGGGTGTGAGACGCTCTTGAGACTAGACTGACTCACTACTCACTCATCTCATCAAATCATGACTCTTACCATTTCTCTCTCTCTCTCTCTCTCTCTCTCTCTCTCTGTCTCTCTCTCTCTGTCTCTCTCTCTCTGTCTCTCTCTCTCTGTCTCTGTCTCTCTCTCTCTGTCTCTCTCTCTCTGTCTCTCTCTCTCTCTCACACACACACACACACACACACACACACACACACTCATACATCACACAGTCAGATGCAACCTGATCTTACTACATCGTAAAAACCACTCATCCTCTGACCCTCTAAACCTTTCGGCAATTGATAGGCCTGTGAATCACCGAACTGAATGGTTATGGTCTCTGGCCAGAGCTGTGCTGGAAGCTAGCCATGCCCCAAAGCATCACTCAAATATCTCCACACCAGCTGAACAGCAGCACTATTCATCTCTCGCTCACTCTCACTTTCTCTCTCTCTCTCCATGTGTCTCTCTCGCTCGAAGTAAAACCTTCAAACCTAGCTCAGCAGCCTGGTCTAAAAACCAACACATCTGCTGAGGATCCCAAACAACAACATCATCTTGCTTCAAGGAAACAGCAAAGCAGACGCAAGATGAAGAAACAGGTGAGGCACTACCGTCGGCTACCTGAGACAAACTCATCTCAGCATGTTACAAAACCTTCTGTCAAAACAACACAAAAAACCCTGAGTGCAACAACAACAAAAAAATCCTTTTGTGCCTCACAGCCACTACCATTTCAGTCAGTCTCCAGTAGAGGGCAGCGAGTGCCAGTGTCTTTTCTGGTGAGGGGTGTCTGGCTTGAACACGACCTCATCTGCATTGATAAACTGTTGCGAGCCTGACATAATCTCATGACCTGATGAATTTAATAGCCTGTGTGTGTGTGTGTGTGTGTGTGTGTGAGTACGTGTAGGGGTGTGTGTGTGTGTGTGTGTGTGTGTGTGAGTACGTGTAGGGGTGTGTGTGTGTGTGTTGGAGAGGCACATTCGCTCCAGCAAACGCCAGCTTGTCCGGCCTGAGAGTGTTATCCATCAACCGGAGACGCGGCACTCCATCCCTCCCTCCCTCCCTCGCACGCCCACACCAAGGTACCACAGCTGAGTATGACCAGGCGTGGACGGTGGGGTAGGGAGAGAGCGAAAGAGTAGACAGTAACAGAAATAACAAGTGTGTGTGTGTGTGTGTCTGTGTGTCTGTGTGTGAGGTGTGTCTGTGTGTGAGGTGTGTCTGTGTGTGAGGTGTGTCTGTGTGTGTGCGCGTCTGTGTGTGTGCGCGTCTGTGTGTGCGGGGGATAGTGGTAGTGGTTGTGGTATGTATTCTCCTCACAGCACAGAAACTGGGGAGCTTTATTTATCCTTCATGGCAAGCATCTAAAGTTAGAGCAGCTCCTCAGGTTGCTGCCACATTCATGCGTAGACATGGAGATCGCACTACAGACACACCACTGATGGCTAATAAGTCTGCTAAATGCTGAAGGACCACTCCCTCTTTCACCACCCACGTGGGCACACACACAGACACAGACACACACAGACAGACCCACACACATACACACACACACACACACATATATATACACACATATATACACACACACATATATATATACACACATATATACAAACACACATATATACAAACACACATATATACAAACACACACACACACACACACACACACACACACACAGACACAGACACACAGACTGAGTCCAACAGAAGGAGAAGGATCTCCATTAGGGAGAAAGAACAGGACATACCGACCCATTACCAACGCATTACGGCAGAGAAAGAACCTAGAAGTTCTTTTTAATGTAGCCCCAGAAGTTCTTTCCTGTGTACTTAAGTAGCTTTTCATCTCTCAGTGCCAGGCAGACACTCACAGCTGTAGCTACACACCGCTGCATGTCACTGCCACCACCTCCTCCCTCTCCCTCTCTCTCCCTCTCTCCCCCTCTCTCTTTCCTCTCATCCTGACGCAACACAGTTGGAGGGGTTTGCAGCTTCCTAGCACTCAAGAAGGAAAGAATGGATGTAATACAGTTCTTCTCGCCCTCCTTCTTTCTCACCTAAATTGGTTATTAGCAGACACCATTTATTACAAAGAACATGCACCTAGAAAATGGTATGACAAAAAAAAATGAAAATTAAATTAAAAAGGATGTAATTGATGGCCATTTCCCCCTTTATTTGTCTTGCCAATCTCTGTGTCTCTTCTCATATCTGTAGCCCCCCCCCCCCCCCCCCCCCACCTCCTTCCTGCTGTGTAGCTAAGCCTTGGTTCGCTCAGGCATACAGGACGATCGGCTTTCATGCTGAGCCATTTCACATCACATCAAGTCAAGCTGGTGAAGCTGGTCGTCAAGAGGCACTGACTTTGTGAGGCTAAAGAAGCACTGTGACTTCACTCTGGCATGAGGATGGAGACACAAAACAGTCATGGTTTGCATTCCCTATTTGCAACACACACAAAGTAAGCGCGCACACACACACACACACACACACACACTTGTGCGCACACACACACAGTCAGGCTTTGTATGCCTCATGTCACACACACAGTCATGGTTTGTGGTCTTACATCACCCACACACAAAGTAAGTGCACACACACACAAGCATGTGCGCACACGCGCGCACACACACAAACGGGTGCACACACACACACACACACAAGCATACACACACACACACAAGCACACACACACACACACAAGCACACACACACACACACACAAGCACACACACACACACACAAGCACACACACACACACACACACACACACACAAGCACACACACACACACAAGCACACACACACACACACACACACACAGCGGCTGCTGCTACTGTGTGGGCCTGAACTCTTGCAGCATGTGTGAGCGTGCGGTCTCTCTGGGTCAGTGGGAGCTGGCTGTCCTCGCTGCCCAGCTGTGCCCACCCCCATTAAAGCTCATCACAGCCCTTTCCATTTTTACACTCAAGCCCTCCCACATCTCTTCCCTTCTCCCTCACCAACCCTCACCCTCTCGCGCTCCCCCCTTTCTTTTTCTCTGCCTTTCGCTTTCAACATGCCTGTCCACTGGGCTCATTCTCTCTCTCATTCTCTCTCTCATTCTCTCTCTCTGCACCCCTCACTCCACTGCCTCTCCACCTTCCTCATCTCCTGTCTTCCTCTTCACTTTGTTCCACTCAATGTTCTTGTCCTCCATTTCATTTTCCTTCCTTTTTTCCTTTATCATTATCCTCCCTGTCATCCGTTCCCTGTCCATCATGCACCCTGTTCCATCATTACTTGCCCTCCATGCTCTCACACACACACACACACACACACACACACACACACACACACACACACACACACACACACACACACACACACACACACACACACCATGACAAGAGGACAGGACCATAACATTCCACCACCTATGCACACATGCACATGCAGCCATGCATGAATGAACACACACACACACACACACACACACACACTAGGTTCACCGACATGCCTCCACCTATGCACACACATACATAATATGGACAGAGGCACACACACTCATGCAAAATGCCACCATCCCCCCCAGGTATGCATGCACACACACACACACACACACACACACACACACACACACACACACACACACACACACACACACACACACACACACACACACACACACACACACACACACACACACCAGCTGCAAAGAACACAAACCCTATCCTATTCACTAAATGGCAAACGGCACAACTGCAATAATGTTGACAATATCTGATAAGGGGTTACAGGAAGCAATCTCGAGTCTGCAGTTGGCAAATTAAAAGGGGTGCAGGCAACAGGATTTAGGCAACAGCCTGACGCTGACAAGCTCTGCATGATAAGGTGGGGATGCTCAAGTGCACAAAGGAAAAAAGGGGATTATTAACACGGGCCTGTGAGTCCAACGGGAGACAATTATAGCAGAGGTATGGATTAACATGGCCTAGGAGAGCTCACAGAAGGGCTGGCAAACAACAATGGTGCCACAAAAGCCGCCGCTGACACCCTGAACAAATACCACATTCCTCTGTGCCGTGTCAGGGGGCACAGAACAGAACACCCTGAATAATACTGCGACTTTAGCTCCGCAAAGCAAGGTATAAATGCTAAATCTGTCTCCTTTTTGGTCCCCACCAAGGCATTAATAAAGCTATTTGTACACCAAAAATAAAGTGGTTCATATGGCCCGAAATAAAAAAAACAAAGGATGCAAAAAGATGAATCATGTGCTTCTAAACCTGACTGCTCATTCAGACCAAACGTGGTGAAAGCGTTAAAGTGCATTCATGTCATGACAGCGACGCCTCTGTGCTGTGTGAGGGATGTGTCATGACTGTAGCTGAGGTTCTGGGGATGAGTGTAGTTCTGTTAGTATGAGGTGCTGTCACTATTTACAACACTCACTACTTGGGTTATGACTCAGTCTAAAATCTTCTCAAAACACACACACATACACATACACACACACACATACACACACACACCAGTTCCACATGAATGCACGCTGAATCACATAAGGTAACTATGTGCAAACACACACACACATACATGCACAAACACAACCACAGGGATCAAAGCACAAACCCTGACACAAACAGGCAACCACATGCTCACACGTTTTCTCATATACACAACTCCATCTGATGTGCATACAAATGGCTGTGGTGTAGGTCATTACTTCAGCCAGGGGACAAGTGAACACAGGTGAAAGGATTTAAGGCATCATCATTCATCACTGGAGCATGGCACCGCATTCACATTAACACCAGACTGGATGCAAGTGAAGGGATTGTGTGTGTGTGTGTGTGTGTGTGAGAGTGTGTCAGTGTGTGTGTATGTAGTCTGCTTGTGTGTGTGTGTGTGTGTGTGTGTGTGTGTGTGTGTGTGTGTGTGTGTGTGTGTGTGAGTGATAGAGAGAGAATGTGTGTGTTTTTGTGTAGTGTAGCGTGCTTGTGTAGTGTAATGTACTGTGCTTGTGTGAATGTGTGTGTGTGTGTTGTGTAGTGTGCTTGAGTGAACCCGTGTGTGTGTGTGTGTTGTTCAGTGTAGTGCGCTTGTGTGTGTGTGTGTGTGTGTGTGTGTGTGTGTGTGTGTTGGCTCATGTCTGGTGCATAAAGGAACAGACTGCATGTCATATTATCTTTATCCCAACAAGAGGGGCATTGGAGACCTGGGCACGTCTCCCTTCAAGTCAGCTATTCTCTGTGCGTCAGCTGATCCAGGAACAGACGGACGCAGCCCTGGGGGGCAGGAAGAGGGAGCACAGGGGAGGGGATGAGAGCAAAGTAGAGCACACAGGACAGAGGGAGAGAGAGGGAGGGAGTGAGTGTGTGTGTGTGTGTGTGTGTGTGTGAGAGAGAGAGAGAGAGAGAGAGGGAGAGAGAGGGAGGCAGAGAGAGAGAAAGAAAGAGAGAGGGAGAGAGGGAGAGAGAGGGAGAGGCAGACAGACAGAGACAGAGTGAGACAGAGAAAGAAAGGCAGAGAAAGAGAGAGGGGGAGAGGGGGAGTGAAGAGGGAGAAACACAGACAGACAGGGAAGAAAGACAGAGGAAAGGGAACAAAGCTACTACTGAGGGTGGGTAATCATATGCACTTACGGACACACACACACATGTGCACACACACACACACAATATCTCTCTCTCTCTCTCCCACATACACATACAGACTCTCTCTCTCTCGGGTTCACACATGCAAGGTACAAGGTTTCCTTGCCAGTGGGTCTCATTGTAAGTGAAAGAAGATAAGACGTATTGTTCGCCACTGCTGTGATTAAGCCTTACTCTCTTGCCCCCCCCCCCCCAACTGTATTCAATCCATCCCTTTTTTCCAGCTGGCCAAAGACATCTATGTGCGTAACAGTTGGCACAGAGCACTCGACTACTAATAAAAAGGCCAAAATAAGCCACAATAATGGATTAATAGCTCACTTTGAAAGCCTCTGTAGTGAAAAGCATATTCATGAAAAGAAAGGGAAAGTGGTTACACCTGCCCATCCACTTGTATTGTACAAAACCTTTCACATAAAAAAGCTGAACTGAGCTGTTGTGAATGAGCAGTTGATTCAGTGCAGATGTATGTGTGTGTTTGTGTGTGTGTGTGTCTCTCTCTCTCTCTGTCTTTCTCTTGTGTACATGTCTCTGGTGTGCATCTTACGGTAGTTTGGGGGGCAGGAGGGGTTATATAAGTGGGAGTGTGTGTGTGCACTCATGTTAGACAATAAGGGTATGGATGCACACACCAGGAACAGCAGTGCAGCGCAGTGCAGTGCAGCAGTGCACCAGAGTGTGTGCGCTTCAGACTGTGTTTACTGTGTGGATTGTGTACATGTGTGCGCGTGTGTGCGCGTGTGTGTTTGTGTGTGTGTATGTGCATTGTTGGCACAGGGCCAGCGGTGCTTTGCGGCTGCACTCCTCTGAGTAGTTGTCATAAAGCACAACAACAAAACCAGAACCAGCTGGGGCTCCGAGGCTTGAGCTCCGAGCGCCACGTCCTGCCCCAACTCTCTGCGTGACAGCACAAGGCGCTTCACTTGTGACAGGGGACATGTCAGGCTTCACTTCCTCCTCGTCAGGCTTCAGTGTGCTTGCACCACACACGTAGACACACACACACAGTCACACACACACAGTCACACACAAAGGCGACAACACAATTGTCCTCCATGCCACTGAGGCACAGGCTTCCTGCAGTAGTTGGGTGAGCAGGCGGGCACACAGCTCATGTAGCAGAAGGTGCTCTCGGAGGAGATCATGTCGAGCTGACGGGGGAACTCACTGCCCTCATGGGCATCAGGGGCTGGGAGCAAGCAGAGAGCTAGGAGGGGAAGCGGACAGGACTTAGCCTGTGTAAATCTCATCCCTTTTAAGCCCGGCAAAATCGGTTAGACAGGCAATACCCCCCTCTTGGCTGTACCAGTGTACAGGAGGTTTAGCTTGATCTGGACAGCCTCGTTAGCCAGAAGAGCAGCCACACACACAGACACACAGGCACACGCACACAAAGCACAGGTTTTGTTTTCTGTGAGGTAGTGGGGTTCCTTCTCCATCAATGACCTTGCAGTCAAATTTCTCTTTTAACTGGACCCATCTGATGGAAAAACTGTTCCAAGTCATAGGTCTCAATTTTTAGATATGCTGGCCAATTATACTACAATCTATTTTGTTTCGTGTCTTTTTTGGTATCATATAGAAGAAAAGTTATTAGACAATTGTCTCTGTTGCGTACACATGTAAAGTTACAAGCCTGACCATTAAATGAATAAAACCTGTATCCAAGAAAAGAAGAAGCTCTGAATTATCTGTATTACTCAGCAGATAATTTTGGAAATTTCTGTATGGCCTGGGTATCCACAGAAATGTCACAATATCTGCTAAATGTGGAAATGCCTCATTAGTTCCTGTGTCACAAACAATCAGTGTTTTCAAAACATGTGAATAAAGAGAAATCATCTCAAACCAATTATTTTCTGAACACCACTGAGGATATTTGAAGACTTGTAGCTGGGTATCTCTTTAAAGCTTACTGTCTTCTTTGTCCATTGATTAAAAAAAAAATATTAATTTGACTCATTTTGTCACATCAAGCAGCAGGTTGACAAAACGAAAAATGAAAAGACAATTACCACAAAATTGTTTTTGTTAGGTGCCATGCAAACACAGGAGTAACCTTCCTAGTCTCAGTGTCCTCCTTATCTCAATGTCCTCCGACCTCACAACCCTTTAAAAGCAATGCTGGTGTATGTTCTTATGTCCCAACAACAGCATGGCCCTTTATATTAACCTACATACACACAAGGCAAATGTTGTATAACCTCACCCCGTCTCAGTCTTCCCTTTTCATGCTGTGGTTATTGGTGCATGGCATAGCCGCCTCATTAGCTGCTAACAATGGGCACCTATGGGCAGCACAAGACACATAGACAGACGAGATATGACTGTAGCATACAGTAGCAAGTGTGTGTTTGTGTGTGTGTGTGTGTGTGTGTGTGTGCGCAAGTGTGTTTGCGCACTTTTTACTGTGTGTGTGTGTGTGTGTGTGTGTGTGAGTGAGTGAGTGAGTGAGAGAGCAAGAGAGTGAAAGAGAGAGAGCCATGGCCCTTTAATTGACACGGAGCCTGACACTGACAGTGAGACCTAAGGGACACCAACATGAGTCACAGCTGCTACTTATATTTCCAACACTTCTCCACAAGGAACAACAACTCTATAGCCTTCCTCTACGGCACCTACAGCTACCAGTGAATAAAAGGCACTGTTCATAACAATACGCCAAAAATACAACTCTTGACTACTTTGCATCCCTGAAGGCACTCCATGCTCCACGTTTGGGCTAATTTGTAGTCCAGGCATTTTTTGTTGAGCATCTCACACAACCGAAACTTGCTGTGGAGTCACTGGAGCTCCTGAGGGCTTTCATACCCACCAATGACAAACAGAACAATACGTGTCATTTCCATGGCAACTCTGCTATACCCCGTGTACTACTAGTGTCATTTAATTGGACAACACTGTAGACCAAGACAGGACGGTCTTAAAACGGTCCATCATTCAGAGTTATATGGAAATGATCTCTTTGCTAATTCAATTTTCCAAGAAACATGACCTGAACAGCTGGCACTGCTGTTTACCAAGAATGCTCAAATCTGTAACTAGCCAGCTGGCTGTGCGTCAACAAAGCAATATATCAAATCAAAAGAAGCAAACAGAGACCTTCAATCTTTGGTCAAGATCTGCGATGCTGTAGTGACTTCAGGTCTTTTCATTCATTGTGCAACACTTAAGGGTACAATCCTCCAAAGAACAGATTATATTAGAACTCAACAGCCAATTAAATCCACCCCTCCCTTCAGTACCCCTGAGGCAACAACCGTGATAGCCTGGAATAATGCATTGGTCTGAGCCACATGCTGCTTTTCCCCATTTACAGTTAGGACTGTGTATATAGACCAGAAGGTTTTTTTCCTCTGTATCACACACACACACACACCATTTTTTGATTCCCCCCAACCACCATCACAAAATAAGCAGCTTCAGGGCTATGAGGAGAAATTATCTTAATTTGACGAAAAGTGCACGGGATTATAAATCAAGGACTGCGCCATAAAAAAAAACAACACAACTTATAAGCAAACCCTTTATGATAACCCCGATCTTCCCCTCAAGAAAAAAAACACTTTTACATCAAAAACAAAACTGTTGCAGGTGATGTTTATGCCTATCATAAGACTGCACCAGGGTGTGGGTGTTTTGGAAACAAAACAAAGGCTGCGTCATTCCACCGTATCACCTAGCCCAGATAAGAATCTCCATTTGATTTACAGAAAGTAAACAGAGACGAGTCTGCTACACTTTGGAGAGACACAGGCATGCAGGTAGGGGAATGTTTCCACATATGATGACACTCAGGAGGAGGGGGCCCCCACCTTCCCTGTGTTCTTTGTTTTAAATGAGACAAGGCTTGCTGTGCTTCGGCAAGGGGGTAAACGCATGCACAACGATGAGTCCGCAAGTCGGAGCATGCAAGCCAGACGTGCCCTGGGAGGCTGCTTGCCAGGGTGTGACTGCAAGCAGAGCCTGTGGGTGAGGGTGAAAGTGGGAGGTACCCCCCCCTGAAACCTGTCCGTCTGGTTCCTCCTGGAAACGGTGACAACTGTGGTGGACAGAGGAGATTGGTGATTGACGACAAAAACACCCCAAAAGGAAACAGCTCGTAACAGGGCGTCACTAGGGGGAAAAGTTATAGGTTCACAGGTTGGTTGTGAAAAAGACTGCAGATTATACTGGAGATGACGCAAGAGGATTCCTAAGATACAGCTGTATTACGTTCTAAGTCTAGATTTGAAACAGGTTAAAGTTATTTTAAAAGTTGAAGTTTCAAGTGCACGTACCAAAAGACCCATGGCAACTCAAGAACAGAGCTACTTCAAAGACCACAGCCTAAAAGCTTTCACAAAGACCTGGCACCCCTAATCTGAGCTTTTAAGGTAAATCCTATATGGTTTACTTTATGGAACCAAGTCAAAGATGTTGAAGGCACCAACCCTGACGGCAGGCGACAGCCACCTTCCCAGAGGTGGGCAAAGACAACACATGGCATGTAACCTCAACCTGTGTACTCGTACAATTATGCCCTTACAGTTCGCCAGCTACACTCCAGAGACAGAGACAGAGAGAGAGAGAGGGAGAGAGAGAGAGGGAGAGAGAGAGAGAAAGAGAAAGAGTGACGGGGAGCCTGAAAAGTCTCATCCACACTTGGTTTTAAGCAAAGGGAGACATACGCACCCTCCTACCAAAGGGTTTCATTGAGCAACCAAGCGACCTCATATTCCCTCTACAAATCTCTTCTGCTGGGTCTCGTTCTGTCTCATTGTGGGGCTTGGAAAAGGACCAGCTTTTGTTGATGTAGTTGGGATGTTATTAGAGGCTGGGCGAAGGGGGGAGTCTGAGGTCTCCCCGTAACCCTGTGTTGCACCCACAGCCTGTGTTCTAAAGAGGAAACCAGACGCCTGGTCATCTCCCCATCCCTCCACACACGCGCACACGCACACGCACGCGCGCACACACACACACACGAGTACACGAGAGAGCAATTAAAAACAAGGTGAAAGAGTGTGACTCAAATCAATTGGATTAACTAGAAAAAAAAAATGAAATGACAAGGCCTTGGCATCATTACATGCACACAGGCATGCACAAAGGTGCTTACTTATTCATGCATTAACACAAACGAACAAATGCAAAACACACACCAGGACTCTCAACAGGGGTGATAAGTGTTTCATTTGCAGTCTGAGGCGTCCTGGCCCTGTAGGGAGTGGGCAGAGTTTGAAAAAGAAGGGGAGAGGGGAGAGAGGAGAGTGAGCTGGAGCCATGGCGTCATGTGGCCGAGACTCCCAACGGTTAGCAGGACTAAACACAACCCTCGGTCAACCTCGGGTCTGACCACAAACGCCACTACTCAATTGCGCCGTCTGTCTTATTGTGTGTGTGTGCATGCATGCGAGTGTGTGTGATCCTACCAAGATGACACACACACACACACACACACACAAACACACACACACACACAGATACACATAAATACATATACTCAACACACAGGAATCTCAACTGCAACCAATATAAATCTTCAGGAATCAGATTGTTTCCTAAAGAGAAAGTGATCTGATCTTATCTAATGTCAGAGTAACGCCACAGCAAATAAATGCAGCAGAGTTCGAGAGGCCTTGTGGAGGCAATGGAGGCAAGTTCTATCCCTGGATAAAATCACACTGTTGACATCTGGAAACTCTTCAAGCGGTTGTGTCTCCTAAAGAGTAAATTGCAGGCCACAGTTTCTTGACGATCCGCAAATTTGGACCTTGAAATCTAATGATTTACAAATATGCCACTGGTCTGAAATTGGGGTAAACTTGGGGGAAAGATTCACTATATCGAAATCTTGAGTGAGAAGACCCGCAGAAGTTTTCCAGGAAGGACTGGAGGCCACAGTGACTATGTTGAAGTGCTTTGGTTACTGGTCTGCAGTGCAGTAAAATTCAGAAAAACTTGCATACACTAACCCTGACTCACACACTCTCACACACACAGCAGTCCTACAACCCTATTTGCTGTGAACATTGATGAAGATATGCGAACGCGGGCGAGCGGACACACGCACGCACGCATATAACGCACACACACACACAGGTACGTGCGCGCGCGTGCAGACAGACCCCCCTCAGGCAGCGCAGCTATTGCTGTTATTAGCTGCTTGACCTCAGGAACCCTGCAAGTACTCCACCCATGAGAGTATGCAGACACCTGGGTTTCATTTGCTGATTGAGATGTCAGCAGAGAGCTCGAGGACAGCGTGTGTATGTGTGTGTGGGCAAGTGCGCTTGTGTGCAAGTGTTTGT
Source organism: Setipinna tenuifilis (assembly GCA_030347295.1). Lineage (NCBI taxonomy): Eukaryota > Metazoa > Chordata > Actinopteri > Clupeiformes > Engraulidae > Setipinna > Setipinna tenuifilis. Next base: position 24,588,327 of record CM059268.1, on the reverse strand, counting down.
GTGCGTGTGTGTGTGTGCGTGTGTGTCTGTGTGAGAGTGTGTGTGTGTGTGTGTGTGTGTGTGTGTGTGTGTGTGTGTGTGAGTGTGAGAGAGAGAGAGAGAGAGAGAGATAGAGAGAGAACGACAGAGAGACAGAGAAAGAGAGAAAGAGCGAAAGAGAGAGGGGAGGGGAAGAGGCCCAATGCAGTAATGCATCAGCATACACACTGTACTACAAATGCAAAGTGCTGTGTAATAGGAAAAGGTCGTGCTTGAAAAACTTCCCCTGATTCCTGACCAGATACCTGACACAACTTGGCCCAAGAATGAACCCGATACTACCGTCTGGGGTTGTTTCCTCTTTCCCGGACACAGACACTACCTTTAGGTCAGTGGGTTTACCATTGAGTTTGACCACTTCCCCTTGCATTATGTTCTCCAATTTCTTTGATGAAAAGTAGTAGAATAGAAAACATTGCATGCATGTAGCCTGCATTTAATAAAGGCTTTTTCATTTTGTGAAGGAGTGCATCAATGTTTTTTATTTTTGCATTAATGTTTCAAAGGGCCTTTTTGATAAGCACCCAGTTTTTACTCCGTTTACAGTTTTTGCGAAGCATTCCCTTTTTATCTTTTTTTTTTTGTTATAGTTTAATTCTGTTTTGTATGTGAAATATACTCACAAAACATTTTTGTTCTGATTACAATTTCTAATTGTAAAGCACTTTGTGGTTCGTGCTTAATAAGTTTTATGCAAATTAACAAAACGTTCAACATATCTACAGTTATTGTATTTAAAAAAAAAAAAAAAGATGCAGTAGCACTGGCAACTATCATGCACAGATACACACAAGACAGCCTGCCTGTTATGTTCGAAATAATTGAACAGACCATGATTATGGTAAGTCCTAGTATTTTTCATAACAAAACATGAGTATTTAGTGTCCTTCAAAGACTGCATGAGTAGTTCTAAGTATTCACCACTGACATCCCTGCCCTGGCAGCAGGTTGAAAGTAAAGGGGGGTAGGGGTCAAAAGTGAGAATGCAGAGACAGTGAGGTGGCATAAAGGACAAGTGGCCACACATGTGTCAGTGTAGACAGTCAGACAGACAGGACAATGAGAGAGGTCCAGAGCCAGAGGGCTTGAGAGAAGAGGAGTGTCTGGACGGGAATCAGAGGAAGGATACAGAGACAATGGTGTATTGATAAAAAAGAAGGGGTTTAACTATATGTACAGAGTGGGGGAAACTACTCTAACGTCACATTAGAGATAATATAAAAGGTGAGCAAACGCTGCCTTGTAATTTAAGACCGTGTGTGTCAGCGGTGTTTACCCTGCACTACTCTGCTGCAGACAGACAACCACTGAGTGCAACTACATTCCTTTCCTCTCTCAGAGCTGAAACCTTTGCAGCCTGCGGGGTGTCTACGCTTCAGGCCTAGCAATGACAAAAAGACACAGAAAACAAAAGACAAACACTAATGACACCTTGTAAACATACCCTGTGCTTTTTTTCCTTTTCTTTTTTAAGGCAAACAGAACCAGCACCTCTTCTGTAACTCTTGGTCCCTTCCTGCAGAATGTACTAGTTGGCTAGATGCCGGTGTTTACAACAGAACAGAAAGTAAACATAGCTGCTTTTTTGTTCAGTTTGGGTATGGGGGTGGGCAGTAAAAAAAAAAAGAAAGAGAGAGAGAGAGACAGCGAGAGGAATTACGAACAGCAGTTTGAGATGACATCAGACAAAAGCTGCTTGCAGCAACAGGGTGTTTGTCTTGTCCTCTCAGGCTGGCCCATGTGTTACTCTAGCAGAGCCTGCTCCACACTGGCACTCCACTAGACAGCCTTCCAAAAAAAAAAAAACACCCCCAGCTGCTAGGAATTTGTGCAGCAAAGGCCCAAATCATCTGGACCCATCTGGAGCGCAACTGGCTGGCAATGTTCAATGGTCTGAAAGAGACTGATGAAATGTAAAAAAAAAAAAGAAGGTGTGTGTGTGGGTGTGTGTGTGTGTGTGTGCATGCATGTGTGTAAGAGAAAGCAAGAGTGAAAATGATTACAACTTTTTTGCAGTTTAGCACATACCCTTTGCAATGCTTTGCAGGGATAAACTGAGAGAGAAATACACACACAAACACACACACCCACACACGCTTCAAGCCAATGTTGTGGGGAGATTTAATAAGCCAGGTTTTTTGCCCTAATGAGACACACAGACCGACAGCTCTCTGCTGCCCAACCAGCCTCCCTGTGCAAAGAGGTGTTCAGCCCAACACTTTCCTGGAAAAAAGGTGGAGATGGTTGGGGTGGGTGTGTGTGGGTGTGTGAGGGGGGCATGGGAGGGGTGGGGTGGGGGGGTTGCAAAGCATCATTAGCCATGCCCATTACCTGCCTCCCAATGAGAGGACCCCACTAACAGAATGTGCTCTGGATTACTGAAGACCACTGGGAAATGGAAGGGGAGAGGATTGTGGTCTGGATTTAAAAAGTGGAGAGACATTTTTTTGTTTGTAGTTAAAATTAAAAGTCTCTGGAAAACAAAAGACACAAGAAAAAGTAATACAGGGAGGCCATTTTCTTGTTCAGAAAGACATGGGAAAAATACAGACAGTGAGTGTGAAAGACAGAGATATTGTCTGTGACTGCAAGAGACACAGGGGGAGAAAGAGGGAAAGAGAGTAGGGGGGAGAGAGACAGAGAGGGGAAGAGAGAGATAGAGAGAGAGAGGGAGAGAGAGAAAGAGATACAGAGAGGGAGAGACAAAAAGAGACAGAAGGAAAAAGACAAAGAAAAAGAGACAGAGAAAGAGAGAGACAAAGAGAAAGACAGAAAGAGAGAGACAGATAGAGACAGAGAGACAGACAGAAAGAGAGAGAGAGAGAGCGAGCGAGCGAGCGAGAGAAAGGACATAGATCACCTGAGAAAGCTGTTGTGAATGCCTGCTGCACCAGGAGAGAGACCAGCTGATCCCTCTGCTTGCTGTTCGGCATTGAGAACAGGGCTGGCCAATGTTTTGGGAGCATCTGACTCCTCTTAAGAGGGGTGTCGTCATCAGCTCAGTAAACAACCCATGATAATCTCTCTCCCCTAACCCCCCCCCCTTCCTTGTCCACAGTCACAGCCTCACAGTACGCAGCCTTCTGCCAAACACCACCCTGGCTCTGCAGTTCTTACAAAAAACAGCCAACTCATCATCAAGCCTTGAAATAACCAACAGAAATGACTTGCATTTAATTACTACCTTAAACAAGATCAACCTCGGCATGATTTACATGTTTTTTATTTTTTAAAGGATACTTAAAGAAAACTTTAAGTTGGCTGTGTGTCAGCATATAAGCCTAAGTGCTTACTTGATATTCCTAGCAAGAAGCCTGTGATTTGGCAAAAGAGCAGGCAGCACATGTCTTCACATACAGACACGTCCACGAGTGCAGGGGGAGTAGAGAGGATCCTGAACTTCCATCTAAATGGGGGCTGTTCAGAGTCATGGGAGCCTTATGTTAAATGCAGCAAGTTCCCCGTTCCCAATGGGCCGAGTTAAGCCACGAGTCAGTGCCACAGGGAAGTAAATAAAAGCCCCTAAATTACAGCGCATCTGCTCGCTGCAGAAAAGGCCATAACGCTTGGCGCACATCACCGGCAAGAAGTAGTGCAAGATGAGGACAACCTTTCATCCCTTTTAAACAGCATTCTGTGGCACTAAAGTGGCGCTAAATTGAAACCTGTCAGCTCAATCAAGCGAGGAGAAAGAGCTTGACAAAGATTTTAATAAGGCTCACAGTGGCGTTGGAGGGGCTTCGGGCTTCTCATGACATGCCCCGGTTACCGTGGCCCAGGCAATCTGGATGGCTGGGAGCCCCCCACCCCTGTGGGTGCAGCCTTGTCCGCTGAGGCCTGGAAACTCAATTAGAGCACGCACACACACACACACAGACTCACACACACACACACACACACACACACACACACACATGCCCTCACTCACACTCACTCTCTCTCTCTCTCACACACACACACACACACACACACACACACACACACACAAAACTCTGCCTCGCCATCAAGCCATTGTACCACTCGTTCGGTTTTTAATTGAAAGCACTCAGCCATAAAAACCTCCAGCCAGCACACCCCAGCTAAGATCGCTGCTGATGACTCCTAATCTAGTTAGGCCACATAATGTCAGAGATTAGCGCAAAGCGCCCAGCCTCGTGGGGTTTCATCAACTAGATACCCAGATTTAGGACGGCTTTGACAGCTGTCAATTATCCATCACTGAACACTGGCCTGGATGGCAGTAGCAAAGACAAAGCTTGTTTAGTCTACTCCATGCAGATCTGTGCAGATCTCCTTAAAACAGCCACTAGTCACTAGTCACTATTTAATGGTTAACTGGTGGGTTTATCTCTTTGATGTGGCTAACCAATAAAGGCAGTTTTGCGTTGTAGTGGCAAAGGGTGAAAGTGAACAGTCTTAGTCAGAGCCTTCAGCCTGTAAAACTCTGCATCCAGGGGCTAACCCCCCTGACTTCACTGTTTGCAATGTCGCATTTTTGCTGCTGCTCATTTTTTAATATTATTTTTGCTAGTTTTCCCAATGTCCCAATTACCAAGTGATGTAACATTCTTTTGTAGCCCAAGATGTTTCTACACTGCTGCAAAAAATGTAACTTTCTAAAACTTGTTATTTCTAAACCTACGGTCACGGTCATTATTCAACCCATTCAGATTTATCAATATTTCAAATCACGAAAACTTCATCTAGAGTTTTCATGACCTCTTTTTAAGAAAACCATGAAATGCTGGCGTGCCCTCCAAACCCTCAGGGGCTGCACATACTCAGTCTGGCATGTGTAGGAGCCAGAGGCACGCCAGAGAAGGCATTAAGGGAAGCTGCCTCTTCCAAATTAAAAGGGAGGTGCAAAATGAGCTCCCCATGCACACTTCAAGTCTTCCAATCTGTGCTCAAGCCTGGCTGAGCTCATTAAACAAAAAGGTGTCACAGCGCCCAAAATCCTGGGGATTAAGCAAATATTTGGCTGAAGCATAGGATCCCCTATTCGAAATGCAATTAGTTAAAGGCTGGGATTGAACTTCATTCTGGTAAACTATCTTGTGACGCTGTTTGGTCACCTCACGTTGTGGAAGGAGTCAATTTTCACCAGAACCTCCTGATTCATTACTTCTACATCGCAGCCACATCAACCACACAAAGGAAGGCAACAATCAGCGTTAAACGGCCTTCATCTTTACATAATTTACCTCCCCCGACACCTTCCACCGACTCCACACAAACCTCTCTGTCCTGTCTGTGTGATCTATGGTCCTGCTTAGCTCAGCAAAGGACAGCCATGCCATATAGCCCCATGTGAAGTCAGCACAAGTCAGTAAGCCCTGTATCGGTCCTGCAATCTCTGTTACTGTGTCAAGTCCATTAAATCTGGCAAATGCAATTACGCTTCCTCTGATGAAATGCAACACGATCCGCTGAGAGAGCGGCAGCCTGCCCGAGCTCCACTGGGCCTGCGTCACCAAGGGCACGTCACGGTGAGAACACGAACACACACACACACATACATACACACAAAACACACACACACACACACACACAAACACACACACACAAAGATGAGCCACATCAGCAGATCCTCCTCACACACAGTTGGGTTTACATTAGGCCCGAGTGGTAGTCTGGACTCTCCGCTGATGGAAGGTGAGGCCTGCAACAAATACTACAGTCTGCAGCAGGGCAACAAATATTGAATAACAGCTTCCAACATCACTAAGCGACCTTTTGTAACCATTCCACTGTGGCAGCCCAGCAACACTGCACAAAAGGCCACACTATATATCAGCTTGGGTACCTTGTATGTGTGTAAGCTACACACTGTGTGTTGTCTATGTATGGCATGTATATTGGGTGACTCACCACCCCCTTCCTTCCCTCCAACATCTATCTCAACAGTGAGTTACTTAAGAAACATACCACCTTTTTTTGGGAAATTGCCTCATAAGATCTACCTCTGAATTAGATCAGAGTATACACACCCTTATCTGCTGTGTGTGTGTGTGTGTGTGTGTGTGCGCACACAGCTGTGCACACAGAGAGTAGTCTGTCAGTCCTACCGATAGCATAGCTTAGCATAATTTAGTGGATTGCACCCACTAGCCTATAGCTTTTAACTCACTTCCATTGAATTAGGCTAGCGATGGGGAATGCCAGACTGGGTTACTGACCACACGGAGAGGAAAAGGGCATGCTTTCCTCCTATCTAGGCCAATTCTGGGGGTAGACACCAAAGTAAGCTAATTTCTTAAAAAAAGGTGGCATGTTCCCTTAAGAAGTGCCAGATGACATAAGCACCAGCAAGAGAGGATTAAGAGGGCACTCAGAGGGCAAAAGAAGGAAAAACAAAAATCAGGCCAACTCACTGTTCCATATCACGGCAGGTTAGCCTGCTGCTATCAAACACAAGCAGAGGCAACATGACCTACAACACTCAGGGAGCATGATCAGACTTGGCTTCGCATTGAGAGACAAACTGATGTCATGAGAATCTGCAAATAGATTGGTGCACACAACCACTCACTCTTCACTCACTCACTTAGTAACTAACACTCAAACACCGATACCACCCTCCACCCTCCACCCCCCAACTCTCTCACACACACACACACACACACACACACAGTCTCCATTTCTTTCTCTGTCTATACCCATGAGCCAGAAGGCTGAGACCTCAGAGAGACAGAAAAAGGCACAGACACAAAGAGTCACAGAAAAAGAAAAAGAAAAACAGAAACAAAAACAAAAACAACTAAAACAGAAACAAGAATAAGTATAAAAAAAATGATGATTCAAAGCAATGACTGGCCACAAAGAAGAAACATTCTCCCTCTTTTCCAGACTTGCCCTGCGTCTGGACTGTACTGTGACTCAACACAAATGTGGATGCATCAGCAGCGAGTACAGGGGAAACCACTCCTTTTTCTCCCTCCAGTGCTGGGAAGATACGCATCACCTCTACTCCCAGCTCCCTGAAGGATGATGTGATTTCGAAGAGTTTCTGCATGTTAAACTTCCCCTAATAGCGTAAGCTGACAAATGTAGGCAAGGGGACTTTCTAAACATGGCCCCAGACTGAAAGGAAGGTTTTTGAAGCTTACCAAAGTAAGACACGGCATGCCTCATCAGAACCCTCTCTCCCTCTCTTTCTCTCTCTCTCTCTCTTCCTCTTCTGTCCCTACCTACTCTCATCCTGTCACTTTCGACACATCACCTTATCTCCCATCTCCTCAGATCTGACTGTGAAACGATTGCATAATCCTGTGTCGATGTGAGCCGCTCCCCCCACCCACGGGTTTCAGGTGCTCACAGAGGAGAAAAGGGAGTTAAAGTGGGGAGTCTCTCTCTCTGTCTCTCTCTTGCTCTGTCAGTCTCTCTCTTCTTTCTTCCTGCTGCGCTTCAGATACCAGGCACTCGTCAGCGGTGCTGTGGGCGCCATGGCACAGAGCATCCCCAGGGCTAAGTGAGCCGAAATGAGATCTGCCGCCGCTGCCCGGGTTCCACAGGTCGTCTTCTACAAGTGCTTTTACTGTCTGAAGAGAAGATTATGCCCACCCTCTCCCACCCCCCCAACTCCACCACCCCCCTCCCCATTGGGGAGTGCATGTCACTCATCTAAATGAAACCCAAATCCTCTACGCTGCCGCCGAGCCATGCTTTCTGCCTGCCGATCGCAGATAAGAGCTTATGCACTTTTCAGGCCCGGATCTAACTTCAGAAATACACTTTACAAAGAGCCAGACAGAGGCTGACACATAGAATAGTGAAGGAGTACAGAATTAAACTCTGAAATGAGAAAGGGAGACTGCAAAATGTCTAAAAAAAGAGATATCGGGTTTTAAGGTGAGAAGGACTAAAAAATTAACCGACCATATGAAAGTACATACGAGGCAAATCACCACCCTGGCTGACATAAAGAGACAGATGCTAAAGTGCACAGACAAAACAGAAACCAAGATCACTGAATGATCTGTTTGATTTTCAAAAGAGTCAGACACATTTTAGTGAAACAGAAAGCTGGACCATGGTGTGTAAACACAAGCTACACTGTCCATGCAATACCCGCCCCCCCCCAAAGCCCCAGACACACACACACACACCCAGACACACACACATACACACACACACAACAGGCCTCCATGCTTTATGTACACTGCTCTTTATAAGAAAAGGTGAGCCCTTATGCTAAGGAGATCTAGTGGATCTTCTCAAAAGCTGTGGTGCTAACAGTCTTGTAAAGATCTGACTTGACCACCTGATGCTGTTTTCCTCAAGTCAACTGAGGAGCAGCCATCAGAAAGATACTCTCACAAGAGAATTCTGGACGACTGACAACATTTACACTTTGGAGGCATTTCGAAATCGCTGGCAGGAAAAAGGCCTTTCAGTCATCACCACGGGAGAACGCAAACACAAACCTAAGCCACCAAAATTGCTGGTTGGCAAGTTGTGTTTGGTAGGCTAACTGATACGAGCTATTCAAGTGCTGGAACGGCGATGTGGTAGTAATGAGCCCGGGGGCGCTCAGACGAGTCAAATATTTAGATTTGCAAGGAGGCCCCCGTTTACACAAGAGGAGCTAAGCGTTCCCAGTGCAGTTATGCTGCAACGGTTCGGAAATGATGTGATTCCTCTGGACGGCTACCAATGATATTCATTCAAAAATACATCAGATATAAGCATACGGCATAAACATCCAACTAAAGACCGGTCAGGGAGCGCTGGCCTGCTATCAGTGCTGTGATATGTATCCAAGTAAAAACACGGCTGGTTGGGACTCACTAACAAAAACACTGACCTCTGATCTGGCGTCTGATTTGAACTTTAAGCAGTGCACTACTGTCAGAAAGGCTTTTCTGTAATGCAAATGCTTTGGCTTACAGTGGCGTTAAGAAAGACCCACTTCATGATCTCCTACAAGTCTCTGTTTTGTTCAATACCCCACATCCCGCCTCCCTGTTATTGAATTGACCAGTGAAGCAGTTACCATTTTCAGGCACTCAATGCCAGCCATTGATCTGGGCATCAACTAAACTACCCCACAAAGAGACATAGTTCTATGTGTGGAAAAAAACATATGGATTTTAAATGTCCTTTGTTAGTTTAAGGAGTTTAAAAAATTAACAGGGGGAGGAAGGAAGGCCTTTGAGGCCTTGTGGTGAGAGGTGGGTGTTCCTTGGTGTTGAAATTCAACGGCCATTTTAACAGCAAACACTTCCCATGTCATCACATTTTCCCGCCTGACCGAACTCTTAATTCAACAAATCCCGCTAAGCTGTCTTTTAAAACAGGGGCTCTCCGTAACACTCTCACGGACACACGCTTCATTAGCTGAATAGCAGCCCAGCAGGTTCACAGCAGCTCCCCTCGCTGGTTTCTCATTACGGCTCTCCTTCAGTCCAGCAGCAGAACCAGCCAGCCGGCTGGCCAGGACTGTCAGCAGATTGTGAGAGTGAATGAGAGGTAGATGGAGGGTGACAGAGTGAGAGTGTAAGGTTTTGGGGAGGGGGGGAGGGGGGCAAGAGAAGTCTGAGAAAACTGAGTGCAAGAGCAACAGTCCATGTAACAGAATGTAAGTTTTTCCCCCAAAAGAACTCTGGCTTAAGAGAAAGCCTGTGCTCTATGGAGCGCACCCAGGCTCTGCTTCAATCTCTTTTCAATTTCTCACTGTCATACGTCTAGGAGATTCCCACCATCCTCCTGGCCCCACATATCTTCCTTTTCAACACCTGGTGGGACTAAGATTACAATTGGGATTAACGGATGCAGTACACAGTCCTCCAGATAAGTAACAAAGAGAACCCCCAATAATCTATTATAATGCATGGAGATTCTTTTTAAGTAATCTGGTTTGGTACTCTTTGCTGACAATAATAGTACCCTTTGTTTACAGACGAGTCCAACACTGCTGCCTGTCAAACATTTTAATCCCCCATAAGAACACAGACACACCCACATAAAAATTAACACATTGAAAATGGTACCTTCAATCACACTAACTGAAGATACATCTGTGAACAGCTGTAGCCCTGACTTAATATCAGCATCATCACCCATATAAACAAATTTGTCTAAATTTCTTTTGGATGTTTTCTGCTCTGTGTGTGGCTTTCAAAAAGCACAGTCCAGAGGGAGGAAAAACACTAGAAGTGCACAGCACACATGAGGAAAAAGAGAGTGAATTGGGACATTAATCAGTGTGTGTAGATGGGGGGGGGGGGGATTGGGCTCTGTGCCATTGATTTGTAGAAAGCCTGCACAGGGATGGTAGGCATGTTCGATAAGCGATTATTCTTCCTGCTCCGCAGCAGGATGTGGAAGTGAAGATAATCAGTCCAGGCCACAGGAAGAGAAAGAGGGAGACAAAGACAGAGGGAGATGCTCTGTGTGTGTATATCTGGCTATGTTTACAGTGCATGTGTGTGTATTTAAGAGTCACAGAAAAAAGTGTTTACACATGTGTGCTTACATGTCTATATGGTCTCTAAAAAACACACAGGCAAAAATGGACTTTGCTGGAGCGTGTGTGTCTGATAAGTGGGGTAAGTGCACCCATGAAAACGTGAGGAGGCTGATTCACTGATATCTGGATTATCCCATTAGCCAAGAGCGCCACAGCAAGACCCATAAAGCCCTTCTGCTGAGAGATTCACAGCCTCTGCTGCCAAAAGGGCTCTTCGCCTGGAGAAGGCATGGCATCAACTGTGTATGTGTGTGTGTGTATGTGTGTGTGTGTGTGTGTGTGGTGGGGGAAAATCCACTCAGTAGATGGACACATGGAGACACACACACACACACACACACACACACACACACACACACACACACAAGACTGTGACACTATTCCCAGCCGAGTTCCCATCAGATCCAGTTTGAACAGACATAGTTAGAAGGGCCTGCAGGAACGTGAGCTAAATCTGTCTGAACAGATCGTCTCAGGATTTCAGGAAAGCCGGTTGATGTAGTAATCGCGACAATAATAACCAAAACAGACACAGACGGCCGCTGACAGGGTTTCATTGCGTGATCATGAAAACACTTAGGTGCGCTGATGGAACAGATCGGTTGACTTAGCTCTTCTGCTTTGCCAATATAGTATTTCTCTGGATGAGGTCATCAATTACTCAACGCAGAGTGCTGTGTGTGCAAGTCAGAGAAGAAGAGAAGAGAGCAATGAGGCATGGTGTTAAGGGTAGAATGATGCTTCAGCAAGCGGGAGGGGGGGAGAGAACGAGAGAACATGAGAGGGAAATACGATGACCTCCCCTGTGCCGTGCTTGTGCTTATGTGGATGAACCGTGTGTACACAGAGCCTGTCCCTGTATGCCCTCTGATGGCCTTGAGCGGCTTGTTTACCTCCCAAGCCCGTCTGACTCCCTGCTTAGCATCAAGTTTCCACTCGACACTACACGTTTGTTTCTATACTTCAATACCTGGCATGTCTCATGTCAAAAAGTTACTGTATGGTTCTTCTGAATCCAGGAAAGAATTTATTTCTTTACGTTTCTGCCTGATTTAGTTCACCTGTCAGATCAACAAAAGGTCAGTTAGAAATAGACTGCAGGCATCCAAACAAGATGGAAATGTGGCTGACACAAAGTCAGAAAGAAATCAGATTTGGCTTTGCATACACCACAGACAAGTGTAGGGGGAAAAAAAAACTGGGGCGTGTCTCTTTAACCTCACTTAAACCTCCCTCAACACCACCATCACCGTTCTTCCCCTTCCCCATTTCCGCTCCCTAACCACACTGGCATGGGGGGAGGCGGCAGCTCACACACTCACAGCACCGCTCTCACAGCTGGGACACTTAGAGAGGAGATAGGAGGGCTGGGGAGCAGAGGCTACAGGACATGACAGTGATCGCTCAGCAGCGCTATCTTAGGTCAGGATGACTGGGGTTTGTCCACCCTTTCTCTGTCAGAGAGCAGAAATTATCAAACAGCAGTTTTTCAGCTCCCCGGCACCTAACTCACAAGGTGTAGCTTTTTGCAGAGAATCAGGTTACAGGGCAGAACTGGAGGGCAGTTCGTGATCATGATAAAATTCAGGTCAATTGCGATGATCAGCCTGGGGTATGTTTTAACGATCACATGGCAGAGTTTACCTTTCCCTGCACTACTGGCATTTGTGACCTGCTGGGGGAGGTAAAGATAGAAAAAAGCAGCATGAGTGAAAGTGGAGTAGGGGGCAGCGAAAGTAATGCTGAAAAGTAATGCTGGTCTTCGAGTTATTCCCCTAAAGCTAATGTCATTGTTGACAAAAAAAGGTAACAGAACAGGTTATCAGTTGTGTGGTGACAGTTTTGTTTATGGACAGAGTGACATGGAGCGAAGAAAGGGCTAGGTGAGATATGTTTGGTGTCTTCAAAGACAGGTTTCAATCCAGATGCTCTCAAATTGACTGTCTGATGATTACAGATAGACTGATATCCTGACTTCTACATATCAGTATCACATGCATCAGCCATGAAAAACCCCTACCTCTACCCCTGATGGTCAGGCACCATCCCAGTCAGGATCTCAGTACCCCCCAACCCTCATTCTCTCCATCCTGCTTAACCTCCGCCCTCTCCATCAATGAGCTGGCAATGTCAGCACAAATGTCTATTTAATAGGGATTGCTGTGAGGCTACTTGCCTAGCCACAGTCTTTCAGAGAAGCTATGCCCTGCATGTCATCCTCCTCCCAAAGTAACGCTAAACAGGAGTGGTTTATTTAGGTCTTTTAATGGCCACACTGGAATATCTTCATTATATTTTCTTTTATTTTCATAAAGAATAGGTTAAGTCATAGCAGGCATGGAGTAAAATCCCTAAACACTTTAAATTATTTAAAAACTCTTCATGGCAGATTAAAGTTTTCACTGTTCTTTTGCTTAACAGGCAAGTAATTTCTTGTAATGATTCCCCTAAAACTGCACAATAATGTAAAGCTGCGTCATCATTTTGCTTCAGAACAAGTGTATGAGAATTTGCTAGTTTGCTAGTAGTGTCAAGATTTGCTGCCAACAGGGTGCATGAACACAGCTCTAAACAAACATAGTGCAATATGTCAAGTACACTTCAAACAGGCACAGTAAGGCAATATTAATTTTAAATAATTTAAACCCTTTTTTGTTCTGAAACAAGAAATAAAAGAGGGATTCAAGTACTTTCTTAACAAAAGGGAGACCTGTCTGACTTCATCTTTAATCAGGAAAGTGGCCAAAACCATTCTGATATTTTTAAAAGGAGTCATGTCTCACGAGAAAATATTGTGTTTTCTCAACACAATGTTTTTTGTATTTTAGGCTTGTAATTTGGACTACAATTTACAATGAATAACTATTCTTCTCTCAGCTTGCGTACTGGCCTCCCCCCCGGCCACAAACAATGCCGAGCCAGGCTGAGAGAAGCACAGAGGGAAAGAGCTGAAACACGGCCAGGCAGCCACGACAGGGGCCTGTCACCACAGCTTCACATGTCCAGATGATACTCTTGCCAAGGCAGCCGTCAGCATTGCTTTTCTGCTCACTCTGCCAACCCATCTGAGCTTCCCTCCCTAACCACTCCCACTACCTCTCCACAACAACTGCCTCTTTTCATCACAAAGTGAAAGGTAACACCCTCCAACCTCAGCCAACTGACCTCTCAAGAGGTCTCCCTGAGGTAGCAGGGAAAACTGGCATCCTGCCCTGGGCAAAGCCTTAAGATCTTCCCAGACAGTCAATTGATGGTGGGTGGGGGGGAGGGGCGAAATGATGAGGGGTTTCCTAACAAAGATCAAACAGAATCTATACATCATAACAGCCTACTACGATTCCTGCTGGTGTCTGTCTCCCCTTAAAGAAACCCAACTGAACCCCACACCAATCCCACCGAGACTCAGACGCATATAACAAGGTCTCTCTTGGGACTTCCGGAGGTTGCTTGCAAGTAATTCTCCACGAATCGTACCCTCTTTCCTGCGATCCAGCCAAGGCCGGAGGTCGTTTCACTATTCGGCTCCCTTTCACAACGTGAGCCCCCCCTTTAATTGTCATGCGGCTCACGGCAACAGGTCCACAGCGGCTGCTGTCTTAGGGTCCGGGCTGACGTGCTCATTAGCAGGTTACAGCTGAGCCGCTCCCGCCCTCTCCCACCGGCACAGAGGTGTGCTGCAAGGGATTAAAAAGCCATGCAACCGACGCCTTTTACGCCAAGAAAACGGGGACCCCGAGGGAGGGTAAAGAGGATCAATACCATAGTGCTCCTCAAGAAAGGAACTGAGAGGGTAGGGCTTTGTGTGCTACCCATTTACTGGCCTTACAGTTGGACTGCGAGCCAAACGGCAGGCTCCCCAGTGACAACGCCACCCTTCTGTCAGAGACCTCTCCTTCACTCTGTTCTATTATTCAGAATGAATGGAGGGCCCTTATTAGGAGCCTCTGGAAACTCCAGCCGGGTGATAAAAAGGCCCCTCTCTGTCCTCCGCATCGCGCCGGCTGGTCACGGCCTCGACTCGAGTGCCCCGCCACTAAACGTCTGTCTCTCAGCTCAGATCTCTGGCAATCTGCCATCTGCACAGCGTGTAATATGAAACTTTAAAAAATGACAAAAAAACAGGGAAAGAAAGACAGAGAGACAGACAGTGATAAGGGTGGGGAGTGTTGGGGTGCAAAACAAAGTAAAGCAGCTCTTCTCCATGAATGTTTCATGATGTTGCTGGTGGTTTTGAAGCAGCTGCGACGTCATTCCTACCTTACCTTCTTCAACTAAACACCCAGGCTAACAAGCAAGGGGGCCGTGTTACAAACAGGTGCCATCACCGCCCCTTGTTTACGTTGTCGCAGAAAGCACAGGCACCAAAGTAGCCTGCTGGCATCATGGCATAGAGGAGGAATAACAGTGCCAAAGCTGGCATGCCCCCCCGGGGCCTGACGCTTATTTAAGTACACCTAGAAGAAGAGGATTGAGCTGTGGCTGACACTTCAGATTCTACTTCTCGACAGATACAGCGAGGCAGAGAATGAAGGGAAGAGAAGGTTGGGGGTTGGGTGTTGTGTGCATGAATGTGTGCGCGTGCATGCATACGAGGGACTGAGTGAGTGAGTGAGTGAGTGAGTGAGAGAGAGAGTGTGTGTACAATGATGGAAAGCCAACCTGTCAATCAGACATCAGATGCTTTGCCTCGATCAGCAGGTAATATGAGCATGACCTCTCTGAGCCCAAGATCACTGCAGCACTACTCTAGTATTCATACTGAACTCAGACAGACACAGAACTTTTGCCACACAAATGCAATTCCAATCATTCAATGAGAAAGGATACATGTAAGACCTATGCAAGTCTTCTACACTGACTTTCAAACAGCGGCAATTTTGCATTTTGAACATAAACACGGTGTGTGGGGGGGCCGCTAACGGCTGCTTATTTCAAATATCAGAGGTGGGGCTTGGTAAAGAACAAACAAGGAAGTTGAATTCAAAATAATTGACAACACTTCTCTTACCGCACCATCCACAGGTATAATGCTACATGGGGCAATCTTGCAGGGCGGTAATGATTAACTTAAGATATAACATGCAAACAAAAGAGTAAAGGTTCTCATGTAATCATGTGCTGGGTGTTTGCTCACAGTTGTCCATGTCTACTCTGTTCTCACTGTTGCACTCTGCAAGAGTGTTTCTAACCATCCTTCATACAATTCACTCGCTCCACATTAACTATGTACAGTAGTTAATGTTACAGAGCCATTTTAATGATGTGGTGACAATGCATGTAGCCTAGTGTACTGCTGTGGTAACATCAATATCTGAATAAAAGTCCAAGTCTGTGACAGTAATGACAGTGTATGTCAGTATTCAGGACTGAACATCCAGCATCCCCATCATCCAAAATCCAGGACAGAAAATCTTTACTGTTTTAGCATCGGGGTCAGCTTTTTGTAGATGAGACAGAGGGGTGGGAAAAAAAGATAGATTTGAACAACTGACTCACTTGATGAAGCATCGGGCTCCTTCGAATGTAAATCCCTCCTCCCATCCAGTTGGTAAATCTGGATCGTGTAACGGACAAAGAGAGAGCAGCTCATGTAAGCATACATGCAACAGACACAATATAATGACATGAGCTCTGCTATCACTGTAATCAAGTTTGACAAACTTAAGAAGGGCTTATTGTGTCATTGTGAGGATTTACACTATCACTTTGTAAATTTAGGTTAAAGAAACGTTACTGCCAGCCGTTTGATCCGGACGACCTCCTGCAGCAAGGGAACCGTCACTGTACCTACACTTCATGCTGCTCGTTACTGCATCAGCATCAACTCCTCTGTTCACAAAACCAACATTCTTTTATTTAACTGTAAGCAGATAAGAAAACTCTTTATCTTGTATGTCTGTTGCTTTGTAGTAGCGTTTCCCGATTTGTCAACAGAAGAGCGCAGCCACCTTGTAAAGAAGTGCATTACGTAATATTGAGAATTATTTGATTATATTTCATTTGCCTAATGCTGATGAAGCTTTCTCATGCCTGCCGTATGCTCTTATTTAAACTGAATAGCCTGCTAGCTAATCACGTTGTGGAGCACATCCCGTTCACTCATGAGCTGCATGCTTGTCAATCACCGCGCGCTGAGCTTTAAATTCAAAAACCGCAGTATGTACTCCAGCACTTACAAAAGCAAACTTCGCGGGATAAAAACAACGGCAGTCGTTATTTCACTTCAACATCTCTTAGACCGAGATATCACCAAATATAATGGAATTCGTGACTTACAGTGCCAGGTGGTTTTGTGACAACATCAGCGACGTTTGCTAACATAAATAACCTTACCTACAAATGACTTGCCGTGTAAAGTAACGTTAACGTTACCCACCTCAACGTGTGCTGGCACATCTAAAGATTTTTAAAATTAAACTGACGTTGGCGGGCAAGCGTTAATGCTATGAATGTTTAAATGTACCACAACTCAGGTGAAACCAGTTTTGCGATAACAGAAAGCTGTAGGAACACAATTCGTAGAGTTGGATACTTTCTAGAAAAGTGGTGATTAAAGAGCAGACCTCTCGGAGCAACATTGGAAACTTTAATCAGGTGGACCTTACCTGGAGTTTTCCGATGTCCTGTGATGACGGCCTCGCCACTGACTGGATGCAGCCAGGTTGTACTCTTTGCTTCTTCACTGTTGATAAGAAACGGGAAAGGTGAACATGAGGGGGAAATCGACAGAAAAAATACTGTCGAAAGAATATTCAGTACAACAGGACCGTATATCCAGTAGATAATTACTTCATAAAGAAAATGCGTCCGTCCCGAGTAACCCCATAACTCCACGAAGAAGGGAGACAGGAGATCCAGTCCGGGTTTAGATCCGCCGCCATGTCTGGCTGTTCACGGATTTGAGCTGCGCGTCTCCGCTCGAGCCGCGCGTACACGGAAACCCTGGCAACGAGAGAGTGTAAAAGCCAAGTAGAAGAACCTCTGGGGGGCGGGAGCGCTTCGGTGAGTGCGACTGTTGTGTTCTTCGTACGACTACAAGACAAGTGGAGATGAAAATGGTGAAAGGTGAAAAGTGAAGACGAAAAAGTCTGCTCTAACTTGTGCATAAGACAATTTCACTGCTTCATCTCTGCCTCTGTAAAATATTTCCTGCTAGTCAATATACGAGAAAAGACCAATTGGTATTGATAACACACTGACCCATTTTCACAATGTAGTCAGGCTACTCTATAAAGTGGCCTACTACCGCCCCTCCTCTGTAAACTATACCCCTCTCCAGTACATGTGCATTGTATAAATTGTCTATTATTGTCTGCTGAAGCAAGATTGCAGATTAAAACAAAATGTCCACGAACTGGTAAACTAGTAGCCTATCTTGGACCGTGCCAATACAACCATTTTGCACTCACTTAGCCACTGCATGCTTACACTAAGGAAATATAAAATGCATGAAGCCAGTGCTGTGTTTCTTCATACTGTCTGTTTGCCTCAGGACAAAAGTCAACCTGTTACTGTTGTGTTACTTCTATTCAGTATTAACATGAGAGAGAGGCTTTGCCTCTGATTCCTAGTTCCTTTCCAGACATTTGTTCACCCCACTGCTATCCCAGCCACCCCACAACCCACTTTTATAGAATCCCTACTGTTGCATTTCAGGAAAAAAACTCATAATGTAAATCTGGTATTTACCGCCAGCTGGTGTTTGGAATTGAAAACACAGAAATGTCATGCATCTCAAAGCATGATTAAAGTTGTTTGTTTGTGAGTGCAATACAGAGCGGCAACTTCCCCTGTACCCCCAAATGACCCTATAATCCCAGTGGAATCATACATATTTCCATTGTTCTCTCAGATCTTGGTGTCAGACAGCTTTTCATAAAGGCTGTTATACAATCAGTCTCAACAACAGATATGACATTCAACACCACAGTCATTGTGCATGGTCTGTCAGGGGTCATTGTGCAGTATAGCACTGTGTCGTTTTCCTTAGCAGGCACTTTTTTTTCACAGGTGCTGGATCGGATGTGACCTGCCTTTGAGGTAATGCGGTTGGTGGGAGGCACTGAGTCGCCTGAGCAGTACTAAGGAGAAATCCAGTGGTTAGACAAATGGGTTTAAGAAGTAAATTGAAATGAAAATCTAATTTCACCAGCACTTTGTTGTCAGGGATGTGGATTAAAATGCCAACACTCAATCTTTCAATGGCCTCACAAGTCACCATTGTGCACCAAAGCAAAGTAATTGTCTTTGAACCATGGCACCACATGAACAATTTGGATGGTTTAAAAAATAAGGCCATGACATATTTCAGTCATATAGGTATCATAGCTTAATACAATATGCCTCAATGGGTGCATGGCAATACTTTCAAATATACCTTATATAGTTATATGCAATATTACAGACCAGATACAGAATACCCTTGTCACTTTTTTCTTCACTCTGAATAGATAAATGGTTAAAATGCTTCCATCTCAAGGCATATTTTAGTGGCAAACCCAAAGCCTTGAGGGTGCATTTGGATCTGCCTTTACCCAATCGCAAACGTCTGGTCGTGACATACGTGATTAGCCTGGCTATAAGCCTGCCTACACACTACAATTCAAATGTAGCACACAAAGTCGCTCTGTTTGCTGATTGGTTAGGCAAGATTCTGCCTGAGACAACAATGTCAATGGAACCTCTGCTAGACCCTCTGTACAAAACGAAGTACAAGGGGCTGGTTTACCAAGCTAGCATCAGGGTATGGTTAGCTAATTTTGGGTAAGATTAAGTTACAGTAAAACAGAGGGAAGCTCCTTCCCTGCTTAAAAACTGTCACCCAAATTAGTGTATGGACCAGGGCGTATGGGAACACAGCCCTATGAGTAAGCACAAAGAAGGAGGAGAAAAGGATCACTAAGGTCAAACAAGGTTACAGCACTTGGCTGTAGTAGAAATAGGTCAACAACACTGTTAAATGACCTGTTCATTTTGGCTCAGTATTCTCAAAGTGTTTGTATTCACTCAGAGAAAAAAAAATGGGGAAAGTCCTCAATCGCTCATTGCAGCCTTGTAATTTAGTGCCCTGAGCCACACAGTGTATCGAATGTCAGGTAGATTGCATGTCTAAAGTTTGATAGACAGTCACTTCATATAATTGATTACATTTTTATCCAAGAATAATATTAGTGTGAAGAAAAAATGTGAACAGACAGTTGAACAGTATTGCAGGCATAATGTTGTGGCATAATGCTGGTGTGTCTTTGGTGCAATTATTTCAGTATGCTGTTACATCAATATGTAGACACAAAAAGAAAAACCTGTTGTCACCTCTGCTGTGTAGAAAGCACTTTCCCCTTTAAACTGAAGTTTCTTGTGTGTTCGTAAATAGTGATGGATCTCAGTATCAAAAAAGAGCACAGGCCAAGGTGATATACAAGACATATCACCAAAAGAAAAACAGTCACTATAGCTCTCAGAGAACTCTTACTAACTTTTACAGACATTTTAACTCAGACAAGCTGTTATGACCTTTGCATATTTCTTTCTTGAAAAATGAAGAATGAAGACATCCCACTCTGGTGGGAGGGAGGGAGAGCAGACTGAACAGGACAAAAATATCTATTTATTAAAGGTTATTTCCCTTAATGGTGTGTCAAGTGGTGATTTTGTGGGAAAACAAACTACTAGGATATTGTGTTATTCTCATTAGGCTCATAGAAAAATATTTAGTGCTAAATATGTTTATGTGGTGCATCAAGGTTTTACAAGAACTAACATGGGAGTGAGGAGATCCCAGTCCATCCCTCCTCCTATGAATAAAGCTGTCGCGTTGCCTTTGTGTCCTACCAGGCCTATTCAATTGGGAAATAACAGGGTTAAATGAACTGTTCGTGGAGCTTCAGTGTTCCTCTCTCAGTATTGACTTAAGTCAAATTCCACTTCTCAGGGAATATTGGTTTCTCTTTTGGATTCTTCTTTACCTGGCTACATCCAAGGTAAACAGTGTGTGCTTGCTATCCTTTCCCCCCAGCAGTCACGCCACAGAATGGCTCTGGATGAAGAGGAGAAGGATGTTGAGGGAGGTCTGAAGTATTTGTTTAAACTCTCTCTGCCCCATTCCCAACGGCCAAAGCACAAAGCTGTGGATCTACACTGCCAAGAGCCATACCCACTCTGCTTTTTTTGACAAATGCTTTTTTAAGACAATTTACTTAAGGGTGTAAAAAGGTGACCTGTCAGAAACTGAAAAGAAGTTTGTTGTTTACAGGGTTCCTACACATTTTCAAATGTAAAATTCCAGACTTTTTCCATACTCAAATTCTCTGAGATTTCGGAGACATCAGTACGGAAGCCGAGAGCGGCCTTCATAATCTTTTTTTTTTAATTCACCGTTATCTTGACATAACGGCATAATTAATTCATGATCTCGAGAAAACAAGAAAACTAATTCGAGATCTCGAGAAATCAAAACAATTATTCCGTGATCTCGAGAAAGCTCTGCTAGAAATCTCAGTTGTTTTTTCGTGATCTCAAATTAATTGTTTTGTTTTCTCGAGATCTCTAATTAATTATGTCGTTATCTCGGTATAATGATGAGCTCTGCTAAGTTGTTTTTTCGTGATCTCAAATTAATTGTTTTGTTTTCTCGAGATCTCTAATTAATTATGCCGTTATCTCGGTATAATGATGAGTTTTAAAAAAGATTATATGAAGGCCGCTCTCGGCTTCCGTACATCAGCGCACCACCAAATACTAATGTATTTAAATGAATTAAACACATACAGTTATTGTGGCATACCACCAAAATCTATAACATATTTAGCTGGGCCTAGAACGTGTGTCAGTGTCCCATTTTTTATGTCATAACCAGTGGCGGCCAGTGGAAAAAATGTTTGGTGGGGCACGAAGGTAGACATCATGAGCATATGTACTACCCCTGGCGGGGGGTATGGGGGTCCTCCCCCAGAAAATTTTGGATTTCTTAGATGCAATTTCCTGCATTCTAGTGCATTTTGGGGTAGCTTGTTTCACATAGCAAATGCAAAATCCATTCTGATTCAGCTTACATTGTCAGTTGCATGACCTTAATAAATACTTGTAAAATGACAGTTGCAAAGTGATAATGAAATGTAGTCTTACAATGAAAGTACACAGCGCTACAGTGCTGCGTCCGCAGCGCAAAATAAAAGGGCCAATTAAAATCTTTTATTTGTAATGCTCTCAAACTTTTTTCACATGCTTCCATAGACTCAAGCTTTGTCGGCACCCCGGAGTGGGAGGGCTTTCGCTCACTGTACCAAATAACAAACAATCATCTCACGTTAAAGTCAATACACTCTCACTGGTGGTTAAGGTGGAACGGTACGGTTTCTTGTTATTGTTAATATGATGAATTTTTTTAATCCCTCACATGTTGGAAGGGCCGCGCCCGTGCGCCCTTAATAAAAGGGCCGCTGCTGCGTCACTTCAGATTTCTTTTAAAATTACCAGATGAGTGTGGAGCATATTTATTAAATGTAACTTTACAAAACCAACAGGAATATTTTTCTGAACTGTATGGAACTTTGTGGTGATAGGGACTTTACATTGCGCTTATGTCGTTTTCTCTAATCGACTGAACTAGCAAATCTATCTGGCTAATTTTCATGTCAGAACAGTGATTACTCGTAGGCCTAATAATGAATTGTTTAACATGTAAGCAACAACAACCCCTTACAAAAAACCCTAATAGAAGCTAATCTCTTCCAAAAAAGTCTGACAGCAGCATGAACAACGCTGCTCATAATGTTAATCTCTGATCCCTGCTCAGTGCCTAACTTTTGACATTTGCTCATCTCGCTGCTGTACGCTACATAACAATCGCAAGTTTCAGACTACAAAACGCTGCTCCGCTCCCTCCGCAGGCATTTCAGCACATTTCTTAGGCAAAATTCGATGAATGTCTGAAAGTTGAGCTGCATTTTACCATGTAGTGGCAAATGTCTGGAAACAAAAATATTTCTCCATACTCTAATTTCAATTTTCCATACTTTTTCAGACCTGGAAAACGCTAAAATTAAATTCCATACTTTTCCATACTGCGTAGGAACCCTGTGTTTATGAAAAACAACACCACACAGCAGCTGTCCCCAGACATCTTATAGGAGCTACAGTTAATTAGACTTAATCTTTGACTTTCATCATGTATTACATATATAGCACTCCATCACACATTTAACATTAAAAGGATAGCAATTGGACAAACCCAGAAAACAGATATTACTATGACTATCACAGTTTGTATTGTCTTTATGCATGTAATGCCTCTCTTACCTCACTAAGGTCCTAAGCAAGAATGTATCAATGTTTAATGACTCTAGTTGCTGTACACCTTGCGATGTGGGACCATATGTGTATTTTGAATACAATTCTGAATACAGTTTTTCAACACATAGAGTTTTTAACACTGGTTGGGATTAGGAAAAGCATAGGTCCCACAGCTAAGTCGTAAATATGTAAAGCAGATACAACAAATAATAAGGGTATTTTATGTCCTTTAGGTGAAGCCCACATGCTTTTGCTTATCGAAAGAGAAAAACAGTGTTAGACAAAGGAGAGCATGAATGCCTTATAGGTCTTGCTTACTTTCTCTGAGTGTTTTGTAATTCCCCTCTGTCTGTAGCCAAAGATTTTTGTGCCCTGAAAAATTATAGTGTCAGCCCTTCGCCCCAGGGCCCAAATAGCCATGGCTGGAAAAACAAATAAACAAACAAAATACTTAAGTCAGCCAAACTCTATTATTCTTTCCATACTTTTAGCAACTTTAGTTACAAGTCATGTTAAGGTCTTGAAATTTGTGGTTTCAAAAGCCAGTCTGGCTATTTTGACACATCTGAAGATGCTCTATTTTACCAATACAACTCAGCAGCAGCATGTGCACACAAGCAGATTCATTGCCCACATGCAGACACTTGGCTTGTTAATTATCCCTTACTGCGTTTTTTGTATTATGCTTTGTACATCAGCTATTAGGCATCTCTCTGATGGCTCTTCAACACCATGTTACATAATAGAATGA
Source organism: Setipinna tenuifilis (assembly GCA_030347295.1). NCBI lineage: Eukaryota > Metazoa > Chordata > Actinopteri > Clupeiformes > Engraulidae > Setipinna > Setipinna tenuifilis. The sequence continues at coordinate 24,564,775 of CM059268.1, read as the reverse complement.
CTGCAACTATTAAAAAAAAATACTGTTGTCATCATTTCAGGCCACACTCGAGGCATCAACAAATAATTAATGGTTGCAAATCATCAAGCAGCTGTCTGAGGTCTTTGTGCTTCCAGCCCAGATGTCCCTATAGCCTTCCAGTCAATGGGCTCATGGGAGCAGAAGATGAGTGTAGGCATAGTCTCATCGTAGTCTCGAGTCGCATCCAAGAGTAAAAACAGTCCCATAACAGTGCAGGGCTTGCATCAAGTAAATTCTTTTAACCATCAAAGAAATAGTAGGGCAACCCTTTTGATACAGCACAGCCCTATTTATTAATTAGTGCTGCTGTTTGTTTTGTTTTGTTTTTATCTTTTTTTATGATTAACGTGTTAATTTCATATGATTTGGGCATGTCTCTCTCTTTCTGTAATAAAACACAGCTGTCTCAGCATGTTGGTGGGTTACGGATTTGCACCAGGTTGGTGCACTGATCTGTTTTTATCCTGTTGGAGGGCATTTGACAGCACAATTCTCTCCAGAAATCAGACTGACAGCTTTATTAGCCCAAATAATAAGGTCTTTGTCATTGATCTTGCAAACAAACCACATATTGAGTTATGCAGCTGTCTAAACTCTCTATAGAGTCAGAGTTAGCAAGTATTGGCAACCTGGTTATAGAGCAGTTATGGTTATATTGTTACAGCATTTAGTAAATATTTTTGTCCAAAGAAACTTACACCATATGAAAATTAAAACATATATATATATATTGAAAACTATGAAAAAGCAATAAATGTAATGAAAGCAGCGATATAAGCATGATGTTTTAAATGATATTAACACCAAATATATAAAATATTAAACAGTTAAACTAATTTTACAGACTATGTTTAAATTTTAAATTAAACATGTTTTGAATCTGCCAAGGCTGTTGGCATGGACAGCCCTAGGTAGATTTTTCCACCACTTAGGTGCTTTGAATTAAAAATGTCTAAATTTCTCACTGATAACAGAAAGCAAGACCTCAGGCAATCAGCAGAGTGACACAAGGGGGAATAACACTGAAACATGATTTTGCATTTTCTGGTACTGATCCACTGGCACGACTCTAGGATTTAAAGTGCTGAATTTCTCCAAACAAAACAAGCTGGGTATTAATATTTTTGTGGTATATCCAAATTGCGCAGGAAAAATGGAGGCTCAGATTAAGACTGTGTTGAAGGTAACCATTTGGAGCATGCAATATTTTCAGCTGTTATGGTGGAGAAAAAACAAGTACAGTTACTTTATCCTTCACATGAAAGCCATAGGAAAGCCCACTCGAACAGGTATAACCAAAGTAAAGGGAGTAGGTAATAAATAAAAATGGTCCAAGCACTGATCCCTGAGGTACACAGAAGGAGAGGTAATAAAGTTTTAAAACTTGCCCGAACAAACTGAATAGTTAGGGACCAACTGGGTCCCCTCTTTGAATATTCTTCATTCAGATCACATAAAGAGAAGGATGTTTCAGTTTATTGTGTTTAGTATAGAAATACAATTTCATTAGGATAACATCTGTTCTTATTGGAGTCTGGCAAATTACACTGAGGGGGGGGGGTCAGACTTGCTTGAAGGCAACCTTTTTATATTTTTGAAGCAGTAGGGGAGTAGGGAGACATGTAAGACTATACGGCTTCACGCATACATGGTTGCAATAGTATTTATAGACTTCTGAATAGTGTTTGCACCTCCAAATAATTAATGTGACTTTGAATTCACTAGAGTTCGTCAATTGCTTTTTTATGAACACAAGTCATTGTGTATTCAAAGTTTCATTGCATTATCAGCATGTCGATATCTCCACTGCAGCCAATTGCATTGCCTTTTTGGCAGCTCAGCTATACTTGAGCAGATGTAGAATGGGGTTTGCCATTGCCTCCCAGTTGTAGCTGTCTGAGGTTGCTGAGCATGATGACTCCAGATTTCTCTTTAGTGATTTCTAATATATGGAAAAGCAGACTTCCTGCTGCTGATGCAAGCAAAAGATCTCACCCCTTAAGTAAGCACAAAACCAGTAGATTTAGAGTCACTTAGATTTATTACAGATGTTTAAATTACATTACATAGTTCAATAGTGTAAGTGAAATCATTTAGTGTTTGAGTTTTAACAATTTGTTTAAGTCATACTTGTAAATGTAATTGTAAAATGTTCAGTTCTTTTCATTTCACGTTAGTTATTAATACACTTCAAAAGTGTTTGCTTTTTTCTTCCATAATCTTGGTTAATTTGTCAAATTTTAGCTCTGCCCCTTAGGTGTACAAACTACACGCCCCACAGGCCCAGTGACCACACAGTAATGTGTGGAAGGACCCCAAGAAACATTTTCTAATATTAACCATAATATTAATTCATTGAATTTGCCTGACTTATTTTTGACCTGCACACGCCTGAGGAAGGTTTGCAACTCTCTACATCAAATGGGTTGCATAAAGTTTAAGCTGAGAGGTAATGCAAGGCTGTGTGAATGAGGAAATACTGTTTCCATATAAATGATTAAAACATTAATATTCTCCAACAGAAGAACAACAGTGGTTGCAATATAATAATATAATTAAGATTACATATCAACATCATAAGCAGAGACACCGCCTCATTGTCAGAGGGTTATTTTGATGTAGTGCCATACGTTTAAAGGGGTCCTTCCGCTAAAAACCACTTTGAGTAGCTCTATTTACAATGTGGTGGGTCACGACAAGCAGTATGTGCACGCAGCACTCCAAGACGTGAAATTCGACCCTCATGGTTTTACTGGTCATTGAAGGGTCAAGCTAACCAAAACGAGCGGATCAGAGCAGGCTAAACCTATCTACGTCACTAGGTCGTAAGCCCTGCCTAGAGCCATGTATGGCACGCCAACATCCATAGACAGTAGATCCCAGAGGAAGAACAGTGGACAGAAGCTAGGTGAGCGAAAGACAGCGAATTTGTGGTCAGAAAGCATGTTTGGTATGCTTTAATGTCCAGACAAGGTAAAATCCCATCTAACAGGATCTGACTTTTGTTGTAATGGCAGCATTTTTTTGTAAAGAAAGTTGCGCAGTCAGTAGTACAGAGGGAAGTGACTGATGGCAGATGGGCAAGGTTGAGGAGATTCTTCAGAGTAGAGTAGTTTTCTCTTTTTGTACATGGCATTGCCTTCTTTTTGTATGTGACATTTTTCTTTCAGGGGCTTTAAGATGTGGTCACACTTTTCAAATAGTTCCAGTCAGCCATTGGTTTCAAATGAGCGTGTCTTTTGGATAGATAAGCTATCCAGATACACGCAAACAGTATCTATAGCATCATTAACCTCTAATAGCAAAAATGAACTCAGAGTAGGTAGATTAAGTGCAACTCATTGCTTGAGTGACTTTTAAGATTTTAGCAGGAGAACAAGAAACAGAATGAGAACTTAATGAGAATTAGACATTCACATTACCAGTGATTACAAATGGACATGTATTCACTGGAAGTTTAGAAAGCAAAATGTCCAGCTCATGTATAGAGCTGGCAAGTTATGGACATTGAATGACCACCAGGAATGACTTGAACTGAAAGGATCAGTTATCACTATGGCAAACCCAAAGGAGTTAAAGGTTTGCACATGTATCAGCTGTGTGAATGGTTGGTTAGAATTGTGGTTTTGGTCTAAATCAAATGTGTTTGTTTTTTGTTTCTATAATCAATTCAATAATCAAGCATAAACATAATGTGAAAGGCAATATTTTACTTTCCTACAGCCATCATACTGCACCTAACAAATAAGCCATTCAGATTTTATTCTAGGCTTTGAAGTTGAACTTTGATGTTTGTGTACGTGATGCCACACACACGTAAAACAAAGGTCATTCTTATTTGCTGAAAGGCAAAATGTTTTCAAGCGTCTGGTTATTTTCGTCCTTCGGGTTTGAAGGAAAATCATCCTTCCACACTGAATCTTTCCATTTCCTCATGCCTTATACAAAACAAATAACTGATATTTAAGCACTCCTCTAAACAGGCTATTTAAAATAATTGAAGTAGCTGACTGTAGATTACCTTTAAAAAATATATTTCAATGTCTCTAATGCTTATCTGAGCTCTGTAGTCTGAAACACGCAGTCAACAAAGTCAAAAAACCCATTCAACTGCCAAAAAAGAGGTGGTGGCCTTTCTTAACCATTGTTTCTGTGTGCAGTAACCCTATCAGAGATGGTTCAGCTGCTGTGGTGGTCAACAATAAATGCAAATTCCAATTATTTGAAAATGAAAGCACAGAGATTTTGTCAGGTGATTACTAATTAACCCGTCAACAACTCCACGTGGTCCACATGACCAGCAATTAAATGTGAGAGAGGGATAAAATATAAAATGTATGCTTATTGGAATGACACTGATTAAATGGTAAGTTTATGGGCCATGCTCATAAATGCAGGCATGACTTCAGTAAATCTGACACATACATTAATTAAATCTATTCTTCTTCTTATTGTTATCAACAACAACAACAACAACAATAATAATAATAATAATAACAATAATAATAATAACAAATCAACTGTGTTTCCTCTGCTGTTGCTACCCCTTAACCATGTTCCAAAAGACAACCCAGTGGCCCAATAGCACAGTGGGAGTGTGTGGTGCTGGTGATGACAGGACAAAATCATGCTGTACCAGGGCACGCCCATCCCGTCTCCCTGGTCTGACAGCCCTTCATTAATCTTCAGGATGCAGGGTATCATTAAACCTTGAGGCCATTTGTCTCTCCGGACACAACAGGTGATTACGGCAAAAGAGATAAAGATCTGTTATGAGCACAGTAGAAAGCTGATAGAGAGGCATCACTATGCCTTTTTCACAGTGATTTTTTTTTATCTTAAATCCCCAATAAAATCAGGCATTTTGTTTGTTTGGACCACTAGGACTTAGAAAAGAAAGGCAAAAAACAATTGCTTCACTTTTTAAACAACTTTTATAAAGCAAACATGGGACTGTAAAATGTTGGTTTCTAAAAATGGCTACACTATAGAGTGCTGTTCAGCTAATATTAGCTCGCCATTCTAATGGCACCATTCCTAGGAGATCCCAGAGTGGTATTTCGGTAATGAAGAGTGCAGTCCATTAGTGGGCAGTTGAATTTAATATTGATCAGCCGAGTGTAAAGTACATCACTGCGACGCACATCAATAAATGAGCTGTCATAAGGAGGATGCCTTAATATTAACGCCTTTTCTTCAGTCTGTCCCTGATGCCTGAAGATTCGCTGATACCGCAGGTTCTGACAGGCAGTTGCACCTCTTAGCTAACTTTATGTGATGCCATTGATTTCCCTGTTTCAATGAAATTGTATTTAGCTGCTTTAGTAGGAAATTATAGATTACCCTCTTTGCTAAAAGCACTGACACTACACGGTGATGCCTGCAACTGCACATGATCTGTGCCTGGGGTATGTGCAACCCTACAGTCCCCTGCCAAATGATGTGATGTGTGTCAGTGGAAACCCACAAACGTATGCCCATTCCTGTGTTATAAACCTGAATGTAAAGACACTGCCACTAAATGTCAGTGAGTGTATGTCAATTAACTTAGCCATTTATTGGCATCATTTATTGAATTTTGAAGCATTTTCCATGGCCATTAGACCCATCTTCACTAGATTTTCATTACTGGCATTTGGATTGGTGGACCCCAGAATTACACATGAAACAGCGGGTTGCCTCACATACACTATCTGTTGAGCATCGCAGTCTCTGGAAATGTTCTCTTTAGGCATTAACCCCTAATTCAACCTTGACTCAAAACACACTTTCTCTCACTCACACACACACACACACACACACACGTAAATGCCAAACCTTTTTTTCCTGAACTAAGGGAGTCCCAATTATAGCCATAGATATCATAGAAGAGTATGTGTCAGGTTCGCTGGGTGAGAAAATGTGGGGAAAAAATGGTAATGATTTTGACTGCCATTAAAAGTTCAAATGCACGGCACACAAAACCCGCATACACCCAGAGACTGAGAAAGACACAGCTATTACATCCTTATTAGGTCATTGTGTGGCACTACGTTTTTCCATGCAATCAAGAGACATTTACCTTTTATCAGCATACCAAGTAGCACTATAATTACCATGACCCTGCTTTCATTATTTATTCAATTTAGCAATTCCTCTGTTCTACTTTTTCTACTTCAACACAAGGCATCTGCCCTTGGTTATTATGAAGGCACTTATAAATTCTTGATATGCCTCATCTCTCTTACACTTAGAGTTAAATTAGCTCAGTACTGCAAATGTATTAAATGGACTGACCAATCTGTTCAGTGGAGGTTGTGGGAAAATGAGAGTTGGTGTGTGGAATACTTTGGGGGCCTTCTTTTCCTGCAGGGGTCATGTGAGAGGTGATGGCCGTACCAGAGGCCAGACTTCCTCTTGGTTAAGGTCAACCCTCAAAATAGTCCCTTGAGATTGGAGGCTATCCTGGGCGATCCTGATCTCAGTTTCACCCCCTGCAAGAACCTGCTGGATGACCCAGTAAATATACCGTAGCATTAATTCACCCAGGCATCATTTACTGAAATGCACTAAGCTCCCTTGTGAGTTTGATTTCGAGAACACGCCGGAGAAGCGAGGAGAAGCATAACTTTTCTTTGTATGGCTTCATTTTCTTGGAGGAGAATATTTGCAGTTGTGCCCACTGAATAAATTATGGAGCTGTCAGATTCATAGCCATTTGCGATGCATTCAGAGAATTTCTATAACCCTGTGGAAAAATACTGGACAAGAAGGACATTATGTGTGTGTGTGTGGGGGGGAGGGGGTTGTTTACAATTAAGGTTGTTTGTTGTGAAGGTGATTCATTGTTTAGTTTAGCATAGCAAGATATTCAGAAGCTTCAGAGTGTAATCCCTACAGAGAGCTGGCAGAGCACAGAGTGATGGGTTTATTGCCTAGAAAATGAACATGATGAAAAACCCCAAAAACATATAAATGCTTATGTAAATGATCAAATTGATGTTTACTTCTCTTGTGAATAATGTTGTCAACACTTTCATTCAGAGCTTTAAATGAAATGATATAATGCATGTTTTGTCAACTGATAAATGTTTACCTGAGGGAACAAAACTTAGAGCGATGTTCATTTAAAAAAATGAAATTTGCAATAAAGTTGACCACCTAAATAAGGCCACACGCGGCAAGCAATCTACAAAAGTTCTCAAACTGTAAAAAGTCTTTGGAATCTCCACCAAGGTCAGGATTCATCGCCATGGCGAAATTTAGCTTTGTCGCACAACATTGTCCTGGTTGGAACAGCAGGCTAGCATTTTCATGTGCGGACACTCACTTTCCCAGTTGAGCTTGAGTGCCACATTATTAGCAGTCAGGCACAGGATGGCATGTGGGACAAGTGTTAAAGCCCAAACCCAGGAGAGGTGAAGAGAGGGTGTGCAGTCATGCTGAATTCATTTTAATGTGCTTTGCTTACAGGTCACTGCTGTTACACAGCACAGCAAGTTGGAAGGCAGTTTGTTGGTGACAAATACACCAACAGCTGTTTTTTTAAGGTACTGGTTAAGGAGGCTGTGTTAAACTGGAAATCAATCTCTGCCAAAGCTTTAAAATACTTTATAATTAAAATAGTGAAAAGTTTAAGGCATAAAAGTACAAACGGGTAATTCATGATGCCCATTTCCTTTGTGGTTTTGGCATTTTTTAACACATCATAATGAAAAGCTGTCGAGTACTGGTCACATATCTGTAAATTAACAGTAAGCTTTTTGTTTCGGCTGCTGTTATATTTTGTCTAAACATTAACATTCTAAATTAGGAATATATACTCAGAAACACCACATTAGATGGTGCCATATCAAAACATACCAATCAAACTATTTTTAAATGATTTTCATTGATTTAATCTGGTCCCCTTTGTTATTGATTCATCATAGTTGATTATTTGTAATAAAGTTGTCCTTGTCATTTCCGCAACCTTAAATGGGAAGCGTGCATGTGTTCTATAGTTGGAAGCAATATCCAGGCAGCTGTAGAACACCTGCCGTTCACTGCTCTGACTCCGCTGGAATAAAGTGTAATTTACATGAGTAATTTGAGTTAAGGTGTCGCTCTTCAGCTATACACTCAGACTTTTCCTGCCATTTTACTGAAAATTTCCATAATGAAAAGACAAAGGTGTCGCTTTGAAACAGTGGACTGTGGCGGCGGTGCTGAAATGAGCAGAAAAGCACTTGTGTTTTTGCACTGAGAGCAAAGGCACGTGCCGTGCCAGTGGCTGACAGTTGAGCGGAGGAGTGTAACTGAGTGGAAGGTGTGTGGTGACAGATGTGTGATGTGCACTGCAGGGGCCAGCAGCCACTGGACCACTGCCAGCACCGGGCCAGGCCAGAGCTGCTGCTTCTGGACAAGGAAATAAACAGTGAGAAACAGAATGGGACAGCTGGATGTATTTATGAGTCCATTACATGCACTCTGTTTTTGTGTTGTACTTTTGCCTCCTAAGATGCTGGACATTTTGTTTTTTTTTCATGTAAACCTTTAGATCCTGAGGCAAACACACAGACACAAAGGTTTGTGTGCAGACATCCCTGGATGTTAGTGTTTGGGGAAATGCAATGGTAAAAAGTTTTTAGGTTCTCTTGTACACCTTGTTAAAGCCTCTTGAGATAATTGTGCCAACTCACAAGCACTTTATCCTTTGATGAAATGCCAAATAGAGCAACTTATTTATACTTGGGTGTATTGTTGTTGTGTTCTTTTCATTGTTGGCAGCCTTACTTCTAAAAGCTCTGCTGATTTGTGTATGTTTGTTTTCTCTCAATTACCCACATCTCCTATGCTTTTAAAATACATCAGTCTCATTCATGGCTTGCACTCGCCAGAAATGTCTTGTGTTTCATAGGTGCAAGGTCATACAAAAATTATTTGTAAGTGAATGCCCATCCCCTTTTTTTCACTCTGAGTAAGTTATTTCTCTGGGACTGGTGCCTACAAATAGTCACATTACTCTCAAAGTGCACCCCAGCTACTTTCCGTATCGAGATGTTTCCTTCTTCAGTTTTTGTCATATGGATGGACTGCAAAATGTTTGATAGGAAGGCATTTCTCATTGTGATCACCTTAACCTAGTGATAACTGGTGGTTGTGATGATGTTGATGTATAAGGCTGTCAAAACAAACCATGTTACATTTGTTTGTGAAGTTGCATTTTCAGCCATGATTTACTTAAAATGACAATGCCTGCATTTCTCCCATTCCACTCAAGTAAATATCCCAGTAACATAAAGACTTTGGCTGTATTGTTTTCAGTAGGCATACGTAGCTGACAGTGTTGTCCTTTCCAAAAGATGTCCGTTTTCAAAATGCAACTCCTCAACTCCCCCATGTATTGCCAGTAAACCTAGTTTTTGGAGCATTTTAAGTTAACAGCATGTTTATAAATACACGATTAATATAAATACATAAATGCAAGATCATCACAAATGAACATTTAAAGCAACTAAAACCATCTGCTTTTCAGAAATTAATTGCATACCATATTATTTTTAGGAAATGGTAATATGTCATGCATTTTAATTAGCCTAATCCAGAATAGCATAGTTTATTTTTTATGAATAAATAATTATATGTGTATGTGTCCACAGATGCAGTAAAGCCCTCTACTTAAAGCACTTTTTGTTGTAGTTTGTGCGAAAAACATCTGCTATATAAATAAATACCAACCTACATTGAAAGAGGAGTGAAACCATTTCTAAGTTTGGCATTAACAATTTTATGCTAGAAAGTAGTACATATACTGTTCCTGCTGTGTTGGAATATACCAGACTGTATGTATACACACTGGATTATTGGAGTATTGTGGTTAGCGGCAATAAATACACCTACATAAAAGTCTGTTTATTTCACACATGTAACCCAGTGGCTAATGGTAAATGCATTAAGTAGGTGTTCTTCTAGGAACCCCTCATGGCCTTCAAGTATTAGGCTTAGCCTCTACACATACTGCTCATGTCACTATTTGTCGTATACAGAAATGTTTCATCAAAACATTTATGCGTTTCCTAATTTATGAACTGTACATGCACTGAATCTTTGACACTTTCTTCAACAATTAAAGTATAGCCTCAGAAGTTGTGCGTTTTGACAACTGTAGATGGGGAAGTAAATCTGAATGCTGTTAGAGGGAGAATACACTTACTGATAAACAGTACTTACTGATGTCACCAGTCTGCCTGTGGATGTAACAGCTTGACCCAGATCTGTCTCCAGACAAGGGAACTCTCCATTTCAGGGATGTCACTGGGACAGGGCGGCTGCAGACAGTGCTTCATACATTTACAGCTGTGGGATCATGTGCTCCATGCTCTCAGGTACTGAGGTAATGTCTCCTGTCTGGAGATTCACTAACAGGCGAAGAATATCATTCTTCCTGCCTGCAGGTTTTTTTCTTAGAGCTGTTATAGTGCTTGAAAGAGAAAAGCATGTTAACCTCTCATATTGTGATATGACATGTCCATAATGGGTCTGTAGCTTTAAAGCCAAACTAAATTGATATTCTGAAAAATGATCCGGGGGGTCAACCAAATTAGGTAAAAAAAAACACCACAATAATTGAAGTGACAAGAGCATTTGCTGGTGTCCCTCACACCTCTGGTTACCTCCGCCAAGGAGGTTATGTTTTCGACGGCATTGGTTTGTTTGTCTTTTTGTCTGTTTGTTTGTGAACAACATAACTCGAAAAGTTATGGATGGATTTTGATGAAATTTTCAGGATAGGTCAGAAGTGGCCTAACTTAGAACTGATTTGATTTTGGTGGTGGAAATGAGGCTCCTGTTGCGGGTCAAGGAGTTGTTGAGTTTTTGGTTAGAGGGTTCAGTGAAAGACAGAGGAGAGTTAGAGCGATAGTGGTGAGCAGCCCAGTAGTTCATGTTGGCAGTGGAAATTAGATTAAGTACTTTCCTGCACCGAAGAGCCAACCAAGTTCGTGTGAGCACGAGTGAACGAACCCACTAGTTAACTATTACACCAGTAATAAAATGTTTTAACATGATTAATGTCTTTTAATGTGAGAATGACAATAAGGTGGAGACTTAAGCTGCCTTGGCGGAGGTCTGCGCTCTCTGAGTGCTTTTCTAGTTCTTAATAAAATGCTTTTTTATTAAAGTGGCAAAACACTGGCAATTCAAAACCCTATAGTGTTGATGAAGAGCTTGTACAGAAATTACCTTCATAAGTAACCGGACCATGAGTGTTGGGTGAGGGGTAGAAACAGGAGAGAGAATGAAAAGAGGAGAGTACGACCATGCCAACCTGCCATTCAGATCAGTTGTGGTATCGGCATCAGTGCACCTGTGCCCACTGAGTGTTGGCTACAGCTGTGGCTCAGGAGAGAAACTCTCAGGTATGTGAGCCAGAGGACACCCTGATTGACCTTGAAGGTAGATGTGTGGTGGTTACCAAAAGCTGACAGATGTCCTCTTGTGAATTTGTATAGTTTATTTTTAAGGTTATTGTTATGTGGATGAACTTCACATATTATTGTAATGAGCAGGATGGCACTGCTGATTATGATGACCATTACATAATGATAAATGATTATTTTGATGGTGTGGATGCATAACAGATGTCTATGAATAAGATTAACCTGTTGATGCCCCAATAATCCCCAATAAGTAATAATCGGTTGCATGTTCATGCAAGATTTACATTAAAAATTATTATGCCCAGACGTTCTCTATTCCACACATTGGTAAACATGTCAAGAGCACAAAAACATCAGCTGTAAGTTATATTCAGTGAGCATAGCTGACATTGATGCTTTCTCCAAAATGTGCTCTTTTTCTTGAGAGAGGTTGTGGAAATCTATGCGAATAGCTTATAAATAAGTGTCTGTAATAAAAATAGAGAACAGAAACACCTGTGGAAAAAGGAGACGAGAGATAAAGGGCCAAGAACTAGTAAGGAAAACAGATTGTGTGCAGAGTGCAACAGCACAGATTAGCTTATGGTCATGGAATATCAGAACTGTGTGAAGCATGGTCCATTTTTTCAAGGATAAGAAAATTAGCTCAGCAGGCTAGCCACAGGTTAAAAATAGCTTCCAGGATTTGTGCATAATTCCCCAAACCATGCAGGGAGGAGAATCCTTAACACAAAATCTGTAAATTCCCAAGGCACATTCATTCATCTGAATATCTGGAAAGAATGGTTATAAATAGGTGTTGTTCCATATTCAAGTGTGTTTGTGGGGGATGGGGTTGGACGGCAGATGAGGCTAATGATCATAAATAACTATGAATAAAATAAACATGTCAACTGTAAACAATGCTGTGGATTAAACCAAACAAAAACAAAGCATAGTCTTTCATCCAGACCTTCTTTGCAACTCACTCGAACAAACAATTTCCCAGAATACTACTGTGGAGGACACCAATCTCCACCACAGACAAAGACAAAGGCTGATTCAGACATTGCTCATGTGGTTATTACTAGTCCTGTTATTCAGCTATGTTGAGTTTAAGAGGATTTAGAAGTTGCCACAATCCAAATTGACAGGGGGTCAAAACATTTGGGAACTGAACACAGGTTTACCATTGCCCAGAAAAGCAGTGCCACCAACCACAACATTGATAGTGTTTTACTCTTGTCTTGATGTGCATGTCACTTTTGAGCAACTGAATATGTTGTGTTACTATTTAGAAGGAGAATTGATGATTGTGTGCTACGAGAGCAGAAATATATATCTAGCAATAAAAATCGATTTAAAGGAATATGTATCTAACCATACAAGAATGAAAGAAAGAATTTTTAAAACCTGTTGTTAGACTAGAGTTGCAGATTATATATGGCCTGAGTTGTTTATGGTAGCATTTCCAGCCTTATAATAAATGTGGTGGGACCTAAGATGGCCATAGTTATGATGATGTGTGACTGCTAACATCTCAGTCACCTTTGAACAGGCTACATTCCCCACTGTACTGTCTTCCCAGATTGAGTCAAGACGAGCACCACACAAATCAGAAATAATGTGCACTCATGCAAGAGGTGTCACAGTCTTATGTGCGCACTGTCAGCACTGGGCTATGCCATTTGCCAAGCTGAATACAGTGTGTTGCAGTTGTCCACACATACACAGACATTTTTTCTCCTCCACTCTTTTTTTCACAAAGGCACAGACACACACCACTTACCTCTCTCTCTCTCTCTCTCTCTCTCTCTCTCTCTCTCACACACACACACACACACACACACACACACACACACCACACGCACACACACACACACACACACACACCTCCTCTCAGGAAGACAATTAATCAGTGGTCTGTCGGCTTTGTGGCATGCCTTCACTGCGGCTGCTGTACTCAGCAAAAAAAAGAAAAAGAGAGAGAGATCAGTAAAATAATAAATAAAACAAATGCTTACTATTTTCACCAGGAGAGGAGGGGCTGGAAATAAAGAGTAAACAGCAGCAGATGCTGTTATGACCAGGCATTTTTAATCATCCACGTCACACCTGCATCCACCACCACGCCAGCTTATGCTGGAGAATCGGTCACCCTGACATGCATTCATATTCTACACATACCTGAAAGACGAGAGGAGCAAGTGCAGAGGGCAGATTGCCGCACGAGCTTCTGTACAGGAAGTGTAATTCTTTGTTCATGCACAAAGGACCGAGAGCCACAGAAAAAGCCAGCAGCACAGAAACCTGTAATGGAGTCTGGTATGTGCAACAAAAAAAGAGACGCGGTATTGTACTGCACAGTGAATTCGAAATATGAAAAGTTACACTAGAAAAATATAATTTCAATTTTATATCTTTTTCAGTTTTTTTATACTTTTGTCATTATTCTGATTTATCAAAGGAAAGTATTGCTGTGTTAATTGTCCTAAATACATGCAAATGTTCTCTAAATAACTGCGTACATCAACATAGCAGCTGCAGGTCAGACAACGAGACCTTATAAGACATAACTGGATGTGAGGCTATTGGCCACATTGATGTTATTTTTTTAATGTGGCTGTCATGTTAATCCTAAAAAAGCAGCATGTTAAACAAAGTGTTGTCTAAACGGATACGCAACACTTGCAGGAGGGAGAGGAAATCGTTTCCATTAAAAATTGATCTCTACCCTTTACTAAGGTTGTTGGATACTTTATAAACTTGCTGTGTATGAATTATTAAGCACATGTAGCAGCTCAGTGAGGACATGTATCAAAGAATATCTTTCCCTGTGTGTTCAGGAAGACAAGTCCAACTTGCAGATGTATAATGGTTCTATTGACCTCATGATTGGAAGGTCTTAGTACTAATGTGGTGCGCTATTAAGGCACAATTGAAGTTCCATTTGCGTCAGTATAAATTTGTTAACCTATTTGTGTTGTTTAATAAGTGTAATCAAGAGAATAACCTTTAAAAATGATTTAAACCCATGTACATACTTTACAAATCTGGAGCAAAGGAAATCAAATAATTTAATATAGATTATGTTTGGTTATTTGCTAAATTACACATCTTGGGTAAAAGTATTAACAGTCAATGATGCAAACATGCAAAGTGTTTTGCTATCCCAATTACCTAAGTAGATTATTCACTGATTGGAAAGACCATCAGCGACATTGTTGGACAATTGTTGGCTAATGGATGGCTTAACAATGGTAAATAATAATCATTCAATTTATAATTGCAACAACAAATAATTGCTATCAATTAAGTTGCAGCCGCTTAGAAATGACTCCTCCAATTAGGAACATATGTTTAACCAAAACATTAAACTCCATAAGATGAATTACACCTCTTATCTTGACACAGTGGTACCTGTCAATGGCTGGAATATATATGGTGAAGAAGTGTTGGAAGCAGTAGAATGATCAATCGTCAGCAGTCTTGATTGTGTAGCCTACAGAACTAGACTAAGAGACTATTTAAAGGCCTTTGCAGGTGTTTTGAGTTCATTAGTGGATTAGAATGTGGCACCAGGTGTCTTCAATATTGAACCTTTCCACAATATTCTAAATTTTTGAGATACTCAACTTGGAGTTTTTCTTAGCTGTCAGTTATAATCATCAATATTAAAAGAAATTAACACTTGAAATATGCCAGCCTGTGTGAAATAAATATATACATTATACAAGTTTCACTTTTTGAATGGAATTACTGAAATAAACTTTTTCACAATATTCTAATTATATGACCAGCACCTGTATATGTGAGAGATGTGTTGGAAGCAGTAGAATCACCAAGCATGAGGGTGTGGGTGAATTTGACAGAGAGGGAGTTGTGATGACTAGACACCAGGGTTGTATTCCAAGTAGGTGGTTTAGTGACTAATCCATCAGTTATTTAGAGTAAGTGGTAAAACTCCCAATAGAAGAGTCATGTGGCTTCATTCTCCAACCAAATCAAAGCCATAGGTCTCTTCTATAAATAAATTTACCACTTGCTCTAAGTAAACATACCAAGATAAGTGACTAAAGCTGCTTTTCAGAATACTGCCTAGGATAAGAACTTCCCGAAAGCAGCATGAAGAGCTGTGCAGTGTTCCTGGTCTGTAGTAATCAGCACCTACAAAACTGGTCCATGGAGCGACCAACCAACAGATGGCAGGGTCATAGCTGCTGATGCACACAGAGTGAAGACTGTGGTCCAATCCCACTAAAGAGCTACTGCAGAAATTGCTGAAAATCTTAATACGGACACATGGCCCACAAAAACAAACCATCACAAACCATTCACTGCCCCATTATAGTAACAGACTTTTCACTGCATGTTAATCCAAGCTAGTCTACAGTTTAAAAAAACTGGTGCCTCATTATCGCCGTCCTCCCTAAACACCTTTCAGTCTTAAAAGCAAATAAATGGATAGGCATTCTTTGAAGTTTTACCATAGCCTAGCTAATTAACTTGGACATCGTATTCAGTCACAAGCAGACCTATCCTGTGCTATTTATTTATTTCCCCACAGCTAGGGAGAATACAACCCACCATGATTGATTTAGTTTAGTGTAGATCTTCATAACTGTATTATGTGTGTGGCTAATTTAACTATAACAAGCTTTAGAATACGTCAGTTGGCATTACAGTAAAATTACAGTGACTTATTTTTAGTAAGCAGGCCATATGCCTATTTTTACTAGTTGTAGTGCTTATAATTTTTCTCAGGTACTTTGCAGGGAATTAAATAAATTTGGAATGGAAGGCTCCAAGGGAAGGTTTACATTAGCTGAGGGGAGAAATGGCTACATTATGAAGACATTATTTAAAGCTTCCTTGTGCTTACGCTAAAGTGTAGTCACTGTAACTAATTTGAAGCTAAAAAAAGCCACACAATGGCCATTGTGATCAGAGCCAGGGAATATAAATGGGGATTACAATGAGCCATATGCTATATGTTTTCTACATGTTCACAATAATGTGCATATTGTAAAATGACCTGAAGGTCAAATGTGATAAATATTCAACTGAGCTTAAGTTGTGAAAAATGATATGTAGAATTCTAACTCTGGCCAAGAAGCTTAAAGCATACCACATTTAAAAACCCATGTCTTTAACGGCATTGCATTGCAGCATTGGCCTGAGCAGGGTTTTCTACCTTCACTTACATGACTGTGCTGTCTTGCATGAAAGTAAAGACCCCATTGTTGTGCGTGACTCTATCCGACTGCTATGCAGACCTGCCTGCAGCCTGTGACTTTGATGGAACTGAGATGGCTGCCTGCTCGACAAGAACCAGCATGAATCTGTCACTCTCCTGCGGCAGCCACTGAAGCCACCATACATAGAACAGAAACTCTGGGACAAGAGGGTGGTGTGAAATCTCTTACTAGTTTTAAAGTAAAGCTTTAAATGATAACCTCCAACTACTCCTCCTACCATAGACTTTCCTACCCGTCAAAAATCACTTGGACTATAGACCACAATACAAAAAAGTCCTTTGAAGACATGAGATCAAATTTAACCATCAAAAATATTTTCCAGTCTATAAGTTGGTATGATCTATCAACATTGAAAATGTTGTGCGACATTTCACCTTCTTTAATGTTATGCAAGTGTTTTGAACTGCAGATCTTGTATGAAAGACGATATATATATATATAAATAAAGTCTTCTTCTATTATTATTATTATTATTATTATTACAAAATAAATATGTGCCTATCGTGTCAGAAATGGACTACAAATGTCCTGACGTCACACCCACTTTCCCTTACCTGCACTCCTATGATAATGGATCAGTGTTCTTTATAAGCTTACTGACAGAAAGAAAATGTGTAACAATTCGAATTTAGGGGGAAAACACTGGTAACTCTTTTTTCAAATGGGTTACAGTTGTTTCAGTAAATTTCCTCCTGTTGGCTGTATATGCTCAATACCTATGAAGTTAAGCATTAGCCGGTCCATGATTTTTTTCTTTATAGTGGCTTGCAAGCAATGGGGTAATCCATATTACCATTTCTTATCCTTGCTTTTTGCAATCCTCAGCTTTAAATTTCTTTTAGTTTGGCCTATATACACCAATCCACAAGGGCATTTTAACCGTCAGACTGTTTGACTTTTATTTGGATAAGTTATCACCATTCTGTCTTCCACATTTCTGAAAAGTTGGGTATGGATGTTGTGTCATGTCTTATCAAATAGTCCCAAATGCTTTGTAAGTAATGTTCAACAGCTGCTATAAATGTGTTAGGACCCATCAAGTAAAGTGTTACCAAGTCTTTAAGGACCATGAATTCATCATGATCATGCTTAAAGGTCAACTTCTATCGTTATTTTTATTCATATTGCTGTGTCGCCACTATGGTTGAATGCATTGTGCGTCATTTCTGTGAAAAATGATGTCCTAGTTCTCTTGCTTTACGCTGTTTTCTGTAAGCTAGAACAGGCCTAGTGGTTGAACGACTGGCTTTTCCGGTGTCCATTGTGAATATCCATGACGTGTCAATAAGGCACCTCTGATTGGATTAAACAAGAAGGGGTGGAAACAGGAAAGGAAACGCCCAGCTGAGTGTCCCGCAGCGATATGTTGATAGAAAGTCCGTAAAGTTTGTGCATTCAATAAAATGTCTTCGGAGATACAACCATATGTCTACGACCCTGAATCAGACGAGGATGAAGATGAAGGCGAACAACCAATTCCGATTCGTTTGTCGAAGAGCGTATCCAAATGGTAGGCCAAAGCATCATAGCACAGAAGCTATATATGTGTAATTTTTCACCACGAAAACTTTGAAGAAGATTGAAGAATTCTTATTTTACTTACCACTTGTGGAGTGGTGGTTGATCTTATGACGGAAAGGATCCAGGCTTCATGAACAACTTCGTCGCAAAACCACTGTTGTAGGCTCCCAAATTAGCGAAGTCACTGTCTTTAAAATGCTTGGCACACACAACTAACGAACTGGGATATGACGCTGGTTGTGGCCCAAAGATAAATTCTAGCCATTTCTTCATTCTTGGGCAGGTGGTACATAGGAACCGTTTTGCTGCCGCAAACAAAACAGGAGCGTGCTTGTTCTGCCATGATGCAAATTCGCTGTCTTTCGCTCACCTAGCTTCTGTCCACTGTTCTTCCTCTGGGATGAGCCTGTGGGCGTACCATACATGGCTCTGGGCGAGGCTTACGACCTAGTGACGTAGATAGGTTTGGCCTGCTCTGATCCGCTCGTTTCTGTATTTCTATGGTAGGTTGACCCTTCAATGACCAGTGAACCCATGAGGGTCGAATTTCACGTCTTGGAGTGCTGCGTGCATATACTGCTGGTTGTGACCCACCACATTGTAAATAGAGCGACTCAAAGTGTTTTTTATTGGAAGGAGCCCTTTAATAAATGCTTATTCATGATGAGTTCCCCATAAGTAATGCTTTAGTTGATGTCTTTATATGAGGTCACAAATTTCTAGTCATGAATTCATGTTGACTAATAATGACTCATGATTTATTAAGGGAAGAATTAATGCATGAATCATGCCAAACTCATGAACAAATCATGCATAAGCTCATGTATGAAGTCATGATAATTTGCATTACCTTACTCCAAAGTGTTACAATAAAAACAGTTTCCCCTGTATTAACACAAAAAAATATGGTTCGCTGAAAATGCGCATAATGCAGCCACAGAACGTGCTGCTCGAAGACCACACTGTTTGAAACTTCCATTGGTCCCTGTCCTTGGGTTAATGACCAATTAGTGTGGCGCTGTCCAATCACCATGACCCAGTCCCACAGGAGTGCTGAAGGACTGCAGAGATAATACATCAAACGGCTGTGGATGAAGCTGACAGCAGCCCAGCAAACCGCTGGGGAAAACAGTGGGAGTATGAACTGCAAATAGCAGGTTGAGTGGGCTTAAATAATGTACTGTTGCAGGCAAGGCACACTTGTGTACTGAAGACTCAAAAGTGTGCAACAGTGTAACAGTGGTGTACAGAACGTATTTAGTGAGCTTAGGTCTGTCATGTCATGACACCAGCAACAGGTCTTGGTTGGGTTGGTGAAGGCTTTTCCTGTTGACTAATTTACCTTACTTGCCTGGTTGCTTTGATGGGTTTTTGCGTATGAGTCAAAATATATCGCCTGGGGACTTTAAAATCATGGGTCTCAATGTAATGATATTTTATTTTTTCACCTGTAACCATTACAGGTACACCATTCTGAGCAGGAGCAAGACTGCTTTGAATTTATGCACGCTTGCCCTTGAAGGATTCATGTTTCATTTAGAAATGTGTAATTGTGTTTACTAGTGCTCCTGTTCCCCTCTACCCACCTTTGTGGGCCTGTTTTTCAATGCCCCCCTCCCCCCATCAGCATTTTAGAGATGATTCATCATACATTACTACCTGATGTGATGTACCGTAAAAACGTACATAAACGTGCGCCAGACTTACTGGAGGAATGGTAATGGTGCATACTGACTCCTAGATGAGATACGTTCAGCTCTTCTGGATGTGATGTGAGGCCTTGGTCTCTGTTGTTCACCAGTTCCAGAGCCCTGAGGGAAGCTCCTGCTCCAAGGCAGCCTAGGTCCAGTGACCTTGAATGGTGCCATATATGGAGTATTGGACTATATAGGGTGACTGGGCATAACCAGAGGACAAGTGAACACCAGCAATAATACGAGCACTCTGTGAAGTTATTTCTGAGATAAGCCTTATTACAGACTTCACTGGACTCACTCCAGGCCCTCTGCATTTAGTTATTTAAATAACTAACTAAATAAACAAATAAAACTAAGACTGCTGTCTACAAAATTGAGGTTAACTGCCTGACTGTTAGCCGGAGGTGCAGGCACATGAACTGTGAAACTACTGCATGGTCTTCTTTCCTTCAGATGGTGCTCTGCACCCGTTGCTGATGTGTCTTCCCTGGCAGGCAGGTAGGCAGGCCAGCACAGGGCTATCCATCACCTGAGCCTAGGCTGAAGCAACGTGAGGACAGAGTAGAAGGGAGGGGGGGGGTTGAGTGACGGGCAGCATGAGGTACAAAAAGTGTGTGATCCTCAGGCGCTTACTCGGAGAAGAAGTGTGTCTGAGGACACAAGAGTGTGATTGAAGGCCTTTTTGCTGGCTAACACACCGGAAACCCTGGTGGAAATATGCATCAACCTCCCTTCCTCCTACACACTCATAAATACACTACAAACAGTTGTGTCAAAAACTTAAGCCTTTGTGTGCATGACGTGCCTTCTCAACCAGAAAAAATAAGCCTTTAACCACTGTAGTTTTGTAATTCTTTAATTAATAATACCACCCTCAAACCTTTTAATATAAATAGATGATCCAATTTCCCTGATTATGAAAATGAATCAACATTAAAAAGATTTGTTGAGATTTTTTGGTGTTCCAGGAGATGAACTTCTGTAATGATTTCCGACAGCCTGAAGAGAAATGGGTTTTGTAGCCCTAGATGAAACCTTGTCCCATTCTTATCAACTTCAGACACTGCGGGGCATGGGTGATTCTGCATGGCTGCTGCTGCATTGAGACATCACCCCAAGGAGATGGACAAAAAGCGGCCCTGTGCATACCAAGCAGTGCTCATTTCGCCCCTCTAGTCTCCGTACCATAAATCCTTCTGTCAAGCTAGATGAGACTGGGGTCTGGGGATGTGATTTTGGTGCCAGAGCTTTGCCAGCTGTGCCAACATCACCAAAGAAGGTATGGGGTTTGTGGTGGTTCACTTTGTGCACTCAGTCAGTCCGTCAGCCAGTCAGTCACTCCCTCCTCACTTTTAGTGTTATCACCAGAGACACACCTCCTACACCCATTCAGCCTCCTGTCAGCTGTGGATGCCAAATGAGGCCCTGAAAAAACAGCCAAGAAGCTGTCAGAGTTAATGTGCCACTGCTCGTTGGCCACAGGAAATGGGAAGAGGCGAGTGAGAAAATGCCAACCGACAAGACATGTAAATAATGCTGTTTGCTTATAATGGCATCACTGTCCATTTACAGGTGGTTGCAGGAGATGATAATTGTTACGGTTTACTCATGTATTTTTTTTATTAAGCTGAGGCATAAGAAATCAATAATGTTTGATAAAATTCAAAGTAAGAGTATGTGTAAAAATAAAAAATGGCTATGTAAAAGACTTGAAATTGTAAATCTGACACTGTCTTTGTAGTGTAGTGTTTTATACCTTTACTATTAGACTGTGACAGGATAAAGTATGTGCAGGACAGCCACACTGATTTATGATTTCCTGTTACGAGCACGTTATTCACTAATGAGTATATATGCAGTTGATAAGTGTCTCTGCTCGAGCCTAAACAAAAAGTAGCTTCTTCAGCACTGCAATGAAATCTGTTTCATCACATCATTTATAAAATATTCATGGAAGGAGCCGTACTACTCTCTCCAAAGTGAGACAGGAGAAAGGTGGTAGAGAGTGAGGTGAGAGAGAAGTGCCACCCTGTTCTTCCCTTCATCTACAGTGAGGGGATTATCTCATCAAACATGCTTACCCAATGGCCCTGACAGCTCAAAGTGTTTTTTCCCCCCTCACACGAGGACAGCCTGGAGCTGCAGAGCTGTGACTCGGCTACTGATGACTAGTCTTGTGCACCACTGACTGACTCATAGTAGTATAGCACCACCTCAGGCAGGATGCTACAGCAGAGGGAAAGCACAGAGCAGACCACACCTAGGTCATGAAACCTTTCCGTAGAGATTAACTACACAATTATGTTCATAGCATAGTTGGAAATGTGGGATTAAAATACTGAAACCCTACAGACAAGGAAAGCCCACACACTGTGATACAGGGATTCTACACCAAGTTTGGTTATTTATTAAGTTATCACATTAAATGTGCATAGTGCATTTTCAAAATCATCCCATATATATATATGTGTATACAAATTGATCACAAAATAATGTGTTCTTTTTAATATAAAATAAATCTCGGTTATTTTATCATTGAATATAGATAGAAAGCCATCATTATGACATTTAATATATGTTTGTTTTATGTGTTGCCAAGGAAATCAATGAATCAAGTGTAATCCATTCAGTGTTCAGTCAGTCATTGTAAATCTTCTTTGAAGGTAGCTAATGAAAATGAACCAACACACCAGTCTTACTGATATAACTTTTATTATAGAAGGGAAGCCATCATTATGACATTTCAATTGGTTCTTTTTAAAGGTTTCCATGGAAATCAATGTATATCACTCTTATCTAGCTAATGTTCTATACTCAGTTGTTGTCAACCTCCAATGGAGCTCTCTAAAGGTAAGTCTTTTCATACTTAATCTGATGACAGCATTTTAAGATAATATTTTTTTCCAGAGTTCTTAGCTATTATAGGCTTCTGAGGATCATTTAAATGTCCCTATCAGTTGATGCAGCTAAACAGACAATTCAATATAATTACTGTTTTGTTTGCATTGGTTCATTGGAGTTGAAAATAGGTGTTCTGGGGAAATATTATTGATATTCTTCCATATAATGGGAGACTGTCACAGACACTGACAAGGGCTGAAAGCAGTTTAAAATAACAATTAAGTTGACTTAACCGTATTTCTTTACAAAATGAGTATACAGACATTGCATCCAAAATCTGTACAAGCATTACCTATCTGAAGAACATGTACGGATGCTAAAGAGCATCTTGAAAATGATGATTACTCAAAAGTCTTTCCCTGTTCCCCAAAAAAGAAAGAGTGTGAGGGGGAGACCATCCTTTCTCTCTTTGGTGTGCAGGGGGGAAAAGACAGACAGACATACAGAGGACAGAGGAAACTCACTGAAGGTAATTCCTTCTTCTGCTACTCCTTCTTCCTGCGTTCCCTTTCATATTTTTTGCCAACAGGAACAGGGGTTAAAGAGTAGATGTCTGAGTAGTTCAAATACTGTTTGTTTATTCAGTTAACAGAGCCACAAGCGCGTTATTCATCCAACAGACTCCCTCACTCCAGAATGCTAAAGAGATCTGTTGGCTTGACATTCCGGGGGAGGATAGATATGTCAGGAGGTGTGAGGCATTTAGCATTTTAAAGCGAAACAGCTCATTGTTTTCTATTTTTCAGACAAATCATGTCCATCGGCAACAAATGATCGCCTACTGAATGGTAATGACTGAAAAATAAGCTGAAGTGTGTGCCTTCAAAGCAAAAAAGTACCAGAATGGCACACCATATTAGTCAATGAATAATGATGTTTCTCAGTATTCCACTTCAATTTGTACAACAAAAAGTACCAAAAAAAAAGAAAGAAAAAACAACAAAACAAAACAAACTTGCTTAACTGCAGGACAGCTGGGCTGGACAGCTCCATGTCAAAGAAGAGCGAACCTTCCACCTCCAGGAGGAGTGACATCCAGCACATCTACAAGTGCTATGCCTCCAAACATGACAACCTCCTCACCGCATCCGCCCTCCTTACGTTCCTCCACCAGGAGCAGATGGAGGTGGAGGCCAATCAGGAGACAGCAGAGACCTTGATTGACAGATATGAGGTTGATGAGAAAGGTTTGGAACGATTTATGCTTCTGGGAGTCCAAATGCAAATGAAATGAGTCTTTTCAGTGCTATTATATCAGTGTTATTACATCATAAACATGCAATGGCTTATTTGGCCTTAAAGTTGTATAGGCCTTAAAGCCATGTGAATTATGCTAGGAAAAGCATCTTGTCTTGTTTAATAGATACTAGTGAATCAAATTTGTTGTGATTTTTCTCTTTAGTGTTCTTAAATGCCGATAAATAAAAATACAGGCAAATAAATAAAAACAAGGAACTTGTCTTAAGTAGATAAAAAGCTCCAGACAGCAGAATTGATGGATTAAGGAAAGTCAATTACAGATATAAGAAGCAGAAATGGTTCTTGCAGTGGTGTATGAAGGGACACTCTCATGAATTAAACCATGGGCATGAACTAGCCTATCCTTCAAATGTCACAAAGAGCAAAGCATTCCCCCTGAATGTAGAAAATATAATGCAATAAGGAGATGTGACACAACTATCCGGAACAGTAACTAATGTCCGTTTTAAAAAAAGAAAACATCAAGTAAAGGCCCCCTCTCAAGTGCATCGTTGAAGCATTAAAATACCTCTCTTCTCTGTCACCTCATCCAGCCAGAGGAGAGAAGAACATGACATTTGAGGGCTTCTTCCGGTTCATGGAGTCCAAGGACTGTTGTGTGTTTGACCAGAGCCACACAGAGGTGTACCAGGACATGAGTCAGCCCCTCTGCCACTACTTCATCTCCTCTTCCCACAACACATACCTGACTGGAGACCAGCTGGTGGGAAAGAGCCACTTGGATGCCTATGTCAGGTACTAGACTAGAGCACAAGAGTTATCATAGTCGGTAATGTAAAATTGCACAAAAAAGCTATTGTGTATGTGAAATATTAACAAATTAGTGCTAGTTGGTATTGTGAGACAAACATCCTCTGACATATTCACATAACTTGTAGATACACTTAACTAAATATAAAGCAAACTGAGGCATTAAATGGGGCCATTACCATTCTTAGAGAACTTTGCAGTAGTTCACTGTGAATGAGTCTGTAAAATCTTTGCATTATTTTATGTTTAAATTATCAATATTTTGTATTTAGGCATAATGACATCCACTACAACTCACACTGCAGTTTGTGGTGAACTTTCCTAGTTTCCTTTCCTTTCCTAGGTTTTTTTGTGAAGATAACTCATCCATGCTGGTTTGCAAGCACATCAGTTAGCCAAGTGGACTGCTGTGTTTTTAATCCAGTTTTGAAGCTTAAAACATAAATGAATACCATAATTCACTTCATGGACTGACGTGTATCCTCCTGCTGAAATCAGATCTGATATTTCATCCAGAGCGCTCCGCCCATGTTTAAATGGCCAGACTGATAGATTAGAACAATGTAGGCGAGGAAATGGGAAATGGGCTGAGGGCAGCAAAAATAGGTATTTATGGCTTTCCTGAGTGAGTGCCTCACGACCAGTGGCCCTGCCCTATAATCTACGGCCCCCGTGCACAACGCACAGAGCAGGGAGGGAGAGAGGAGAGAAAGATAGAGGGGTGGTGGAAGAGAAACACAGAGACAAAGAGAGAGAGACACACATAGAGAAAGAGAGAAAGCAAGAAAGAAAGAGAGAACAAGAAAGACAGAGAGGGAGAAACAGAAAGAGACAGACAGAAAGGAAAAGAGAAGGGGGGAAGGGGGGGGGGTCACTTCACTCACCTAATGAGAGTAAACCAATGAAGGTAGCTGCTGACCTCTCCACATCCCTTTTTTGTCTTTGTGGTTCCATGCATGAGGTTGAACACAGCACCGGCATGATTAAAACAGAAGCACAGCACTCAGCATAATACGCCCATTTAACAGGGGTCACACACCCCCCACGAGGAGATTCATTTGCGCTCCAGACATAGGTAGATTAAAGCCAAAGTGAACATAAATCAAGAGGGCTTTGTATTGCAAAGTTTCCATCCAGGACTCATACGTGGACTGCTGTGGCTGAAACAAAAGAGGCTTGATTAACTCCTCAGGACTCATGCTCATGTTGCCTACTACTGCAAACTATCACTTTTAAATCAATGTAATCACAGCAATGTTCATGACCTGTGCATTTCTTTCTTTCTTTCTTTTTTTTGAAAATAAGAAACCTGTTCTGATTAAAATGTTCTAAGCGTCTGCCCATATTAGGTAGGGGTCATAGTTAACGTGGCCAGAGTGACGATATTGGCAGTTGGCTGTAGTGGTAATAGTGGCCGTGAAAATTGATAGCGATCTTAATGGGGCTAGAAAGAAGAGCAAAATAGGAAAGGGATTTTAAATATGGCTGTAAAAAGCAAGATTTATGTGTGTATGGAGACGACTCTCTGTCCCGCTGTATCTCACTGTGTTTTTTGGCCTCAAAAACTTTTAAAGGGCTGTGTGTGGCAATACATGAGATAACAGCAGTAATTAGTAAATAACAGACAACATGTTCTCTTAGTATTCACGTTAATAAATGAATAATTTATTATTATTAATAAATGAAATCTGTAAATAATTGACTCAGTTACTTGTATTTTTATGTCGGTAGCCCTTTTTGAACCTGCTCTTTTGTGCGCTGATGGTGTGTGTCCCGCAGTGCTCTAAGGAAAGGCTGTCGCTGTCTGGAGATTGACTGCTGGGATGGTCCTGACATGGAACCCATTGTCTACCATGGCTACACTCTCACCAGCAAGATCCTCTTCAAAGATGTCATCTCGACAGTGCAAGAGTATGCCTTTATGGTATGCAGTCATGGCACAATTATGAGGGAACTTCGCTTTATCCTTCTGCCTTCCTCTCTATACTTTACTTCCCCTTGTCTATTTTTTTTACTATCTCTCTCTTTCTTTCTGCCCACCTCCCTCACAACCCAACCCCCTCTGTCTTTCTCTGTCTCTGTTTCTCTGTTTCTCTCTCTGTCTCTCTCTCTCTCTCTCTCTCTACCCTTCTCTCTCGCTCGCTGGCTGTGGAGATCATTATGATTAATGCCGCCCCTTAATAGTCATACTAGGCACTGTGGGGTGCAAACTCAGGCTTTGATCAGAAACATGCAGAACATTCTCAGTAGATCCAAAGATAAAAAACACCCTTGCAAAGAAAGAGGCTCGCAGTACTCCACCACCTTTTACACTGGAGCTTACTACTGAGGGCAATAGTTGAGCCTCTATTTAAAAAGCCAGGCAGAGCCTGAGAAATATGATAAATGCTAGTGTGTGCTGTATATCGAACTGTACTGAATGTCATAGGGAGCAATGGTGAAACACCCATCAGAAAAGGAAACATTTTCCTAAATGAAAGATGTCATCTTTAAAACAAGCCTTAATGGGTACATTAGTGAGGTTCATTCATGTTGATGGGCTGTCTTCATAGGCGTCTCCTTACCCCGTTATCCTCTCCCTGGAGAACCACTGCAGCCAGGGGCAGCAGGAGGTCATGGCCCATTACCTCACCTCCATCCTGGGAGACATGCTGCTGGATTCCTGCCTACCCCTGGATGCCCATGGACAGCTGCCAAGCCCTGATGTAAGTCCCTGCATGAAAAAATTCTCACCGTCTAACTGCTACTGATCTATCTAGGAGCACACCTGCTGACAGCTACTGGAAAAACTGAAGGCTACACCGGGGTGAAGTTATGTGGACTTGCATCAATCCCACCGTGCTGGTGTACAAGTGTTGGTGTCAGCCACTCCACAGGAATTTAAAACCTGCTTTTTGTTACTTATGTAATTTTTAATGTTTGTGTTATTTATGCATTCTGCTTGTGAATATTTGTTTAAGGCATCTGTAGTTTTCTCTTAGCCCTTGCGCTGGTACAATATGTTGGGGATTGTAGGTAGGGTATGTTTTTGTGCATAACAGTTCAGTGCATGATTATAATATCTTTATATTATATCTGTTTATAGACCATAATCTCTGCCTCTTGCTGTCAAAAAAGGGACAGTAATGGGCTTGTTCGACTTGTTGTGGTCTGGCCTATTGATGTTGTGGATACATAATAGTCAGAAATCTGAGTTACATACATACCATTGTATCTAAAATTCTCTCTCTTTCTACCTCTCTGTTTCTCACACACAGATGTGCGTACACACACACACACACACACACACACACACACACACACACACACATACACACACACACACAAATCATTGTTTACAATTAACTGAGAGCATTGATTAACTATCTCTGTCGATTTCTCCACACAAATGAAAACCTCCAACTTACTGGAACAACATGTACTCACTACCGCAAGAGGAGAATTGCAATTGACGTGAGCTATAAATACTGTTTAAAAGATCTGGTCAAAAATAGAGTATTGGCCCATTTCATCTTCACTTCCCTGAGAATTCACTTTATTTGTTGAAGAGACACAAAGGAAAAAAAAGGATAGTGGAGGGGAAAAAAGTCTATATGGACTTAGGGGGCTATTATATCCAAAGTGGCATGCAAACTTTTTTTCTTTCCGGGGTTGCTCGGAGCAGTAAAGATTCTGGATATTACTGCATATAGTTCTTGGCCATTGGGTGTTCCAGACAGGCGGCGGTAAGGCTCTCTCTGGTGGTGGCTGATTATAGGTCTGGGGTCCATAACTGTTCATCAACAGAAACCAGGATCTGCCTGCTTGGGAGACATTGGCTTTAATGATTTCATCTTAAACGGTTCAACAGGATGTCTACGTTTAAAAAAAAAAAGTACTCTTGTGTTAGCGTTTTCCACCAACATTTCCATTATTTTAAACAATGTAGAGACCTATTTACATGCCTCTGCTTTTTTTATCACTTTTTTGATCCCTCTGTAGCCGGTAGACATAAATCTAAGATATAAACACCATAGCGCCAGTTTTTGAGGATTATCTGAGAAATTGCATGTTGTTAGTTCTGTCTACTGGCTGTGTGTGATGATAATGGTGTAAGGAGCTATTTTGTTTTTGTGGGTTTTGCTCCTGGAAAATATGAGAGAAATCACCATCAAATTGTTTTATGGTTATCAAAAAACAGGAAAGTTATTTTTCTTCTTAGGTTAATCACCCATGACAATTGGTGCTTTTTAAGAGGTGCATTTATGTTTTCCCCTTCATGCAGAGCTTTGCCTGTATGTAGTAGTACATGATCAGACACTGGGGATAAGTGAGATTTTTGTTACCTGCTTACAGGACCTGAAATATAAAGTTCTCATCAAGAACAAAAAACTGAATCCTGAACCTGAACCTGAACCTGAGCGGAGAGAGACAGTCGTGGAGGCCGAGGCTGAGGCTGATGCAGAGGAGAGTGGAGAGGAAGATGATGCTGATGATGATGAGGAAGAGGTGCCAGCAAAGAAGTCCAAAAAGAAGAAAGTAAGTCACAGCTACATTGATGTGAAAACAATTTAAACCTCTTGAGAGCTGATCTTCAGAAACCTTACATTTCTAACAGTTTGACCAATAACATTAACAATGTAACAGGCAGTAGGAGACCATAGTGTATTACCATGTCCTCTCACTAGAGTTCATCTTTACAACTGATGCTTGGCTGCATTTCTGTGCAGTCATTTCTGTGCAGACTGCCTAACTGTGCACAGTCATATTGTTTTGTAATAATAGACATAATTAGAAGTTATGATTGTCTCAAAACAGAAAAAGAAAGTTGTGGTAGCACAGGCCATGTCAGATTTGGTAATCTACACCAAGTCTGTGAAGTTCATCAGCTTCATGCACTCTAGAGAGCACCAGCAGTTCTATGAGAATACATCATTTGCAGAGAAAAAAGCCAAGAAGCTGGTAAAAAACTCAGGTAGGGGCATTTGCCGTGAGCAACATAAGTAAAGAGTCAGTGTTTTGGCTGTTGTCTCATTTTATATAATTAATGTGTAATTGACCGTAACCTTGTGCTAATAACTACACAAACCCTAGGGGGGAGAGAGAAAGAGAGAGCGAGAGAGAGAGAGAGAGAGAGAGAGAGAGAGAGAGAGAGAGAGAGAGAGAGAGAGAGAGAGAAAGACAGGCTGAGAAAGAGAAAGGGAAAAAGAGAGGGGGAACTCAGTAAGTGAGTGAGTGAATAGTCAGTGAGTGAGTGAGTGAGTGACTTAGTGAGTAAGTGAGTTGAGTGAGTGTGAGTGAGTGAGTGAGAGTGAGTGAGTGAGTGAGTATGTGAGTGAATGACTTAGTGAGTAAGTGAGCAAGTGAGCGAGTGAGTGAGTGAGTGAGTGAGTCTGAGTGAGTGAGTGAGTGAGTGAGTGACCCAACTCTGCAGTGTGTAACCATAGGTCTTGTTCTAAGACACCTTCACTCTGTGTGTTGTGTATCCTGCACAGGAGCAGAGTTTGTGCAGCACAACACAAGGTTCCTGAGCAGGGTCTACCCCGCAGGCTCCCGCACGCTCTCCTCCAACTTCAACCCTCAGGAGTTCTGGAACGCTGGCATTCAGCTCGGTACGCACTACACTGACTCCCTCTGATGCAGAGGCTGACACACACACACACACACACACACACACACACACACACACACACACACACACTGCTCCTTGGTCTACTTAAATGAGGCCCACAAATACAGTAGAAGTCACATATGAACCATCCTTCCGAGTTCAAAAGCCAGTTGTGGCCACATAGTGTTGATAAATGTTCTATGGACACCTTTGAACAGCACAGCAAAGCTGAAAGCAATTAATATCAATTAAACTTTAATAGTGAACCACACACACACTCACATCCATGACCATATGCATGCTCACACTCACACACACACACATACACAGGCACACGCACAGGCACACACACACACACGCACACACACACACACACACACACATGCACACAATGTGAAAGAGAGGAACAGAAAAGCCAAGGGAGGGAGAGAGGGAGAGAGACTGTACCCTAGAGAGAAAGGGAACATAGCGAAAGATATGGCAGACAGCCTTTGATGCCAACTGTGCTGCTTTGATACAACTGAGGGGCTGACAATTTCCTGCTAATTGCCCTCAGGCAGGTGAGGTGAGGCTTGAAATGACTTGAATTATCTCCAAGGTTTCTCCCTCTGCCACATGCGCCACATCTCTCTCTTTTTTTTTTTTTTTGGTCCTCGTTTTCTACAAAGGAAATACTTTAGTGAATGCCTCCCCTTGCATTTGTTACTGTTCAATCCCATTCACGTGTCTTTGTTTCTTCCATCTCTATTTATGTTGTTGAACTAACTGAATGACTTATTCAGAACACAAGTAAGACAAAATCACAAATATACTTTGCAGAAACTACCTAAGTGTGTGCTACATGTGGTATTGTGGTTGCCCATTTTCCATTCATGTCATTTGAAATAGCTACTACTGTAAAAAATAGAGAGCAGTATTCAAATGCTTCCAGCTCATCACTTCAGTTTACTTGTGGCAAAGGCTAAACCCCTATAGGATTACATTTGTATGGTTCAGCATGGCTTGGCCCAAGCCTCTTTTTTTTGTTTTTTTTTTCACGTGTCTGCACTTTGTTCCTGGGCCCCCATTGCTAACATTACTGTTTTGGTTGCCCTGGACCCTCACAGCAGCGCTCAACTTCCAGTCCCTTGGCTTATCCATGGACCTGAACAATGGCCGTTTCCAGGACAACGGAGGCTCAGGCTATATACTGAAGCCCCACTTCCTGCGGTCCGGCGAGACCGGCTTTGATCCAAATGCTTTCAAACACAACCTGAAGCCAGCGCACCTCCTGCTGAAGGTAATAATACTACAGAGTCAGCCCCTGACACTGCTTGTAAATAGACAATACCCCCCTTTAAAAACTACCCTTCCGTTTGACATTACCTGATTTGATTTTTAAGAAACCAGCTCTCCACCAATATGCATGTTTTATTGTTAAAATTAAGAGTGTATTACTGAAAAATAATATCACAAGTGTAAAATATACAAAGGTACCAACTATTGTGGTGTGTATGATTATAATTGTAATGGGATTTAAATAACCTACAATTTTGTTGCATTTTATTGTTTGTTCTATTGCTCTGGTGTAATAGGCTAATCTATTTCATTACAGGCACCAGTATTACCCTAGTGGTTAGGAATATGTATTACACTGCTGTACAGACAATTTATAACATTATTGGGCTTTATTGCATTTTTGTTTTTATTTGAAGTTATTACATTATTGAGTTCT
Source organism: Setipinna tenuifilis (assembly GCA_030347295.1). Classification (NCBI taxonomy): domain Eukaryota; kingdom Metazoa; phylum Chordata; class Actinopteri; order Clupeiformes; family Engraulidae; genus Setipinna; species Setipinna tenuifilis. The sequence continues at coordinate 24,532,685 of CM059268.1, read as the reverse complement.
GAAGAGCCATGTAACAACTCTAACATTTATTTACTCTTATACCACCTTTTCAGTTTCTCATCTTTTGTTGTTCCATTTGGTGAGCCTCTCTCTCACTGCCTTTCTCCTTCTTTTTTCTCTGTCTTTGTCTGTCTCTGTGTCTCTCTCTCTCTCTGTTTCTGTCTGTCTGTCTGTCTGTCTGTCTCTTTGTCTGTTGCTCTTTGTCTGTCTGTCGGTCTGTCTGTATGTCTGTCCCCCTCTTTGTCTCTGTCTCTCTCACACACACGTACAGACACATACATACACATAGACACACATCCATCTCCATTTTGCCTTCATCTTGCCACAAAGTGAACTCACTGTACATCAGTCACCACAAACACTGATAGATCAGATAAGATTTCTATGCCAAATAATGGATCTTATCACCTTTGCAAAGTACAGGGCTTAAACAAACAAAAACATCCAACAGCTGAATGTGAATGTGATTTGCTAGAAATACTTTGTAACTCCTCAAGGTCATGCATGATGCATGTGCCAAAACTCTGGGCTCAAGAAAAGTTACATAATCTAGCGTACCGCCAAATGTATTGAAAAGCTCAGCACAATAATAAATGCGTTTGTGGGACAGCATAGGCCTGGTCTGATTCAATTATTCATGTACATTCTGCAGAAACAAAGGACAAGCCCTCTTGAAGTTCAACGAGAAAATGAAATGGCTCAGAGCCTTATGCTTTCGCTAGTGCATGATGAGATCCCGCTCCGAAAGATGAAGATGGCTATTCATGAATAACTGAATATAATTGAATCATCTCGCAATGCCGAATGATTCTGAATGATATTTTTGCATGCATGTGCCCTTCGGGGCTAAATAAGACTCAGACTCACAGTAGGGCCTGTTGGTGCGATGCCCGATTTCAGCTTGCGTTTTCACACTAACTCAGTCTGACAGTATGAATTGGCAGCTTACAGGTGTTAAAAGGCCGTCCATATCTCCAGCCAACAGCCAAAATACACACACGCGCCTCGTAGGGGTGTTAGAGCTGACAGGTGAACAAATATCTTTTCACTTGCCCACTTTGAGTAATTATGTCTGTGTGTGTGTGTGTATGTGTGTGTGTGTGTGTGAGAGAGAGAGAAACAGTGATGGAGAGAGGGCAAATGCACATGAATTGACATCCTAATGCCATGGCTGGTCTTTTTAACAGTGTTCAACTATAGTGCCTACAGTTCTGTCAGAGATGTGAAGCAGAACCCATAGGCCTTGAGTACCTTCTTGCCTCAAAGTAAACAAAACACACTACAATAAATAACTTATATCTATTGATCGTTTTCCCCCCCTCATTTTTATTTCAACTCTGTAAAGTCTAGTTAGGAGCTCTACCTATTTATGTGCACAATAAATCATTAGAGCTCATAACTAAACTTTACAGAGTTTTTTCTAAACTCCTGTTGTTTTATAAATATTTGTAATAGCTGTTTTGAAACCAGTGTTGAAAAGTTGGTCATTATTAAAGCAGGGAAAATATGTAATATTGAAAATTCCCTAGAGAAATTAAACCCCATTCCTTGATTGTTGCATACATATTGCATACTGAGAGAAAAAGTTAGTAATTTAGCATTGTGCTTGTTAAGAGTTTCTATTTAGTAATGGATATGTCTTATTCATGGTCTCCCCGCAGTATTTAGTACAAAACTTTCGTCTTGTGTTTAAGATTTATTTTTGTATCTTCTTCACTGCTAAGTATGTTACCACATCTCTCTTGTGCCTCAAAACAGCTCTCCATGCCTCCTGTACATTTCCCCTCTGTATTTCTGACTTAGATACTTGAATAAATCATGGCAGAAAGTACCTTGCATAGCCACAGCTGTTAGGACATCTTCACTTATATCTGTACCCGTATGCTCCGGATAGTGATTTTTTTTTTTTTTTGCCGCCAGTCTGTGTGTTCAGTCTAATTTCTCTGGTGTAAAGGGTTCTGGCTTATAAATAGGTTAGCTTAGGTTTGTAAATTATTCAGATGGAGTAGGGAAAAAGGTTTTTTATTTTTAACCTGCCTGAGGAATATTCTCATTTGCCTTCTGCGACACCATATAAAGTTTTGTATGGGTTCCTGGACCAGTCTCTACTTACTTACTCACTCATCTGCTGGACCCAACAGCATGTGGATATACACACATCCGCTGTGCAGTGTAACAATGACATGTAACACAGTCTGGAACAATGGTGAAATTAAACAGATGTTATAAGCCAAATTTCCAGAGAAAGTCAGCAACCCTGTGTCAGTGGATCAGCGGTGTCTGTAAGGTGAAACAGCACCATAGAGGTTGAGCACCATGTGAGCGCCTTCAGTACAGTAATGCTACAGACATGTCAGATATGTTGCTGTTGCCTGGGTTTCCTAATGGAGCACAAACTGCGTGTGTGCATGCCATAGGGGCTGTGTGTAAGGCAGGAGGAATGGGCTACATCACCCTATCAGGGCAGCACATGGCTGGATAACAGGATACAGGTCTGCCTCTGACTCAGGACAGACTGGGAAACCCTGTAGATAAGCCCAGCAGAATCCAGTTTAATTGCACTCCCTCCCTCCCTCTCTCTCTCTCTCTCTCTCTCTCTCTCTCTCTCTATTTCTCTCTCTGTCTCTCTCTCTCTCTATTTCTCTCTCTGTCTCTCTCCCTCTCTCCCTCTTGTATACACACACACACAAACACACAAACACACACACACACACACACACACACACACACACACACACACACACACACACACACACACACACAGACACACACACACAGACACACACACACCTTTTTGTCTTCCTTACAGCATTGAAAAAAAGTGAATACTTTGTTAATTGCATGGCTGTCACTGATACTAAGCAACATGTCTTATCTAATTGTTATAAATCATGCTGTCCAAATGGAGTTTTGAAATAGCACTGAGGGAGGAGGAGATTTCAGATTGTGAAACTAAGACCTGTGCCTGAACCAAACACACAAAGCCTGATCTAACCTGCATTTCTTTTTTGTGACACCACCATTTACTGGGTGTGTTTCTTAGACAGAATCAGTCTCTCTCTACTGTATCTCTCTAGAGTCTTCAAGGTGAACCTAAACATTTGGGTGTGTCTGTAATCACCTGTCCCTGTGTGCTGTCTCCTGCTTGCTTATCCTCAGGTGATTAGTGCCTCCAACCTCCCCTCCCCGAGGACAGGCAAGGCCCTGGATCCCTTCGTGAGAGTGGAGATCCACGGCGCCGCTTCCGACTGCTGCAAAAGGCAAACAGATGCAGTCAAACACAACGGTGGGTAACTTTGATGTGGTTTTGCCTGTGTGGATGGATACATCAAAGAGCCCAGGAAGCAACGATTTAGCCATGGTGGTCAAATGTTGTGAAAATCACTCTGTGAAACTATTATACCCCCAGTTTTTTTTAATTATTAATTGAAATTCTGAACGAACTCTTGGAAAGTTGGAAAGTTAGATATGTATGACAGATAAAAAAAGATGTGACACACTCTGCCAAGATCTAATTATGATTAGTAGAGGGGATCGTTCCTGCTGCAACTAATGATGATACTATAATTAATTTGCAGTTGAAAGTCCTCCAGTCCAACCTGCTGGTATAAAGTCCCACCTTCAAGGTCGTCAGATTCCTTATTGCTCTGTCAGATTGGTGCCCTGAGTATAGTGCATTAGGCTCCATTGATCTGTTTCTTACTATTCATTTCACATGTTCTCTACGATACACAGCTGTGCTGCTGTAAGAGGGTAAAGTTAATGAGCTCCTTCAAAAGAATGAGAGTCTGTGGGTCTGTTTTACTAAGAAGGAGCTGCTTTGTTGAAATGGTTATTCGAGATAAAAAGGGCAAGGAGGCCTCAGAAAGAGTGTGAGAAATGTAAAGTAAACTAAGGACTGAAAGGGTTTTGAATTGTGAACTCAAAAATCATTATTAATGAAGAATGCATCTACACGCTTGCTTTAATAAGGGAGTGACAGTTATTTACCAAAAGTGCTTTTGGGTCATGTTTACAAATTTACAGTGACACAATTTCTGTTCTGTCCTATTACTGTAGATATCATATGTAGTGATTCTTAATGCTTTCTGTTCTCCCAGTTTAAGACACAATGATTCAGAATTCTTATAAAAGCTGTTTATTTATGACTATTTTTATCTTGACCATCTGATTAACAACAACTATACTAAACACATAGTAAACTATAGCATGATTGGCAAACACAGTTTTGCTAAGTAAACTGAGAATCTGTGCCAAAGAATCACTGTAATAAATTAATTGATGGATTGTACTTTCATGGATATCTTAGCAAAACAGGGACTAGCCAAAAAGTGTTTAATATTTGCTTAGGAGGTGGAAGCCACAGTGCAAAACAAACAAATGAAAAAAAAAATCAATCTAGGTAAAGGCATTTCTGCTGTAACAGCATGTAAATGTGCCCTTTTGTTAACGTTTTATCTTAAATTGGATTAAATTGGATAACTTTTCTTCATTTTAGTCACCACCTGTGAAAATGTGTTTGTTACATAATATGTGTACATGAGTTTGTGTGTGCAAGTGTGTGTGTGTATGTGTGCGTTTATGCAAACATGCAAGTACACATGTGAGAGAGTGTATCTGTGTGCGCACATGTGTATGTGTGTGCTCGAGAGAGAGAGAAAGAGAGAGATAGAGAGAGAGAGTGCGTGTGTGCACGTGCGTGTGCATGGTTGTGTGTATGAGTGTGTGTGCGTGTGTGTAAGAGAGAGAGAGAGAGAGATAGAGAGAGTGCGTGTGTGCACGTGCGTGTGCATGGTTGTGTGTATGTGTGTGCGTGTGTGTGTGTGTGTGTGTGTGAGAGAGAGAGAGAGAGAGAGAGAGAGAGAGAGAGAGAGAGAGAGTCTGTGTGTGACACCTAGACAGACAGACAGGCTCTCATTACCAGCCTCTCTCGTCTTCCCTCCTCAGCAATCAACACGCCAGGCAGCTGCGCAGAAAATGCCACTCGAGAGTGTAATTGCTTTTGCAGCTTAGAGGATTTGATAGACATATTCATACCCACTCTCTTTTCAGGCTCCACATCAAAAGAATCCACTTTTTAAAAAAAGAAAAGCTCTGCTGTCTTTTTACAAAGTCCATGATTGCCTCTTAATTAAATCGTAAACAAGTAATCTGATGAGTAAGTCTGGCTGTCACGGTGATAGGGGTGCTGTCAGCTGAATTTGTATAAGGTTGATGTGCCTGAGTACCTGAGGTGTGCCTGAGTGTGCACAGACGTGAAAGATGGGGTGTTAGTGGTTAGTTAGAGGAGAGTGAAGAAAATAAATATTCACAGTGCCACAGTAAAATGGAAGACTAAGCCGGGTGACTTGGGATCAATTAGTCAGTGACTGAATTAGCGATGTTTGCACAGCCTTGGAACAGCGTTATGTTCTCCCTTCTGCTGCTGAGGGGGGAACAGAAGCCTTATTGGTGGCTTGGAGTCAGAGAGGCTTCTCCATGTCAAATCAGAGACGAGTACAGAAGTACATTAAATATATACTATCCAGTGGTGCCATTAGAAATGATAGAGATCATAGGCCCAATATGGAATACAATTTTGGCACCCCCTTTCTATTATTATTGTTAATAAGTAAGTAAGTAAGTAAGTAAGTAAGTAAGTAAGTAAATATATACTGTTCTCAAACGGCCTTGTGTCAGTGTTGGCATTGAGGCGATGATACACAGGGCAACTTTTTGAGCAATGTTGCTGTGCAACAACATGATTGGTTCCTAATTTTCTAGATTTATAGAAATCCACCTGATAAAATTGTGTTGTCCAATATCAGTAATAAAGTACCTAAAAACTACTTTTGTTAGTAACATTACTCAAAACGTTGCGCAGTGTATGATCATTTAAAGAACTGTACTAACTTTATTGCTAGCCACCCCATATAAGGCGGTGAACGTGTAGGCCTATAGCATTCGTGCTAACAGTGTTCCACTGCTATCCACTTTAGCGCTTAATCCCAGGTGGGCTGTACCGATGAACTTTACCATTGACGTGCCAGAGCTGGCTCTGATCCGTCTCTCTGTTCGGGACCAGATAGGACTCCTCAAGAGCGAACATGTCGGCCAGTACACCCTTCCTTTCACCAGCATGAAAAAAGGTGAGAATGAGAAAGCCTCATCATGTATGGTATGCGCCTGGGAAGTCCATTGTATTCTGACACTACATTAGCACATAGCCTATAAATGTGTTTGTGGTTGAAGGATTTATGGTGTCATTAAGGTAAACAGGCTGAATAATTCCTGTTGCCCTCCAGCAGTATGTGTATGACTATACTGGAATTTGTTTTCTATGTGTGACTGTGTGTGTGTCTGTGTGTGTATTTGTATTTTATATCTATATTTTATACATACTTGTGTGTGACTATATCTCTGTGTGTACCGTCTCTGTGTTTTCAGGTTACCGCTGGGTTCCTGTTCTATCTCGTGAAGGCATTAGCTTGGATCCTGCCTCTCTCTTCATATTTGTGTGGTATTCCTGAGGTCTGCCTCTATCTTCATATATGTGTGGTGTGCCTGAGGTCTGCTTCACTGTTCATATTATCTGTGGTATCCCTGAGATCTGCCTGCCCTCTCTGTAAGGGCCCCTCTCCAACCCTGGCCATCATCACATGAGGAACCGCTGGTTGGAAACAGGGCGCCGGCAAAAAAGAAATAAACACCCCGTTCGTTTGCCAAGAATGCATTTTTTTATTCGAGACAATCGCCTCAAACATACTTGCTTCGACTTTCACTCCTCCTTATCGCCAGGTAATTACAAGCCTCATGGCAGTTTGCAGGAGGAATTAGGACCAAACTGCTGGCACTAAGCATAGAAAAAAAATCACTGAAGAACAAACAGTAAAAAAAAAACACCCTGTCCAAAGTTACACCTAGAAGACAGTTATCACAGGTTTCAAGTTCACTTCAGGAAAAGGCACAGTGGCGATATAAATAGCATGTTAAATAACACCCATACAATTAAAACAACACATGTACAGCACATAATTACTCTAATCTGTCACAATGAGCTAGCGTCTAATGGCTGCGTGTCAGGCTGTGCTATAGCTGGCTAGATGAGGGGGGAGAGCAACAACAGCTCCCAGTGCCTGCTCCCAACTCACAAACTGCAGCACTGGCTGACACTCAAGGCACGGGTGAGGTGGCAGATTTAGGAGCCACTGTGGGCCCACTTTGTGTGTTCTGCTGACACGCAACATGCCATAGCAGGAGTCTGCTATGCCGTCTAAAGGCTGAGCAGGAACAACACACATTTCCAGTTCAACCAGCACAGGTCACTCACTGCATTAGCTCACCATGGTAACTGGTTGAAAGGCTGGCCCTTGTATAAATTTACAGGTCATAATTACAAATGCGCTTTCTACTCCTTGATCAGATTAAAACAACCATTTTCAATTTTGCTTTATACACAGAGCTATGATACAAGCATAATAATCTAGAAAGTTTCATGATATAATGTTAAAATATAAATAGTATTTCGACATACATGATATGTATACATTATCTGCATTTATACATATTTATATACAGGACATAAGGCCTATACACAATGCAACATTTCACCTGGATGTTTCCACAGCGGTTCTATATAACGCTGCAGCATAAACAGATGATTCCTGTAAACAGCTTTCCCCATGGCTATGGTTCTGTAACATCTTTATTCAAGCTCTGTATGTCTGACTACATAAAAGAATATATGAAGGCTATTCTCACAATATCAGATGTGTAGACTGCCCCCTAGTGGTTGTATAACCAAAACACACCCCAGGCAGTTAGATGGGACAGTTCCCAAGTGGGTACCACTCTTCTACGTCCATCTTCCTCTCCCCTAGAAAGATGTTGGTTGCGGCTACAAAGGTCTTCTTGCTTTTAACCGTCACCTCCAGGACACGGTCATGAAGACTCAGGACATTATTGTACTCAATCTGAAGGGCAAAATGTATTCTTGTTGTTATAATCATTCATTATTTTTAGTAGCTGTCTGAATCCAACACTAAACAATGAATTCATATACTACCCTTGGTCCCTGTTGAGTTTACAAAGAGACCATTACCTACTGTGTGAACGGCAAGGATAACAACTCTGTACAAGCCATTCAAGTTTTTTCCATTCAGGACTGGCTCAAAGTGAATGCAGCCCTTTCAGGGAAAACTATGACTCACAGTTTTGTAAAATCCTTATCATCACAGAGATAATGCTAAAGCGTCCCACAGGTTACCAGCTAAAGGTCAGAGTCCGGGGAAATTCAAAAGAAGAAGGCGGCTCTCTACAGAGTACCATTTCCTGCCACCCGCGTGGCAGGCAGAGGGTAATTTGATCTCACCAAGCATTTTTTCCCCTGACAGACATGACAAATCTGATGTAGTGTGGGAGAGTGGACCTGTCTGGCTTTTTTAGTCTGTGTTTGATGCATGTGGCAGCATGTGGTGTGTCATACCAGTTCGTTGAATGTGGGGTTGTCGTTGTTTTTCACCACTTTGGTCTTTTTTTTTGAAGAGTTGTGAGGATCTGGTCTGAGGCGAGTTGCCACATAAGCATCAGGAGAGGAGCCATTTGGTAATCTCTGGGGATAGAGAGAAATAGAGATACAAAGAGAGAGAGAGAGAGAGAGAGAGAGAGAGACAGGCAGGGAAAGAGATAATTGACGCATGATTGCAGCAGTGAGGATAAGACCAGGCTCATAATTTAAATCATTGTCATAATCCACCTATTTTTAGATTATCGTCTAGATTACTATTGTGTTGTTATTTAAATTGTAAGATAAATCACCAATGTCCTACTTTAGCCAGTATGTCTATGCATGTGATAACAAACCATCCTTGTAAACCTTAAACGTGGCATGCATGCACAGCTGAATTGACAAGACTTACAATGTTCTTCAGGTGCTTGACCATTACAGAGAGCTTCTTGTCTTTGTAAGACATGAGGAGCTGAATCTGGGGTTTGGATGGACTACCTGGTTCTGCAATCAAATTATGTTAATGTAAGTGAAATGTTAATGGACAAAAAAACACTAAAACAGGTAAACATATACCATATAGTTTATAGATTTTAGAAACCCCAGGAATATTATTATCCTGTTCATCATGGTTATCATTATCATCATAAAATTGCTATGTAGCATACATACCTTTCGTGGTGGTAGCTGGGCCATCAAGAAACAGGCTGCAGACAAACTCATTCTGTGGGTGACATTTGGTTTAATGAAACAAACAAACAAACAAAAAAAAAAGATTATGAAACACCTCCCCCGTGGCATTTACGCAATATGAAGACAACCCAAATATTGGTCTGGGGGGACACTGGAGCGATTTACTTACACCTTTGCATGGACCCTCGAACAGCTCCTTCAGATATTTGTTCAACAGAGTCATTTTTCTGCCTGCAGTGAAAGACATCTTAAACCATCGGGGGAATCTGGTGGGTGCACAGAAAAGTGAATTGATGCCACATTTCAGAGGGCTCTTGGGAAGTTTTCATAGCAGTGATAATACAACTTTCACTGCAATATTAGACGAGCTATAAAATATTTCCCCAAGTGAAGCAGGCTTGACATTTTCACAGGGAGAAAAAGCACCGATCCACATGAGATGACTCGGCTATGGTGTTCAATAAAATAAAATAAAAAAACTTTTTAAATATTAAAGTAAAGCTGTAACTTAACCTACGAGATAAATGTTCACTTACTGTGGAAGGGCAGACTCTATAAAGTGCTTCTGCAACTTTTTATGAATTAACTCAAACTGCCCAAAGGTTTTTTCGCTGATGAGGAAACCGTCGTCAATGGTCACCCTCAGTTCAAAAGTCTGGAACACAAACCAATAGCACAAATTACATCTTATTATTACATGTCTTGACAGCTAATGGAGATAGCATGTTGGGCATGGCAGTACTGTTGAGTGCTCACTTGGCAAATGATGCTAGCCGTGCTCTAACCACAGCAGGCTAATTCTCAAGCATGTTGGCGACATCTGGACAGTTTAGCAAGACAGAGCGCTTTGACATGGAGCAGATGGGAGCTGCTTGCCCACAGGAGGGCCTGGACTGATCAAAGAATGATGGCACGTTGTTTACCTCATTACTGCCCAGCGCTAAGAGGCTGGGTCAAAGGCACTTGCAAGCTTGTCAAGCAGAGGGGGGCATACTCGTTGTGCCTGACATCCATTCTGCTCATGGCATAAATTACATTAACAAGAGGTAGCTTGCCATCTAAATATGGCTCTCATGTTAATTGAATCAATCCTCCAGCTTTTTAAATTTCCTTTAACGTGATATCAGTATAGTATCTGCATCATTACTACTTAGTTTCTGTTTCACCTAATGCAGGAGTGTCTCGTATGTGGCTGGGTAGGTTTCTGTGTTAATAAGACTCACCACATCTTTTCCTTTCACTGAGTACTTCTGAATGATGGCCTCTTGGATGTTTGTGCTGGGAGCGGCCGTTTGCACTGGAGCTGGGGATGGTGGGGGCTTCTTGGCTGGGATCTGGACCATGTTGTGGATGAGGAAGTTGAGCTTCACTGGAAAACTGCCCATGCTCTCCTTAATCTTCCTATGAGAGCAGAAGACCACGTAGAAGCCGTTTAGGTGGATTCACAAAATGTGCTCCACAATGACAGAACCTGCCTGCCTCCACACCTTGTCATTGACATTTGGCAACTCCCATACAGTATATACAGTCATCATACTGATCAAATGTCTGCCAAATATCACACAATCAGCAATCAAGCAGAAAACCTCCAGAATAAACATCACACCAATGTATGCAGCTGCCACCTTGCACAACACAACCATCATGCAAAGGATACATAACAAACAGAACCCCATCCCCTGTCTAATGTCAGGCTGAGTTAAAAAAATTCAGCTCTGCTGTTCATCTGATAGTTGACAATGCATGCATACAGTAAAGCTATAAAATATCATGAGACTTTGCAGACTGACTGAGCTGGTAGAACAGGATGATGATCATTGATATGGACAGTCTGTAAGCATTCCAATGTCTATACACGTCGTGACTCACTTGCAGGTAACGCGAGAGTGAAACAAATACCATTTGCTGCACTAATTTGCAAAACTCTGAGACAAAATCCTTTGAAAGATGTCTTGAAAATCTCAGCAGTGCCGATTTTAAAGCCTCCGCTCTTAGCTGCATAAAAATGTGTGTTTGTCCACTCTTCAACTTAATGTTAGCCAGCTGTCAACTGTGTTTTGCACTAACCAATTTTCTGTCGATGCATGTTGCCTACCTTGCAATATATTACACATAAAATTTGCGAACAAACCCACAATTTTTAGTCTGGAGACAGACATGCAGACAGCAAGTTATTATGATTTCAGTTCTATATGTTTCTTTGCTCATGTGTATTTCTCTGAGTGTACCTGTTGTCAAATGTATATTTGTTTTTCTGTCTTTATGCGGTCTCATCTGTTGTTCCCCTCTCTCTCTCACCATCCCCACATTTCATCTACAGTACTAAACAGCCTGTCAAAGATGGCCCCAGTTTGAAACAGTGGCCTCCGGTGGAGATGTGGTTTTTGATTGCTACTTTTTCCAACAGAATGTGCTTAGAGCTAATGTTGAATTAAAAAGAAAATATACAGAAACGAATGCATGCAATTGAAAATCCTAATGTGTTAAAATTAAAATGCAAATAAAATACAAAATTAAAAACATTTCAGAATGCAAGAGTACAATGACATGTGAAATTAATATGATAAACATACTGTGTGAAGTATGCTGTGGCCTCCAGCTCAGAGTCATGCGGTCTGAGGTTGTTGTGCACATACTGCAGGTCCTGCATATCCTTCATCTCAGGCATGCCTGCGCCCAGCATCTAGACACACACACACACACACACACACGCACACACACACACACACACACGCACGCATGCACCCACACACACATGCACCCACACGCATACACACACATGCGCGCACACACACACACACGCACACGCACACGCACACACACACACACACACACACACACACACACACACAGACACACACACACACACACACACACACGCACACACACACACACACACACACACGCACGCATGCACCCACACACACATGCACCCACACGCATACACACACACGCACACGCACACGCACACGCACACACACACACACACACACACACACACACAGACACACACACACACACACACACACACACACACACACACACACAGACACACACACACACACAATTACTCAAAGTGGGCAAGTGAAAAGATATTTGTTCACCTGTTAGCTCTAACACCACTACGAGGCGCGTGTGTGTATATATTGGCTGTTGGCTGGAGATATGGGCGGCCTTTTAACACCTGTAAGCTGCCAATTCATGCGGTCAGACTTTATGCTTGATTCTGCATTACAAGGTATTATTCAATAGGAATCAAATAAGCCAATAAGCACACACACACGGGCACAAAGAGTCACATAGTGTACACAAAGAGTACACAGTGGTGGTGGTGGGAAGTTAATAGTATAGCTGTTCTCAGCTTTCACCACATAGGATCGCATACGCTCAGATATCTGAATCATACCAGCTGTAGCAGGCTTAGCACCAGGGCGCTACGTCTCCGCAGTCCGTTGTAGGCTGTGCAGCACAGCTCCACAAAGCGATGGAAGCGCTGTGGGTTCTCGCCCCCACCCGTGATGAAGTGCTGCATCTCCGAGGAGAAGATGAACGGCGTTCGATCCCTACCACCACAAACAACAGGGAGGATGAGCTCAGGAATCAAGAATAAAAAAATCAAGACCAATCAAGATATCAAGTAGTATATTAAGTGCCAGTTTCCTGTGCATAGATGAATTTAAGTCCCAGACTGTATTCCATGTAGCCTACGTGGATTAATACAGATGCATATGCTGGTCATATAATTAGAACTATATGACCAATATACAGATGCTGGTCATATAATTATAATTATAATTAGATAAGTGAATTAAAAGTCACTGTTAAACCTTGTAATAAAAACTCCTATGGCTTTAATTCACTAGAGGAATGAAGCCATAAGACCCCTCCAGCAGGAGGTTTAGCACTTCCCCTCAGTTAACAGAAAAAAGGGGGCTAGGTTTAATTCATGTGCAGGAAACTAGCTCTAATTGTTTGTCATTTTTACTTAGGAGGCGGGTATAACAACAAGTCACTATGTGCTTTAAAAACGAAAACCCTACCTTTTAATGTTGGCAAACTTTTGGGCGTTGCCCATGATCTTGCCAAAGTCGATGTGGAACATGTGTCCGCTGTGCTTGATCATGATGTTGTCGTTGTGGCGATCACAGATGCCCAGCACAAACGTCGCCACACACCAGCCAGCACAGGAGTGCAGAAAGTTCATGACAGCCTGAGGGGAAGATAAGCAATGTGCTTGGGTCTCACCACTGCCACTGGATTTATCTGGGCATTCTCTGTTTACATTGGGCCTTTATTACTATACAACCCTACAACCAATATATAGCATGTTGAACTTAGTACAGCCTTTGATGTTCTGACAATGGATTCTAAAACCAGTGGCTGACTTATCATAGGGGTAATTCATCAATAATGAACTGGCAATTGCTGAACATGTATGTGTGTGTCTGTCAATGTACATGTGCATCGTGTAGGTGTGTGTGAATGTGAGTTTGTGCATAAGTGTGTGTGTGTGTGTGTGTGTACCTCCTCATAGTTTTCCCATGTTTTGTTTCTCATGTGGAACCACTTCTCCAGGGAGTCCTCCCTCAACACTCCCCCGAGACCAAACTCCAGGTGAATCTTGGCCAAGGTCACTGCATCTGGCACCACCTCTACCAGCCCTGAGGATTATTAAAACATTATTAAAACAAAACAGACATTTGCTCTACATGCAGAAAAAAATCAAACTGTACTGCACACCGCAATACAATATATAATAAAAATCAAAATGTTGTAAAATCAAAATTACACCACATATCACTCTGATAATTTAGCATGGTGTTGTGGTCGTTTCCTTATGGCATATTTCTCTGGTATGTCTGTCTGAGCTGGTGAGTGAGCTGAGGACTGACCCTGGTCTTTGCCCGTGGAGAGGCACCTGTAGGTGACCATGCGCATGTCCAGCCCCTCCTGCAGCCACACCCGGTTCATCACACGCACGATCTGCAGCACCAGCATGTCCTGCCGCAGGTTATCACCTGTCTGAAGAACACATCACAATTCTCCTCAATACTTCATGTAAACTGCTACACACACACACACACACATATTCAGCAGGAACATTTCTGACACTGCATAATACAGGTGCTGGTCATATGATTAGAATATCATGAAAAAGTTTATTTATTTCAGTAATTCTATTCAAAAAATGAAAGTTGTATAATGTATACATTCATTTCACATGAACTGGCACATTAAGTTTTTATATCTTTTAATATTGATGATTATAACTGACAACTTATGAAAACCCTAAATTGAGTATCTCAGAAAATTACAATATTGTGGAAGGGTTTAATATTGACAACACCTGGTGCCACACTCTAATCAGTTAATTAACTCTAATCACCTGCAAAGGATTTTAAATGGTCTCTCAGTCTAGTTCTGTAGGGCCTAGAAGTTTTATAAATATTTTGGGAGAACGAGGGCCTAGAAGTTTTGGGCGGAATCAGACTGTATTTTACGCTAATTTCGCCATGCTTGACATTTTGACTATTAAAATAGACTATTAAAATAGAGCAGGAATTTTAAAATTCCTTTTAAAATACAGTCCGATTCCGCCCAAAACTTCTAGGCCCTCGTTCTCCCAAAATATTTATCTGATTAGACCCAAACTTTCACAGGTGATATAAGTCATCAAATGCTATCGTTTGGGTACAAAAAAAAGAATTCGATTTTTTGCGAACTGCACGACATCCTTGATAGTTACAGACAACCGCTCTTAATAGAGAGGTGAAGGGAAGGAAAAGATGATAGAAGAAAGTGTACAAGCAATAGGGATAACTGCACCCTGGAGAGTATTGTGAAACAAAACCCATTCAAAATGTGGGGGAGATTCACAAAGAGTGGACTGTAGCTGGAGACAGTGCTTCATGAAGCACCACGCACAGATGTGTGCAAGACATAGGTTTCAGCTGTCACATTTCGTGTGTCAAGCCACTCTTGAACAAGAGACAGCATCAGAAGCGTCTCGCCTGGGCTAAAGACAATTGGACTGGACTGCTGCTGAGTGATTCAAAGTTATGTTCTCTGATGAAAGTACATTTTGCATGTCCTCTAAAATATTGAATTTGGGATTGTCCTTAGTTGTCAGTTATAATGATCAAAGTTAAAGAAATAAACATTTGAAATATATCAGTCTGTGTGTAATGAATAACTAATATACAGGTCTCACTTTTTGAATGGAATTACTTTTATAAATCAACTTTTTCATGATATTCTAATTATATGACCAGCCCCTGTGTGTTATATTCAAACACAAATGCTAGTGAATTTATGTACAGTTCATTATTGTGTGTATATTGTGGCATCTTGAAAGATACATATCAAGAGGTTTGTATAGTACAAGTGCATTGTTGTCTTGTGTAAGTCTTTTTTTATTGAATATGTCTTTTAATGACATTGTAAAAAAATAAATAAATAAATAAAAATTGTAACGTATTTATCTTTTATGCTTTCACATATTGTTCTTTGCTTTTATTTTACTAAGCACACTAAACTGCCTTTGTGTATGAAATGTGCTATACAAATAAACTTGTCTTGCTGGTTGGGTGTGTAGGGAGTGAAGGGGAGGAGAAGTGTATTGACCTCCTCAAACTAGACTACAGCTCATACACTATTATGTACCAATATGGAGCATAGTATCTAGTGCACACACCTTGCAGATGACATGGACGTTTTTGCCAAGGGGGTCAGCGGTGATAAAGGACACATCTAGAGGTGCAGCATTGGAGTTGTAGAACTTACAGGCCTGAAGACAAAAAAAAACACATCATAGGTGAATGCATCCTCTCCAGTTAGTGCTGTACCAAGTCGAATGCAATGGCATAAGCAATAGCATGACAAAGCTCTTAGCGTCTTACATCCATATCCACCCCTGTCACCAGAATGGCTGGGTCCAATGGCAGCCGACAAGACATCCCTCCTTTAAAGAACTTGTCAATTTTCCACTTCTCAGTAGTCAAAACATCCTGGGGTTCAAGGAAAAGAACACATTATGCTGAATTGAAAAGCACATCCTATGCATGTAGCATGCATGATAATCCAATGACATGGTTACAGAGTTACAAAACGCCCTGCAGATGTGATATTAAAGAAAAAAAGTATTGCAAGCCTCTAAATACAATTTACAGTATAGCATGACTAAAGAGCACCGTACTAACATAACAGGATGATTGCTCTTAAATTAGCCTTAGATTAGCAAAATGACACTCAGGTCTTCACGCTAGCAAACATAGCACCTCCAACAGAACTGGAAACTATAGATTTCTTGAATATCAAGTGCCATTGACTCATAACACTGTGGTGCTTATACCTTCCTCTTGGCTTTGTCAGAGCCACGGATCTTGTCAGCTGTCTTCACGAGTAGCTGGACCAGCTGGTTCTCATGCTCCAGCTCCTGCCTCAGAACATGGCCACAGCAGTGCTTCAGTGCCGCCATCACCTTACTGAACCAGCCCCGGTAGTGGGGGGATTCCTCCTGGGCATCCATCAGCAGCCTGGACAGTACAAAGGGCACACACGCGAGGTGAGGACCTAAACAAGTATATCAGTGGTAGCTTAGCCAGTTTACTATGAGAAGGATAACTGATTAGAGGTGCTCCTTCAAGCCCTTGTTTATTTGAACAAGTAATGCACAAGGAGACTTATTTCAGTAGTAGCTTGGTCAGTTTACTATAAGAAGATAAGAAGGATAATAGCTATAATGAACCCTTGGTTAAGTATATAAACTTTGGATTAGATGGCTATGCAATTGTTTAGACTTTCTAAATCATTTTTATGAAGGCCAACATGTAGTACAGGGATACAAAGATACAAGGATGTTTAATTGTCACATGCATAGACATACTGGGTAGAGTAGGACATGCAGTGAAATTAGTGATTGTTTAATTGTGCATGGGGAGGGGGGGTACATGGCTCTGGGCGGGGCTTACGACCTAGTGACGTAGATAGGTTTAG
Source organism: Setipinna tenuifilis (assembly GCA_030347295.1). Classification (NCBI taxonomy): domain Eukaryota; kingdom Metazoa; phylum Chordata; class Actinopteri; order Clupeiformes; family Engraulidae; genus Setipinna; species Setipinna tenuifilis. Next base: position 24,515,512 of record CM059268.1, on the reverse strand, counting down.
CATGCTCTGATCCGCTCGTTTTGGTTAGCTTGACCCTTCAATGACCAGTAAAACCATGAGGGTTGAATTTCACGTCTTGGAATGCTGCGTGCATATACTGCTTGTTGTGACCCACCACATTATAAATAGAGCTACACAAAGTGGTTTTTAGCGGAAGGACGCCTTTAAAACTGTGCATGGGGAAGGGGGGTATGTAACAGTGCACTGAGAGGCCAGACTGACCAGTATAAGTGCTGGGCGATGCGGATGTTGCACAGGGAGCGCTTCAGCAGCAGCGTCACCAGAGGCCCGTCCAGCTCCCACTCCATCTTCACAGCCTACCGCAAGACCAGACATACAGTAAGGTCACATCATCAGGTCAACAGTAGCATGTCAAGGACATAGGATGTTTTTCAGGCCATCTTTTGGATCAAAATATAATATTTGAAGGACCAAAGATTTACAGTTCGGATAAATATGCAACATACTGTATGGTCTACTGACAAAACAAACCAAATTCTTAAATTGAGTAAGGGCAAAACTTACCAAGGTCTAATGAAGCAAGGACCATTTTATTTAATCTAAAAATCACATCCCATTAACAAAATATGATGTTTGAAGGACAAATGATTTACAATGCAGATGAATGATCAACACATGGCTTACTGATGTATGCAAATAATGGGCAAAAAATCCATTTATAAAATAAGCAATAGCATATCTAACCAGGGTCCGATAAAGTCAAGAGACATTTTATGTCATCTAAGAGGGGCTTAAAACCATGTTGCAAAACACTGGACAAACCCTCTCACCTGTACCAACTGTGGTAGGAATTCTTCAAGCTCTGCATCCGAGACACGGTCAAAGTACTGCACAGCAGCACAGCGAACAGTCTGGTCCTGAAAGCTGGCAGACACAGTACGGTAAACAAAGGAGCATAAGAGATGGGCTTTGTTATCCTCTGCTGTCAACGTGAAAGCACTGCAGTGCCCTACAAAGGCAAAGTGCAGTAACTAAGAAAAATGCTCTCAAAGTTGTCATACTGCCCAATTAAACATGTTTTAGGTATATTAGTGGTGACATGTTTATGTACTTTCTTATTAGGAAGAAGCAAGAGATTTAGTCACAAGACAAAGGAGGTGGTATAAAGTCAATTTCCAGTCTAAACTCAAAATATGTAGTTACTGCCTTTTGGCTTTGTAGGGCTGTGCAGTGAAGTAAGATACATCTCATCATACCCATCCAGGGAGTTGCACTCCTCACAAGTAAACCATCTGCCCTTGCCATCTCCTAACACACAGTCAAAACCTTTTTTCTTTGTGGTCTCATTAGCTACCAGTTGCTGTAAGAGAGCAGGGTCATCCCTCACTACCTGCAAGAAGCTCTGGAAGACCCTCCATTTCTGGAAGCACTGACCATATCATATCAGTGCTGTCCATCCCTCTGTCTGCAGTTATTCGGTTACACTCTTGTTTACTCTGTTTTTCTCTGCATAGCTGAAGCTTGCTTTGCATTCTCTATTGGCAATTGCTTTGGATAAAAGTGTCTGCTAAGTGTAATGTCGTCTAAGTGCAATGTAATGCCCAACCTGTCGCTGAGGAGGAAGAGAGCCTCTTCAGAAGTGCGAAAGTTCCAGTGGTCTAGAATAGTGTAGATCTCTGTCAGGTCCTCTGGCCTCCACTGGGGGGCGACACCCAGCAGAAGATGCAGGAGGCAGCACCTCTCGTTGCAGGAGTGTCGCTTGGACCACAGCAGGGCTCTCTCGTTCTCCGTCAAGCTGTGAGGAGTTAAAAGGACAAGACTGAGTGGCTTCTGCAAACATGGACTTGGATCGCTTTACAGTAAACAAGGAGCTGGTTTTGAAGGACTGGCTCTTGAAGTTTGGCCAAGTGTTTTTGTCAAGCATATTCACAGGCACTTTTCTTCCAAACCTTCTTGTACTAGCACAGGTGCTATTGGTGAGGAAATACAAATATAAGGTAGGCTCGGGAATAAACAATGTCTCTGACATGTACTTTTTCCATAATGTAATTCTGGCAGAATACAGACAGGTATTTACATATAAATGAAACGCTTACAAGTGAAAGCAGTGTTTCTCGCAAATTTGTGCAATTCTCTTCTTGAGCTCCAAACAAGGCTCTGTGAACAAGACTGAGCCTGGCATAGCGACAGGCCTTTCATATTTCCACTGGTTCAGCTCTGGGAACTCCACCTGAGGATGGTAACATGGAAATATGGTAAATAACTTTGTTTACATGATGGTAAATTTTAATATAGAGGAGCTAAAGAAAATGCAAGAAAAAGAAAAAAAAAGAGAAAGAGCGAGGAAGAGAGAAAGATTCAGCTGGTCTTAAGGCGCACACAATCACACAACCTAATCTGATCAACTGTCATCCTCAGGACCTTGCCAAAATTGCTCAAACAAAACAAATTGCAATGCTATTTAGCCCTAAACAGAAAGTACACTGTGGCAAACTACCTTTTCACAGTTACTGATACTGAACACAGAAAAAACCTGACCAGATGCAGACTAAGCAGCCATAGTCTATCTATAGAAAATGGCAGACATAAACAGACCTGGCTACCTAGAGAAGAAAGGCTGTGCACAAAATGTTTACTTTATTAACTGTTGTGCATACACTACTTTTAAAGAGTAAAAAATTAAAGAGAGACAGAGAGAGGAGGAACAGAGAGACTAAAGAGACATATTATATTTTTTATTATTATAAAAATATTGCTAACATTTTATATAATGCATTGGATATGCTGTGAATGTACATGGCTACTGCAACAGTAACAGTAAGGATGGCTTTAAAGGGGGTCATGCAAAGCTGTTTACCTGCAGGATAACCCCACTGGGCTGCCTGTGGTTGTCGGCCAGTGCTGGAGAGGGAGGCGTGTTGGGCTCCACCAGCATCGACATGCTGAGCAGGGTGGTGCCACAGATCAGAGTCCTGTCACAAGAAACTCGCCATTAGCTAATGAACAGAGCCGTCACAGGGCAAACCAGCAGACGTACAAAGCACAGCCCGCAAGTAGCAGCCAATTAGAGAAATGTTTTGGTGGAAAGACATACCATAAATAAAGGCTTATTGATCCTGTTCCACTATCCATTATCGTACACACTGACTATTCCTGTCAGAGGTAGTCCCTTAGGATAATGCCTACCGGTATACTAGTAGTTCAAAAGGTACAGCCTGTTTTTGCTGGCAGAATGTTGATGTTTTATTTCAACACCCACCCCAAATACACCTCCTTCATTTCCTGCTGAAGGAAGGTGTTGATTGAACAATATTGGGTACAGCGTGGTCCAAGTCACTTATTGATCGTCTCCCCTTTAGGAAGCCAGGACTGTCTACACCTCAGGCTTTATTTCTTGGAGTGTACTTACAGAAAACAAAAAAAACACACAACAACTCGGACCTCTAACTTTCTGACAAAAACATATGGGACAAGAATCATGGCTGCACTGTTACAGGGAGAGAAAGACATTGCTAGCTGTGCAACAAATTACCTATTGGAGTAGAGTGGCAGGACAGCCCAGCGCAGCAGCTCTTGGGACTTTCCCTGTTTGGAGCCCTGCAGCCGGAAAGTCAACATGGACTCATAGGGAAGATCTCGCACTTGGATGGGAAACACCACCCTGGGAATAAACAAAAGAAACATATCTAGGAAACATGTACACAGTAAGATATTTGAAATGGGACATCTACTATTCTGTAGTAATCATGAAACGTAATGATGAAATAAAAAGCCAATGGTTGCTCTTACATTCGGTTGCAGCGGATCTTATTCCCGATGGACAGAGCAGTGCTGATGTTCTCAGACAGTATGGGCTCACAGAGGTTCTTGCCCCCGTATGTCAAGGAGCATGACAGGCTAAAAGAGTCCAGGCTGGAGTAACAGAGACACACATGAACATGCTGCACCCCAAGATGAACTCCTGACATTACAGCGTGTCTGTCTTTTGTCTCACTCTGAGACTGCAGCAACATTTAAAGTTCACATGCACTGGTCTTAAACACCTGAATATCTATTTTTGTAATCCTGCATCTAGGCCACTGTTTTATGAAGTGGGCAGAGATATTTAAAGTACACTATATTTGAGCTCCTACAGTACCTGCCCAGTTAACTTGAATCTATTTTTAAGACTCACTTAGAGACTCTTGCAAATAAAACTACTGTACAGGTATCAACATGAATCTACTATACAGGTAGACATGAAATTAATCTACTACACAAGTTAAATTAATAAAATTAATACACTATTCAGATATGTTAACCTTAAATACTGTATCCATGTAGTTTTACTTTGATAAAAAAAATCTGAACAAGCACCTGGTCAGCCAGGTGGGTTCTAGTTTGTATAGGGCAGCGAGGTTGAACTTCAGAGTGTCTGTGTTGGTGCTCACATCAGCCTTGGGCAGATTGTGATTCACATCCTGAACTCTGAAGTCCGAGTGGAAGTTGTCAAAGAAGATGTACAGAAGTTTCTCCAGAGCTTGGTGCAGAATCACAAGAACTGAAAGGGAAACTGAATGTGTTACATCTGTGCTGTACATACTGGGTGACTGGAGTATTTATGTACTGAATACCACATGGTTCACAAATGGAAACAAAACTCTTTTCATTAATACCGCTCAACAAGCCAGTCTTCTTCACCAGTTGTCAATAGATAAAACAGCAACTATCAACAGCAATGTTTCCAAACACACCAGTTCCACTATTAGGCTAGCAGTTCACCATGCACAAAGATAGATCAAAGGTGAGAATCTCACACACACTCATACCTGTTTCGGTGTCATACATCTCTGTTGGCCCCTGAAAACCACAAACACACGTCACACACCTGATCTGTCTGTCTGTCTGTGTCATATTATTATTATTATACCTTAGACAGTATTTCAGCATTTTAAAGAAACAATATCTATAAAATGTAGAGCATATAGTGTATATAATGTATTGCACATAATAGAATAGAGAATTATACATTAATCTCTGATGTGGTACAGTAACAATGTTAACTTTTTTATCATTTACATAGTCCATAAAATGTATACTGTAGTTCCTACTTTGTTAAAGACAAGAAATAAAAACAAATAAGGATGTAAATGTTGTGTAGGCAGACACATACCAGCATGGAAGGCGTTATTCTTTTGACGGCCCCTATGGCCTCCTCCAGCTGTACGGTAGAAACTCCAGACAGGAGATTGCATATGGTCCGTACATCGGTTACTATCTGGTCCAGATTGTCCCCACACTGTTATAAAAAGTGGCACTCATTACTTTTTTTTTGAACAGGTCCTATATGTTAATCAGAAACGTTAATGGAACAATAGAGCACCACTGATCGGAATCTTTCCAGAACAATCCACACAGCATGTCTTAGCAGTAGAATCAATTAAAAGAAGCTTATCTCAAGTTTCACAGCCAACACGCAGGCTTCAAAACCTGTTTCATGTCTATGCGTGCAGACTTCTGACAGTATCTGTGTCATTATCGTCTGTAGGTTTCCTTAGCACAGACTGGTGGACTGCTGTGCTCGCTGATCCACACTCAGCATAGGTTATCACACAGCCATGGAAGGCCAAGATAAGAAAGTCAAGCCAATATACCATAAACCCTGGGACCCAAGTTCAGTTTTGATCTGTGGTCATTTTCTGATCACTTCTCTCTCTCCAATTCATCTGAACCAGAAAGACCATGAGAATGAATTCTGTTACTGATGTTTTATTAGATAACAAATGCATGGCACAACAAACTTGTCATAATCTTGGCGCCCCAAGGTAGGGTATATGATCCCCCCAGACAGAAGGCCAGGAACCAACTGGTGATGGTCATAAGTCGATAGATAATTGATGACGAGCATTACGTCTTCCTGGCAGAACTTCTCGCTACGCTTACATTTCCTATCATGTCTCTACTGTTTTATCTGATTGAAGGTTAAAACCCAAAAATACCTGAGTCTTCAACAGCTTATTCACTTCCTTTCGGTAGCAATTCAATCTCTCCTGGAGAAGCAGCCTATACGTGGTGGAATGAAAGAGAGATATGGCAATATACTGATGAAATATGCAGACACGCAATACTTGTATACTAATTTGGACTGAATCTCCATATGGTGCAGTATTGCCAAGAGGGGTAAAATGAGCCTAGAAGATTTACATGTCGAGTTATGTAAATAGTGACAGAAACGTGACTGTTATTACCTTGATATGTTGTAGACACATGCAGAGCGCAACACTTGATTTAAATGAAACGGTTGTCTGTCATCCTCTGCCTATAGACAAGCAGGATCAGGAAAAAAAAATATGATTACCACACATACTGTACACAATGACATCTATGCATTGGGCAGGTCCTTTTAGATCTTAGTTACTGTACTAGATCTGAATGCAGGCAAACAGCACAATAGCTGTTGTGTTAACTATAGCTTTATTACAGTGTGAAAGAACTGAGGTCCCAACATCTGAACATTTATCCAACATAGCAGTCAAACACTTTGCAGCACCTTGTAAAAATGACAGCATTCTAATAAAAATATCTTAACAATCAAACTGGATCACACCAGTGCTCTAAAACAAGTGTTTAGTGGTATAAGTATTAAACATGACATGTATTAAACTCAACCATATTTTGCTCTGTTTTTGTATGTTTGTCATTGTCTCCAAGGGCACTTATACAGCAGGCTATGAGCAGGCATCGGTCCAACGTGTGTCAGGTAAATAAGGGGTAGGTAGGAGTGACGGGGCCGATAAACAGAGCAAAGTCTTGGTAGCCAGGTGGAGGTTTCAAACAATAACAGTGGTGGACGAGGCTGGGGGGAGGACTCTAGAGGCCATAGCACGGTTGGCAATCAGTCACAGAGGAGAGCCAAGCGGCCATTCGCAAGGAAAGTCCATGTGAACTTAAGACACAAGGCCCATCCCTTTCTGGTAAATGTTTAAGCCACACTATGTCATTTTCAAACGTGCCAGTCGGACGACTTACATTTCTCGACAGCCGATTCCGCACATCGCTCAGCTGCACAATTCGTACAGGCATGTCCAAGGAGAACTTGTTATACTTCTGAATGCTCTCGTACATTCCCAATATCTCATCACTGCAAAAGACAACACAGAAGGAATAGTCAATTCAAGTCAATTTAAAACTGATTATTCCTGTGGGGCATTTTTGAAACCTAACCCAACTACAAGAAAGTGTTGATAAAAGCAGCATACAGTAGGAAGGACCCTGGAAAGTTTTTATTCTGACAAAGTGTGGTACATTATTGTGGGCTTGTTCTGAAGTAAGAGTTGCTCTCTTACTTTCTCAGGTACTCCTCAGAGTCGCAGAGCTTCATGAGACACTGCTCAGCACTGCTGGGGGGCTTGTCCAACAAACAGCAAATCTCCTGAATAAAGTCCAGCACTGTCCTGTTTACTGTAAACAAAAAGGGAGATTTCAAGAATAAACATTCAGCAGGCTGCCACAGACCACAAAATTGTAATATACAGATTAATGCACTGAGGTAAAATAGAAACAAAGAAAAAAATGATGTAATTTTACACCAAAATAAAAGGGAAAGTGCTAAACAAAATACCAAGACCAAAAGAGCAGCCTGTTCTAAACATGTTTTCCCCATACCATTCTGCACTGTCACGGTGACAAACACAAAGAAAAAAAGTAAGAAAGAAAAATAAAAGGAAAACTAAAAGAAGATGAGACTTTGAGATTCTGAGTACAGCTGATGCTTGCATGACACTGACACAATACTATCAACAACAAAAATCACTGGTGAAGCATGCCACCCTATAATTGACTGACATTACAAAAACCTTACGCATGGTAGGAACTGGCAGTGGTTGTGAGAACCATGGTGTGGACACACTGAAGGTTAATTCAGCTGTCTCTAACAGAGAGGTGTGAAGAGGGAACACTCTGCCCCACACCAAACCAGTGTTGCAGTCAGGGTCATCGTGGGGGTACCCGCACATAAGCCTGAAATGAAGGGAACAGTGACCTTCAGTCATGTCATCTAATCATCAGTTCAAAAACAAACATCTAAATGACTTTTTTCTGCACAGAAAAACACATTAAAACCAGTACAGTCTTGTGTAGCCTACCGGTACAGATAGGCTATCGTCCTGTGAGCGTAAATATTGCGAGAAAGGTCTCACTTACGTTGTTGTTGAGGCGCACAGACAGGCTATTCGAATATTATTTCCTTCGGGACTGTCAATCAGTTTGATAGTCCAGTTGTCATCCTAGACAGAGTAGCAGAGCCAGTCGTCAGACAACTTCCATAACTTTCAGGCACAATCAACTGTTTTTTTTTTCTTTTGTAGCTAACTCGACTTTTCAATCGAGTTGAACTTACTGTGCTGTTTCCTAAGTTGAAAGATGTATTCGTGCGCAGGCTTTTCCCCGTAATATCCCAGGAGAGCGGTCTCGGGGAGCTCCGTGGTTGAACACTCAGGATCCTTCTCCGTGGAGGCACCGGAGGAGGCATGACAGCCCCTGCTTCTGGCATGAACGCCTCTCTCATGTGCACCTGCCCTGTGTAATCCTCGCTCCCAAGTACTTCCATATAATATGGCTCAGGAGGAGGGTTGGGAGCTGTGGCGTCCCCTATCGTCTCATAATAATGGCCATATGGGTCTGTACTGATTTCAGGCGCTGAGGGGAAAGTTGGCTGGGACACTGACAGCGCGGAGAGGGACTGATACAAGTCCACATCCTCCTCCTCCTCCTCCAACAACCTCAATGCAGCGAAATAATCTTGCTCAATCGGATCCATTACAGACAAAGGGGAATGACTGTCTGAACGTGATTCTTTTCAATACTACCAAGTAAGCGGCTATATATTTGATTTTTTTCTTATCACATTACATGAAAGTTGTATTTTTTTAAGTTAAAACTTAAGTTTAAAACTTTTCTTTTTTATAGGATGTCAAACCACAACCGCCACATTTATGTTGTTGAAGTAACGTCACATGTGGTGTAATCATTAACTAAACTTTCAATCTTTAACTTGAGAGCAGTGTGCACGTTTTCAAAACCGGTGACGTACAATAATCCCAGTTTGAGATTCGAGGAGGAGATGGACATTTTTATTCTCCCATTAGTGCATCGTCCAGTGAGGCGCGTGTGTAGCTTATTTAGCCTAATGATGAAAACAAACCACAGGGAAAGCGCAAACATGTCAGCAAAACACTAGGAAGGACTACACACATGTTTTATCCCAGGCAATAGATTTTTAAATGGTAAATAGGCCTAAATAACATAAGATGATATGACCTTAAAATAATGAATTTTAGGTTTACCTGTACTTCTCTGTCGACAGCCGGTAATGTAAAAACAACAGGACTATACAGACAGTAGGTAACCTACTTCACTTCAGGTTATACCAGTTACCTAAATGCCCAAACTGGGAGGAGGCGGGGAGAGTGGGCAAAGGTGTTCCTCTGTTCAAAGGACAATATACATTAAAACATAGTATCGACGAAATTCAAAGCAAAGCGGTCGATTCTGGGCGGAGAAGTGGGCATGGCGAGTTGTAGGATATTTGAATAGACGACCTTAGTACAAGAGAGTGATGTGGAGGAGGCCTCATGAGTCATTGTTAGACATCTTACGCGACACTGCTACTTTGAGGGCTCATCAAGGTACTTTGTAACCGCCCCTCATACTCTCTTCCCCTTAGTTTCATTACATTCGTCAGTAGCTGTTCTTTATGGAGGACTGGTTTCCTGATCTATTTGCATGACTGTTAGTTATGGAGCCCCTGTAAGGTCAAATGGACACAGTTTACAAAATCTCAGGACACAGATCATTAAACTGGTGAAACAGATTTTCTTTTCTTCTGCCAAAAAGGCTCCATACAAAACCCTTCTTCCCAAAACGTTATCATTTAAAAACTGTGTTTTTTATACAAAGGTTCTTAAGTCCATCACCCAAAATACAAATTCTAAAATCATTAAATAGCTTTCAGCACTGGCAACTAGTATTAATAACAACTGATTGTCATGTTGCTTTGGCCCAATATAATTGGTAATACAAAAACCAGTATCTTTCTCCGACTCTTAATGAGATCACAAAATATCTTGTATTTATATTCAGCATTCTGAATTCACACTTAATATGTTCAATTCTTTATTACTGTTTTTTCATCACAGTGTGATTTCACTACAAGCCTGTAATAGATCAATGAGATGAGGACCAACTTACATTCAGCTATAAATGTCTGGTGCCAGGGCTTCTTTAAACACAAATATGTATGTATGTATGTTTATCAACAATTGGTGAAGCAACTGATGTACTGATATTTGCCATCCATCTTAGAGAGAAAGTGGGGGAAGGGGGAGAGGGATTTAAACTCTTAAAGTGAAAGAGCAGATCCTATTTGCTGCTGCCTCTAGTGTTGTGGTTCTGCCTCATTCCTGCTGTCAGCACTCACTCCCAGGTGTGGAATGCTACAAAACAGGATTTTGTCACATGCTCTTCTCGGAAGACATGACTCCTCTTTTGACTTCCACATCGCTGGTCATTTCACCAGAGATCATCCCCTTCGCACAGGTGAGCAGCAACCAGTTACTGTCTACAATTAATGGTAGCGGCAACTGTCAGAGCACTGTGTATCCCTCCATGTTGTGTGTATGCAAGATCATGTTGTGTAGTATTGTTGATGAATGTTCACAGGGAAGAACTAACTCTGATTGATGCCTATCTGTATTTGAGCTGCACCTTTATTGCTTTCTGTGTTTGACCTTAGTTTTTGTTTGTTATAGATATGTCAGGGATAAGGTCAGGATGGCATTACTATACTGGGAACGTGACCCGTGACAACCCATTCCACTTTCTCTATGGGATTTTACACGTCCTTGTCCCAGTAGTTGGACTTTTCATTGTGGCGGCTTGTATGTCTTCACTGGTGAGAAGTCTTGCATTCGCATCTCTAAACAACACTTTCCCCAGTTTGGTTTTCTTACATGCAGCAGCACGCTAACGTCAGTGTTTGTGGTATTGATTTCACTGTACATGATATGTTGCTGAATCAATATGTATTTATCATAGTTGCCTGGCCCTCTTGATGTAACAATTATGTTAGTGGAAAGCTTTCATCCTGGCTTTGCCTATGTTGTAAGTCTAATATCACACAAATTCTTAGAGCAAGATGTATGGACTGAATTAGAGCTGGAGATTGTTCCTGATAGTAGACTTGCGTCTCTTGTGTGTATGTGAAAGGCGCCCCAAGGTAGATTGTCCAAGATTATGACAAGTTTTCTCTAAGTTTAACCCTTAGTGTATTTTGACATATACTGTAGATAGAGAATTAGATTAAAGCACATGCATTTTTAAAGGTGTTTTTTAAACAGCACCATAGCAGACATTAAGCATGTTTTCTTTACCATTTTCAGGCTTATCACATCAGAACAAGAAGACAGAGGTATGGGAAAATAAAAAAAATGAATCCACAGTCCACACTCTCTTCCCAAAGTCTTTTCTTTGTGTGTGTCTCTGCTCTCAGTCCATTGAAGAGATGCATACTGTATGCTCCATACAATGTCTCATTTGTGTGTGTGATGGGAATCAACTGCGTTTATTTGTGATGATAAAATTCAACTGTGGCTGTATGTATGTGTATGTGCGTGTTTCTGAGCAGGTATACAAATTGGAATAGAAAATGGTTTATTGTTCAATAGCTTACAAATATCTTCATCACTTACAGACAGATTTAAAACATTCTGTGACTGACAGTAATGTATAGTGCATGTATTTTGACCTGATCATATACAGTAGGTGTAATTGTCACTGTGGCATCCTCTTGTTGTGTTCAGGCTTGATGATATGAGGCACCACCTGATCCCTACGTATGAGTTCGACCCAGGAGAACAGGATGTAGTCCAGGAGGAGAAAGAGGAAGAGGAGGAGGAGTGGGATGATGATAAAGACGAAGAAGCACAGTTAAGAGTGAGTAGTGGTGGCTTTGAAGCAGCTAGGTGTAAGCTTCTTAATATTAACATCAGATGTTGGGGGAGTCAGCGGAGAAGTTGCACCACTGGTACAAACCCAGGAACCCGGGTTTGAGTCTGACCCAACGTCTATTTCTAAATTTGCCCTGTCTCTCTACCAATCATTACCTGTCAATCTCTACTACTCTATCCAACTAAAGCCAAAAAACCTGACAAAAGTGATTTAAAATATTGTAGTTTTTTGTCCACAATACTCATGTGAACAGCCTTGTTGGTTTGCTGTGTTGTTGCAGGAGCCGCTGTGTAATGACAGCATTGGCCTACGTGGGAAACTTTCCATGAAACAGGACTGATGTCATACTGCAGGGCAGTAATGGATACCCGTGACAGCTTTGTCGTCCCCATCTGCTTAGTGTGACACTAGTGTGTGAAAGACTGAAGAGATAAGAGCAGGTAACATGAATGTATCAGTGCCGTTCTACTGTCACTAGAGGGCACTCTTGTCATTAGTGTGGAATGTCTACTTTTTGATGAATCTGATTTTGTTTTATTTGTCGTGCCTAAATAAAGTATAAATGTCTTTTTTACATATGTTGTGTTATATTTTTTATCTACAATGTATCATTTTTGAAGTAGTCCTTTAGCGTAATCATAATCAAGCAATGGAGATCCAGGAAAGACATGAGGGTTTTACAGCTGCTACTTTTAACATGTCACAACTTGAACCAAACCAGTGAATGACCTTTGACAACTTACATGAACAGCATCAATATTACACAAGTATTACATTCTATCCTCTATTATATGAATATGATATGTTGTCAGACCAAACAGATCTGAAGGCTGTTTTTTTCCAAACTAACAGCTTCCAAAGGCCTGTCAAAAGATTAACTTAAACAAGGGTAAACACCTGACAATCATTTTGATCATATACTTCCTTTAGCCAATCGTGCACCCTTTTGTAAATTGCATTTATCCAATCAGACTGAGGAATTATCTCTGTGGGCCTTTGTTTCCTTGGTACAAAAAACCACATTCTGCTTTCTGCTTGTGTGACATCAGACCAACACCACAGCCAGCCATGATGATACACAGGTGAGCAGCTCCAGTCAGAATCTAATTAATTGGAACCGCATGTCATTTAACATAAAACCTAAGCAGGCACTACCCAAGAACTACTCTAAAAAAGTAGCTGGATAGGAATATTTCCTTTAAAATTTTAGAGCAGTGGTCATTAAACTTCAGATTATTTCAGGTTGTTAGCAGAACACACATGAGGTGACTTATTTGTGGGCATATTTCCAGGTGTGCCATCCCCCAAGTCTTTCACAGTATCATGCTGTGCATTCTTATTCTGTGGCCTCTCACACTGTCCTGGTTGGTCACGGGGGTCCTGGTGTGTAACTTCAGCCCCCTCCAGGACAAAGAGAAGCCCTCCATGAACGTCACCACCGAGTGCCTCCCTGACCAGCGCTGCTACTCTGCCAGGGCTCGCCACGGCGGCATCCACGTGCTCTCCGCACAGGGCTGCGTGGCAGCACACCTTTGCGGCTCGTACAAGACCATCTGGCACAGAGGCCACGGCAATGTGAACGTCAGTTACACCTGCTGCTGTGGAGACCTCTGCAACCCCCTCCCCACCCTAGAGACTGCCCTCATGAGGCTTCTGGGGAAGAAGCTGGGGCCAGTGGTCATGGCAAGCAACGGCACCATCATCCCCATCACCACCCCCAGCCCACTGGGTCTCTGTCCAGAGAACGTCACTGCTGTGCCACTGCAAGGTGTTTAAGTGAAGCAGGTGGTCTGCAGTCTTTTAGTGTGTGGGGAAAGTGGTCATTTACCACTGCCACTTTCCACATGTCCAGAGAATGTGAAAGACAATGAAGAGGCCAAATATGTAGTGTGTGTGTGTGTGTGTGTGTGTGGCATAAAGAAGTTGATGAGCAGGGAGTAAAGTAAAAATGTTTCTCAGTAGTAAGTGGAGAGTGCATCAGGCATGTGACTCTCTCTTTGGGCCTCAAACCCTGCTAATAAAAAATGTTTAAATCTAAATCTGGTCTATGTGCCTTTTAGTGCCACAATCCTGAGTTTCTTTCAGAGAAAGTTGGAATGTAAAGGGGGTACATACGTCCTCCTCTAAATGTCAAGGGGGAGAAAAATCCTTTTCAGAAATTATTTGAATAAGGTTGGCATTTTTCCTTGTAAACAAGATTGCTTGCATATAAATTACTCCACCTTCTGGTTCAGCAAAATAGCTGATCTTTGGCATTTGAACAAAGCACCAAATTAATTGCAAGTTGCCTGCAGCTGCAAGCAATTAAAGCACTAAAGACAGCACCTGGTTAATTAATTAAAAAGGTTGGGGTAAGTAAGGTGTTAATTGGTTACAAGTGGTGACCTCAGATACTCCCTGATATGGTTTAGACTATAATTAAGTGAGAACAACTTAGCTTCCCCATGGTCCCATGAACATTTTTCAGCTGCTGACTGACAGGCATTGCATTTTTCACAGAGTGGATCTAATTTCCAACCCACAGCTACCAAACAGAAGTTTAAAAAAGTGTATTGTTCTTGTAGATGAAATGCGATCCCACATCCAAACAGGTGTGCGCGTGTCAGTGCTTCTCTGTGTGCTCCTGCTGGTTCTTCCTGTCCCTCTGGGATGTGCCGGGTTGTCGTGCTTCTACTGCCCAATGATGCCCGCCATAAGGCACTGCTGGCCTGTCCTGTCTGTGTGCTCCCAGGGGCAGGTATGCGCCAAAGGAAGTGGTCAGCTTGGAAACTACTATGCCTACTTCAGCAAAGGCTGCCTCTTGGAAAAGGACTGCCAGGTGACGCAATACAAGCCCTATCAGGCCTACAATGTGACCATGACCTACTCGTGTTGCGACTGGAGCTACTGCAATGCTGGCTGCCATCCCACAGCATCCTGGCCACTTCTGGGCTTCATGATGGTGGGCCTCATATACCATCACTGAGTTGAAGTTCACTAAGGACCTGGCAAAAGTTGCTGAGCAAGCTTTGTGATTTGTATGAACAGAAGAGGCGGTGTCCGTGTCATTGTTTGTTTTTGGCACTTTGGACTGCAACTTAAAGAAGCAAATACACACCTAGAAGACTGTGTGCAGGTTTAATGCAAACTGCATTCTTGTTTGTACAAAATAACATAAGAGGGCCAGTCACCTCTTACTGCTTGCTTGTTAGCAAAGATGCATGTTGTTTCTTATTGACCTCTATAGATTTTATTTTTTATAATAAACAGATTTTATTACCATGTTTGTGCACACAGATCAATCAAAGATGTAATTTTCTAACCCTAAACCTGAATAACACAGACTGTGTCGTCTTGCTTTCTCCCACACACACAAGTACACACACAAAGAAACATGGAGCAGATGTTTGGAGGTTTGGACAGTTCTTTATTTCCCTTTTAATAAGGCGGCTGGGTCTTCCCGTGGTGGATATACATATATATAC
This sequence comes from Setipinna tenuifilis, assembly GCA_030347295.1. NCBI lineage: Eukaryota > Metazoa > Chordata > Actinopteri > Clupeiformes > Engraulidae > Setipinna > Setipinna tenuifilis. The sequence goes on along the minus strand of CM059268.1, from coordinate 24,500,102 downwards.
AGGAGATTGCTATACTGGAGCTACGCTGGGAGGAGAGGGTCCATGTTACACAGACTTCAAAAAACAACACTGACAGGGCAATCCTCACCTCCAGGTATCAACTTAATAGAGAGGGGCTGGGGGGAGAGGTAAGGTGAGGGGTGGTGAGAGAGGATAGGGAGGAGAGGGAGAAAGGGGAGAGCGGGAAGGGGGAGGAAACATCACAAGAGAAGAGGAGTAGGAGCTAGGCAGGGGACGAGGCGGGGTGGAGTGGTTGGGTGGGGGCTCATTGCAGTCGGAGAGTCTGCCTCGACTGCCTAATAACTTAACACTAGAAAATAACAGACAGATTTCACACACAGTGCATCTTAAATAGGTTACATGGAGAACCATTTACCATAAATATCTGTATTTTGGGAACCAACATATATAAAAAATAATAAAAACCAACAGAAAAATCATTGATCAGTCTTTATTTTTGTATTTTTTCTTCTTTTTTCCCCCTTTTTATTTTGTTCTATCCTTCTTCCTGCTTCCGAGGTTGTCTTTCCCTCGGCCCTCATTTGTCGATCCCGGATAAACGAGAGAAAGTAAACAAACCCCAAAAGTATCAGAATTAGTATAAAACTAACGAACGAATGAACGCAACACCACAGTCAACTCATCACAAAAAAAATAATCCACAGACACACAGAACAGCAAGAACACAGTACTCTTTATAGCATCTTCATCACTGTTTTCCTTTTCAACACCGTCAACACTCTTGTCTTTTTCTTCTGTAGGGCACCTGTTAAGACTGCTGGAGACGTCTCTTCCCACTCAGTCAAAACTCCACGGCTGAGGCCTCCTCTTCATCATAACCATAATAATCATCATCATCATCGTCGTCATAATCATCATCAGTGATATCATAGAACTTCACAGTGTGTTAGGAGGAAGGGTGAGAGGGGAGAGCCAGGGAACTGGGCTAGTATCACAACTGGTGAAATAGGTGAAATAAAAATATCAACAGCAATAATCAATAAAAAACAAACTCGAGAGTCCATGAACAAGGTAAACAAAATGGCCACTTCTGTTGTTGCTCTTCTCCTTCCTGTGAACCTCCTTTAGAAGGCTTTGATTGGCTGCAGCTGAAAACGTATTGGATGGCCCATGTGTCTGTCAAAGAGTGGGTGGGATGGTATAAGGCTGACTGGAATCCACTGGAGGGCGGGATTCAACAGGGCGTAGTTGCTATGTCAACAAGGAAAGGATGTGGTGCGCAGGTTTATGTGTGATTGGCAGGTCAGAACCTTGCTCTTGACCTATTGGTTTTAGGCGCGCTGTCGCAGTGCCCGCCTCTTTCTGTTGTAGTAGTGGCGAAGTCCGGTCTGTCTGGCAAAGTTCATCATATAATTTTGTTTGCGGGTGCTGGCGGGAGAGAGAGAGAGGGTGAGAGGGAGAGAGGAGGAGAGGAGACAAAGAATGGTTAGCCACCAGAAAAACAGCAAACTAGGATTCATGCACACGGTCATTCACTCACAGACATCTACTACTCTACACACAAAGCTAACTAGCAATCTATGACACCCATGCTAGCAGCCAGCAGGCCTTTTTACCCAAACCTCAAACACTCACATCAACTAGTTATTTTGGAACTGGCTTCTTACGTTTTCCAAACAGGTGATTAATGCTGTACTACTGCTATCTGAATGTGCTTTTAGTGGCAACAGTTTATTCAAACCCAGTAATCACAAAGCATTACAACAACATTAATAATTCATATTCATAATGATTGGTGCGCCTTATACATAGTTATAACTGCACTGCTAAAGTATTAAAGTCTTAAAATGTTATTATATGAGATTATAAGGCTTATTTTACCTCTTGATAATGGCACTGACTAATTTTATGCCTTACTGTATGTTAAATACTGGCCATTCACAAAATGCTCTTTGTGCACAGTGTTTTATTCATTCTATTTATTCATAATTACATTAACTTACATTCCTTGCTACAATGCATTATGAATACTTGATAAAAACGTTTACAAATGTGTTTATCATGCCTTATGGATACTGGGTTTTTACTTTTAGACATTTTAGAATCACTCATCTTTTCATATCTGTTATTATAGGTGAACCTGTGTTTTACTAAAGGGCTAATGTTGTGTGCTTCATGTTCTCAATGGCTGAAGCAAACTGCAAGCAAACAGAACCACAACCACGAGACCAAACACAAAGACACTGGACAGCACTGTGATCTCAGAGGCTTTTTTTTTTAAGTTTTCTTCTGAACTCTGATTTTGGTCTTTGAGTGTTTGAGGTCAGAGTTCACGTCAAAGCCATCACTCAGGGGGTAAGAGAAGGAGACAAATACGACAGAACCAAACAGAACACACTGGAATAAAAAAAGACATTGCTCTTAAAAACAGAAAAGAAAAAGACAGCGGGAACAAACAAAAGGCAACAAAAAAGTGTAACAAGACACAAAAAGTGGTGAGATTCGCTCTTGCTTAGCCTGTCATTGCCTCTTCCATCCAACAGGGCGGTGCCAGTGAGCCAGGTGTGCAGCCAGGGCAGGCATGTGGGCCTCTGCAAAGCGGGAGGGGTGGGCGGATGGGAAGGGAAGGAAAGGGAAGGGTGGGGTGGGGTGGGGTGGGGTTCGAGGTCGAGGATATGGAGGTGTTGTTTGGGGGAAAAGGGGGGTGGGGGGGGGGGGGGGGGGATTTGGAGGGGAGGGAGGACTGGCCAAGTTGGGTGTTTCTGCCCATACTTTGTATTCTTGTGCTCCCCTCCGTTGGGGAGACAAGGACACTGGCGAAGCCTCCGCCAAACTCCAGCATGATGCTCAAAGCAGCCATGTGAACCTCAGCGGGGTGGAGACTGAAGCCATGCAGGGGTCTCTAAAGGCATGTTGGATGTTTGCTCACTACAGATGACTGATGGGGCACTGCGGTGAACTGCTGGTGGGGTAACTCAGCTATTAGTGATGGGGAAGCTAGCCAGACACATAGCTACCGCTTCTTTACTTGCGTGCTGGTGGGTGAGAGTGAGAGCAAAGCTAAGCTTCTGATGTCTGTCAATAAGCTGTGTTCTCGCCGTGGGGTGGTGTGACTGCTAGGCATGGAGATGGGTATGTAGACCCAGTTATTCAGGGCCTTTAAGACCTTTTTTAAGTGTGTAAAGGTCTGACTGGAAACTTTGTTTACCTTGTTACAACAGCTATCTGTGTCAGTGATCTCAATGCACATGATCAGTAATTACAGTACATTACATCCTTTGGAGCTGCTGTGCTGCCTAAACGATTCACTTACTTACAATGACAAAAGGCTTTCTACACCAACCAAGTCAACACAAAACCAAATAATAACCACAGTGACATAAAACTCAAAGCAAACACTGATAACAGTTATAGGAAACTCCACACAAATAAAGCACACACAAAGATCAGGGTGCCATTGAAATATGTATGAATCTTATGCTGTACAAACATGGTCTTGGAGCTAAGAGCACAACATAACATTTAGCGTGTTCTGTTGACATTATGGCTGTCTAATGGTTAATCCACAAAAATACATATAAACAATTATCATATCTGTTATGAGGTACATTTACATTTATAAAGAGGTTTACTTGACACCTATATTTTATTTCATTTCCTTTTGCACAATTCTTGAAAAAGTTATTTTTCATAATTTAATCCAACAACTGTGATTAGAAAACCTACCCTTTATATTCCACTGCAAAAGATCACTACAGGCTTACAAAGTAAAGTGAAAATGACAACAATTTTCAGGGCATTACACTGTCAAACCACTATTTGTGGTTGCTGTAAGAAGTTAACAATCTTCTTATAAATACTCCAGACATAGACCTCTTTCACTACTGTCCACAAAACCCATCTATCCTGAACCCAGACTGAATCCATCCTGCCCCTACCAGCAGGCAACTGGAGACTCTAGACACTGCGCAGTGCGGTGCAAGAGTGGTGGGTCTGGAGGGTTGGACAATGATAATGATGATGATGATGACAATGAAGAAGATGGAGGACTGGGTTGGGACAGGTGTGTGGGGTGGGGTAGGGTGTGGGAGGGGTGGGAGGGCTGCATTCCGGGGAGAGACGGAGCACTTACCTGACTCTACAGCCATGCCAGAGGGAGCAGAATACAGAAGAGAGCAAAGGTTAGAGCGCGAGAGGGGAGGGGCGGGAGGGAACTGCTGGCTCGCAGAAAGGTCTGGGGGGGCAAGAACCCTGGCCTGGGGAGGCTGGGGTCCAAACGGAGGAGAGCAGGAGGGGATGACAAGTAGTTAGAGAGAGAAACAAAGAAAGAAAGGAGGAAAGAAAGACAGAGGAATACAAAAAGGGTAAAAAGACAGAGTGAGAAAGATAGGAAAGGCGGGCATGAGAAAGAAATGGATGCATGGAAAGCGAGAGATGGCAAGCAGAGGACACATAAAGCAGATGGTAGAATTGACAGAAAGACAAGAGAAAATTGGAGAACATTGGTGGCAGAGAGAAAAACAAAAGTGACCAACAGACAGACAGATGGCCAAACACAAACACATTTGCGATACAAAGTGAAAAGAGCCAAAGTATTCATTAAAGAAAAGAGAAGCCAGAGAGAGAGAGAGAGAGACAGAGAGACAGAGAGAGAGAGAGAGAAACAGAGAGAGAAAAAGAGAGAAAGAGAGAGACAGACAAAAACACAGAGATTAGAAGTGGGGGCCATTTTAGCAGGGACAGAGAGAGCATAGCAGAGGACAGAAGCACGGTATCGGAAGGGTATCAAGGAGAAGTAATGAGAGGAGGAGGAGGAGGAGGAGGAGGAGGAAGATGGAGTGCCAGTCAGGCAGACAGGTTAGTGTGTTAGCGGCAAGTGTGGGCAGAGCCAGGCAAGTGAATGTTGAGAACCAAACAATATAAACAAATCAAAAGAAAAACAAAAAGAAACCGATTGAATAGGAGAGGAGGAGTGCAAGGGAGAGAGGAGGAGTGATGGACAGAAAACAGAGATCAAAGAGCAGCGTGAGGATCTGGAACATGGTTGGTTTGTGTCTGGCTGACACTGTTAGAACAACAGGGGGAAGATGGGGGGGAGAAGGAGGGAGAGTGTGTGTGGATGTGAAGTCAAAGGGGCAGGGTAGGGACTGTGCTCTTTGTGGAGGTGTACGTGTGTGCGTGTGTGTGTGTTTGTGAAATGCTGTAAACAATATTACTGTGCAGATTATGTAAAGGTGCTTGCAGTTCTCGAGACTCCAAGTTTAGCAAAAGTCTGCAACATTTTCTGTTAACACAAAAACTGGCCTATCTGTGATACACAAATAGCACTATCCTCTCTTTGATCAAACCCTTGTATTTCTGAGGCGAACCAGCAGCATTTTTTGAAAGCAAATGTTTGTTTTTCTGTTACTACTGCATATATCTGTATGCCCTATTTAGCACTAATTTCAAGACTACTCTCCCATTATTTTCTCACACATTATTCATTTTTCTGTTAACAAAAAAAAAACTATTCACATGGATGAAACTGAATTACGTTGAACATACAACTGAATACAGAAATTTTAATATTTGACTTACATGGTTAGACTATTTACTGTAGCCCTTTTTCCATCCAATTTTGAAGCGACTTACGCCCCGAGTCGATTTAAGTTAAAGCGACACAAGTCGCACCCAAACCCGTTTTCCATCAAAAGAGCACTTCTAGCGCATTTCAGCGATGTCACAATGCCCCTCGTTAATCCACATTTTTCTGATGCGCTAGGTCGTTTTCCATCCACTGAGTCGCTCTTTTGGAATGTTTGTATCAAAGCAAAATAGAATTTATCGCACGTGAACCTTGGCTACCGGTGAAACAAAATGGAGAGCATCCGTGTTGTTCTGCTATTGATCAATATTATTTCAAGTATCATAGTAATCATAAATCGTAGCGTTGCGTTGTCTTTTACCATCTAGGGCAGACAGAGCGTCCACCTCCCCCAAAGCCTTAAATGTTAGGGTCTCCCCTCTTGTCCATGTCTGTCCCTGTGCCATTACTGTGCTGAACACAAACTAGCAAAACGAATCAACAAACTGACGAGCCTTCTTTAATGAGGTGAATTAAATTACAGGATGATGAAAACTCAAGACAACGCCACAACATTTGAATTCTCGTGCACATAATAACACAGCACTGCGCATGTGCGAACTTCCTACGTCGCTTTAACTGTTTTCCATCAAATTTATGTCGCATTATCTCCCGCAAATCCACCTCTGTAGAGCGACGTAAATTAATTCGACAAAGTCGGCGTTGAAGCGACATAACCGCTTTTCCATCACATGTGTCGCATCAACTTTTTAATGCGCCTTAATTTAAAGCGACTTTATGTTGGATGGAAAAAGGGCTTGTGACACTATAAATACTTGTAGATGGGTATGAAAAACCATAAATAGTAATATGCATATGTAAGTATGAAGTATGCATTGGAGTGTCTTCTTGTATAATAAGCACATCGTGTCTGTCCCAGTTGCATGTAAGTGCAGATATGTGTGTGTGTGTTTGTGTGTGTGTGTCTGTGTGTGTGTGTGTGTGTGTGTGTGTGTGTGTCTGTGTCTCTGTGTCTTTGTGTGTTTTGGAGCAACAGCTTGAAGAAGTTAAGAGGCAGTGGGAACTGTCATGCCTACTAGTACACTGTACAGTGGCGTGTTGGTGGTTAGGTGGCTCATACTGTAGGTGATGCTTTGGTGAGGTACTCACAGGACGACTTCCACATGGTCCAGCGCCCACTGGTCATGCCCTGCTCCGTCATGCCGAGGCTGCCACCACCGCAGCTGCACCCCCTTCACACGCGCCTCTCTGCAGGACAGACAGACAGGCAGACGGACAGATGGACAGGGACAGACAGGGAGGGGTGGGAGAATGAGAGAGAGAAAAAAGAGAGAGAGAGAGAAGGAGAGGGGGAGGGAGAGAGCAAGAGATGAATGACAGATTATAGAAAAATTAGAAGATAAGGTGAAGGGAAGAGAAAAAGAAAGGATGACAGAAAAGCCATCGAGTGTGTGAGTGTGATAAAGTGGAGAATGAATGAGAGAAAGATAGGCAGCCAAGGAGTACACAATTGTAGACACTGTTACAGCAAAAGTTTTAAACTGTATTTCTTGGTTCAGGTGTTAAACTTCATAGCTCATCTATTTGTTGGATCTCCTTTATGGGTCTGTAAAAAGGGAAGCTTGCACATTTTCACACCACACTGTTAATATTTCACAGACACAAGTTTTTAACAAACTAGCTAGCCCTAACCCTAACCCTAGCATAGAGCAAGTAAGTCTACTATTGTCTGGGTGATGAGATGCATTTGAATGCGAAATCAGTTTAAAATAAACATTGTAAGTTCACTTACTCAAATTCAAGGTTTACAAGAGCTGAATTTGTCTATTTTCACAGGAATAACTTTTATCACCAGGTAAAACCTAATTTTAAGTGGAATAGCAACAGAAGCGGCTGATAATAGGAACTATGTTGACAATAGGATCACTTCTGCTACAAAGGCAAAAGCCAAAAAACACTGGACACCAAGCTAACGCAAATATTACTCCAGTACTGCTTTAGGTAGCCCTTGGCTGTGGCTGTGGCTGTGCCTGTGGCTGTGGCTGCGGTGTCACTCACAGGGGGATGTTGTAGGACACCCGCTGGGCCTTGATGAAGTCTTTGGGCTGGTGCTGGGCGATGACGTGCCAGCTGACGGCGTTGTTGACGCTGTACTGCAGCAGCACGGCCCGGTCCACCGTGTCCTCCTGCTCCAGCGCCGTGTTGCAGCTGTCCGTCTGGGACACGCTGCCGATCTGCAGCACGAACATGATCTTACTGCAGAGGCGGGGGTGACACAGAGATGAAGGGATAGAGAGAGAGAGAGAAAGAGAGAGAGAGAGAGAAAGAGGGGGGAACAGACAGGGAAGGAAGAAAGGAGGAAGTGGAAAGGAGACATTGAGGAAGGAATAGGAGGTGTATAGAAAAGAGGAAGAGAGAGACAGAAGAGGTTGGAAAGAGTGAAATAAAAGAGTGACACAGAGATGAAGGGATAGAGAGAGGGGGGGGGGGTAGAAAGAGAGAGGGGGGGGGGGAGAAAGAGAGCGGAGCAGACAGGGAAGGAAGAAGGGAGGAAGTGGAAAGGAGATGTTTATGAAGGAATAGGAGTTGTATAGAAAAGAGGAAGAGAGAGAGAAAGAAGAGGTTGGAAAGAGAAATTAAAGAGTGGAAGAAATAATTGCAAGATGATCAGGAGAGGATGACAAAGAAATGAGGCAGAGAGAGCGCAAGAAGTGGTGCAGCAAAGCAAAGAAAAAGTGAGTGGGTGAGACATAGGGGGAAGATTTATTAGTTTACAGACTTACACCGATTGCATAACTGCAGTCTGACAAATCTGAGTTACACTGCCCCTAATTCACAGCAATTTGTAGCCCATTTCAACAGACTGATTTGTTGAGCTTGACACACCTAATCAGTAAGTGACACTGCAGAGAAATTTATACATCTCATACAGCCCCCACAAGCAGCAGTCCTTCAGTGTCCTTAAACGACTCCATGCCAGCAAATACAACACAAAATACTCCTTGGACTAAAACTGTGGTTGTACCTCACAAATTCTCACAAATTATTTTTGCTTTAAGGTTTTGTTTTACCTAGTTATGGTAGCCTCATGGTAAAGGGGAGTACCAGATGTCTGCAGCTATAAATATATACCTGCCACTTCATAGTTTTGTTGGAAATGTCATATGATGTCATATGGAAATGTCACGTTAAAGACGATATTAAAGTCGTTCAGGACAATTTTGTAAATCAAACTTTCACGTCAATGGTAGAGAAACTGTAATTAATTATATTGTCACTGGAACCTCAGTGTCCTAGGCATGTCCCTCCTTGCCTTTCTCAGACATCTCAAGTCTTCCCGCGACCTCCCCATTTGAAAAGCGACTCCTGGATGCCCGCAAGTAATACAAAATCTCCTGCAACTCACACAACTTTCTTCAGCTAATTAGAGCAAGTGACAGATACAGCAAGTGACTGATAAGGCAAGTGACAGGGGGACAGGTGGAGTGAGGGAGACTGACAGTAGTATTTTATATAATACTAGTAGTACTGGTACTAGTTCTACAGCTTGGGATGTCTGCTATTTGCATCTACCTATGCCTATCTATAGTAGCCTATTCCCCTTCTCTCTGCTGCCGCTACTACTGCTGCTGCTGCTGACCCATGGTACCTGGCTCTGGTCAGGTCCAGGGGCCTGGTGACGGCCTGCCTCATCTTGCAGCCGTTGAAGTAGAGGGAGTCCCCGTGGGCGTGAGGGGACAGCTGGCCGCAGCCGCTGCCCACACCCCCTCCCTGGATGAGGCTCCAGCTCTCCTGGGACACCGTGCCTGACTCAAAGTTGTCCTTGACTGAGCTAGGCAGGTCTGTGCTGGACAGCGAGCAGTCGTCACCTGGGGTAGAGAGAGTTAGGAGGGCCCAATTAGACAGGAATAGGAATAGAGGTGTATAAATATAATAGAAAATATAGAAATATAGGTACATAATACAAATGAGGAAGAGGTTTATTTTACAGATTATATAAAAATTAGACAGATTAACTCAGAGGGTCAATTCTTTATGTAATTCAGTTGGTTTAGTTCATCAACATTCGATGCAATCACAGCACATAAATTTCTCCTTTGGGTGTGATTGGTCTGTGACACTGTCTTTTCAATAGCCTTGGCACTGGTTGCATACTATAATGTGGCCTATGGATGACCCCCTCAGTCGGGCATATAGTGTAGAGGGGTGAGCCACCCACCATGGAAGCCTTCATCGCAGATGCAGACGGCGCCCGTCGTGCAGTACCCATGCCCGCTGCAGAGGCTTGGGCACGCTTCGCCAATGTAGACGTGGTCCACACCCCAGCCGTGCCTCTCGCCAGCACCCTCCTTCTGGATCCAGCGGAACTGCGTGGCTCTGTGAGAGCCAAGAACAAGGAAACGACTCATATATAGATTGGCTCATGGGACGGATTGCATCATGGGACAAAAAGCACAGTGTTTGCAAATAAGAACTGACATTGTGTTATATCATCCCCAGCAATGAAGAGAACAACAGAGAGAGAGCAAGAAAGTGAGAGACAGACAGACGGACAGACAGACAGAGTAAGAGAAAGGGGAAGAGAGACAGAGGGAGAGAGACAGACAAAGAGAGATAGAAAGAGAGAGAAAGAAAAGGAGACATTACCCAGAGGACACATGGTCAGGGAGTTGGACGGTCACCCTGGTCCACACAGAGCTGTTGACGGGACTGTAGATGGTGGCCTCATGGAACTGGAAGGGGGAGCAGCCCACGTTGTTGACGGAGGAGGGGAGACAGGCAGACTGTACCAACTGCCATGAGTCAGACCTGTGTGCACAGGGACAGGGGAAGGGAAGTAGGCCAATAATAATGGTCCAAGTGAGCTATAGCAGAACACAACAAAAGCTAATGTCTTTTTAGGTTTGGTTTCATTTTTTACACAAAACACACACACAAAACACACACACACACACACACACAAAACCACACACACGCATGCATGCACGCACGCACACACACGCACACACGCACACACACACACACGCACACACACACACACACACACACACCTGGCATCCTTCCTGTATTGTAAAAGAACGGAATGATGGTCTTCACACGTGTCTGCCTCACAGCCCACCACAATCTAGAAAATGTGAAGAGACAAGGCCAAGACACACTGTTACTCCTGGCTTCTGAGAGTACTAAAGGAGATCAAGGTTTCTCAATGTTTCTTCAGAAAACAAGCCGGCACTGGCACCACCTTGAACTGCAGAATGTAGCCTGGCTGGACAATGAGCTCCCGGGTGGCCAGGATGTTGTGAGTTCCATCCTGGTTTTTGTTGGGCCAGTACAGATGGAAGGAGGGGTTGCCACAGAAACCTGCCGTGCGCACGGCATTGGGATAGAAACTCCAGCTCTCCTCGTGAGAAACACCCTCTGAGCAGAGGCACAACAGACACGGAAATGGTAAGAGTGAGATTATAGACAGAAAGAGAGAGTGACAATGATATGGAGAGTGAGAGATTATGTAGAGAATCATGGTCAGAAAAAGAGATAGAGATAATTAAATAGAGAGAGAGAGAGAGAGAGAGAGAAAGAGGGAGAGAGAGAGAGAGAGATGAGAGGAGAAGATAATGGGGACTGAAAAAAGCCATACAATTGAGGACGACTGTTTATATCAAACATTTACCATTTGCACACAGTGTACGTAACACATTACAAAAGCGTTACCATCATCGAATGTGTCCAACAGGGTGCTGGGATTGATATCGGACCCTCCCACCAGGATGTTGTCCAGGGCCCACTGGGCCCGCTCCAGACTGGGCGTGGCCAGGCCCGAGGAGACGGTGAAGGGCTGCCACCAGCGCAGACGCGTGGCGTTTGTCAGCGCCCCCTCTGGCAGAACGATGTAATCCCTCCTCACCGACACGTACTTCAGATAGTCCATCTCGTGCAACAGGGTCCAGGACACACCTAATAGGACAAGGAGAACAATGATAATGGGATAGAGATATGAGAGAAAAAAAACAAGTGGACAGAGAGGAAAAACACAGATTAAGGGCAACCAATCAAACAATAGCCTTTTTTTAAAGTATTTTGTTTTGCCTTTTTCTGGCTTTATTTAGACAGGACAGTGAAGGTGGGGACAGGAAGTAAGTGGGAGAGAGAGATGGGGACATGGGGCCACTGCACCCCCAAACACTAGTCTTTTTTCAGAATCTCTTAAAGGTTTGCCGAATGATAAATGTCATTTTGAGAGGCTGAGTAGAGTAGAGTGGGCCCCCACCTCCGTCGGTGGAGTAGTCGAGCAGCACCCCTTCCCTGCGACAGGTGGGCCGGTGACACATGGTCATGTTGTCCTCACTGCCAATCCTGGCCCAGTACTCCACAAACCTGCCAAACATAGGCATGACGTCATGCGCCCGCCCGACCAAATGGCAGCCGCCCGACACCCCCACAATACACACACACACACTAGTAAACAACCAGACCAAAAAGACTATTATATGGCACCGTTCACAAAATCCCTCTGGAAAGCTTTTTATCAAGATACGGCAATGTGCTGAGGTAGATATAAATGAATTTGAACCCAAATGGTTTTGACAGAAAGGGGGGGTGGGGGTGGGGGTGGGGGCGACTGACTTGGCTCCGCGGAGATCCAGGTCGGCGGTGACGGCCTGCCTGGCGTCGGCGCCGCCGAAGTACAGAGCCGTGCCCTCCACCAGCACCCCGCAGTCTGTGCAGGGACGCCCGCCCTCCAGGACCTGCCACTGGGGACCGTGGGACCCCTCCCAGTCAAAGCGCTCCTTCAGAGAGGCCTAGAGAAGAGAAGAGAAGAGACAAGACGACATAAGACAAGAAGAGAAGAGAAAAGAAGAGAAGAGAATAGAAAAATAGAGAATGAGATGTGATGAAACAAAACCAGAAAAGAAGACACATGACATGAAAACAACAGAGACAAAAGACAAAAATATAGAAGAGAAGAAAAGAAAAGACTGTAACTGATGACAGACAGACACCAGTAATCTCTGTCCCTCATTAGTGGTGAGTGCTACAGTAGGTACCTTGAGGGGAGCGCTGGCGTAGCAGTTGGGCCCTGAGAAGCCCGGGTCACACAGGCAGCGCTGGTCCAGACAGTCCCCATGACCCCCACAGTGGCTCTCGCACGCCGGCCCAATGTAGAAGTTCTCCACCGCCCACTGCATGTCCGAGTGCTGCTGGAAGAAACGGAAACGCACCGCCCTGTACACACACACACACACACGTACACACATATTATCATCTTCACCACCACTATCATCACCACCATCATCATCATCACCATCATCATCATCATCATCACCATCATCACCACCACCCTCATCATCATCATCATCATCCTTATAACATATATTCACATGACCATTTTCTTTTTTAAAACATATTTAAAATCGTAACAATTTATATTTACTATTTTTAACTACAGCATGTTATGCTGAAGTTACATTTTTGCACTGTGTTGCTTGCCTTGTTTGCCTTATTTATATCTTATACAGTGCTATATCAGTGCTTTTGTTGCTCCAGTTTTTTTTTTTTGCTAAATCCCAAGCGAATTATACCTTTCAACACGCATCCAGAAAACAACACACTCAGCTCTCTGTGACGGGCCTTTTAATAATGGACTGACTGTCCTGGTAAACTGGCTTGCTTCGTTAGATGTACACAAAATATTTCTGAGGTGGCTGATTCAGAGGTGGCATGCTTGTATTTAGCTGTTCCACTGATTGTCTTAGTTGCTTCATATGCAGTGTCAATAGTTATGCAGTGTCAATATGATCCAACCTAGACCCATTTTAAAATCTTACAATGTGCAAGTGGTCTGTGTGTTTGTGTGGTTTTGTGTGTATGTGTGTGTGTGTGGTTGTGTGTGGTTTTGTGTGCGTGTGGGTGTATGTGTGTCTGTGCAAGTTTTACACCTGCCACTTGGAATATGATATGAAATGTGTGAAAAAGATTATCCCTATGGGGCAAAAAAGACAGGATAACAGGATAACAGATAACAGGATTTTTATTTGTCACATGTGTTCTTGTGCTGGCACAACACACAGTGAAATGGGTGACTCTGTCTAGTGTTGGCGTGTGTGTGTGTGTGTGTATGTATGTGTGTGTGTGTGTGTGTGTGTGTGTGTAAGTGTGTGTGTACACACGCATGTGTGTGTTGGTGTATTTGGGGGGGCACTCACGTGTCTGCCAGGTTGTCAGGCAGGGGGTAGACAGCTCTCTTCCATCCCTCGGCAGGGAAGAAGACGGAGGGCTGGGACACCTGGCCACCACACCGGGGGTCAGCCGGCAGGCACTGGGGCACCAGGTACTTCCAGGTCACGCCAAAGTCTACCGAGTATTGGACGTGGACCTGCCTCTCAGCGTGCCTCTCTGGCAGAGAGCAGCCCACTGCAATCTGCAAACACATCCCCATATGATTATCATGTTGCCCATACAATCACCGCTTTAAAAAGCTTGTAAAAACCCTTCTCTCCCGAGGCTGCCTCCCTTCCTAACAAAACTAACAATCACTAAACCAAATCTCTCTCACTCTGTCCCCATGTGGGGAGTATGTGTGTCTGTAGTGCCCCTGCTCTGGGAAACTTACTTGGGCACATGCATCTCCCTGTATGTATAAAGCTAGTCTGCTTACTCTCTGTCAGCTTATGTCCTCCTTTTTGTAAGTCGGATTGGATAAAAGCATCTGCTAAATGTAATGTAAATGTACAAGTCTTATAAGGTATGGCAGGCTTTAGAAATGCTGTAAAATCAGTAACTTAGGTAATGTTGGAAAAATGTAGAACGAAAATCATACTGTTCACCTAAATCAGGGTAATAAGGGAAGTTTTTTTTTTTTTTAAAAAGGGTTAGTTAAGGACTGAGTCTGATACCTTGAATTGCATGACCCAGCCCTTGTCAGGGATAATGTCATGTGTTACAGCATACACCTCTCTGCCGTCAACGTTGCCACACACCATCACCCCGTCAGGAGAGTTACAGAAGCGCTCAACAGCACAGTCCTCCGAGAAGAGCCAGTGATCACCCACTGAGAGAGAGAGAGAAAGAGAGACGGAGGAGAGAGAGAGGGAAAGAGAGAGAAAGAAAGAGAGAGAGCGAGGGAAGGACAGAGGAAGAGAAAGGGAGAGAGAGGGAGAGAGAGGAGGGAGGGAGAGAGAGGAGAGAGAGGAGGGAGGGAGAGGTATCACATCTAAAGCCTAAACACATCATATTAATCCTGCCTGATAGTTTGCCATCAGCAGCTTTTGTCATCATTTACTCAGTGACGGGAGGCAAGATTGAGAGTTGTTTGGTGAAGAAAACACTACATCATCTAATAACTCAAGGCTCGTACATGACAGGTCATTACGACCTTCACACAGAATATCCGTACATACATATGCTGAACCAGTAATATGATTACAGGTTATCTCTGTATAATTATACATACAATTTTATCAATCCATGTATATACTGTATATATGTAATGAGTGTGTGTAGCGAAGGGGAGGAGAAGTCACCCCACTGGGATTCAAACCTGGGTCTCCGGGGTTCTAAACGTGAGCTTCAACGCCAAAGAGCCAGGCTCATTTGTATGGCGGTCAGGGCACACCCACAACCCTAGTGATGGTCACTCCATCACAGTTTCCTAGCCATGTTGAGCGGGACCTACCTGTGGCGGCCTCAATCTCCTCTGTGGGGCTCCGGCTGGATGGTGTTCCGTCAGCTGCGGCTCTTTCATGGTTGGGCAAGGCCACCCCTCCGAAGGTGTCGGAGATGTGGGTGCGGGAGTCCGAGCCGGAGATGAGCACGTTGTCCAGGGCCCAGTCTCCGTGGTCGGCCCCGTCGTGCTGCGGCTGCCACCAGCGCACACGCACTCCCTCCTGCCGGGCAGCAGGGGGCAGCAGCACGTTCACAAAGCTACGAGAGGGGAAAGAAAGACACACACAGGCCATCAGCAGCTGAAAAAGTAAGAACTAGATCATTAGCGTTGCTACTGTGTGCATCCGACTAACTGATCTAAGAAGAGTAATTACCTCTAAAGTAGAACAGGATTACAGTTAATGGCTGTACTGCCCTAAAAAGGCAAAAGACCTTAACTTGCCAGTGTGAAACTGAAATAAATTACCTTAACAATCTTCTGCTTGCATGTTTTTTTAAGCGTTGCAACAAAGATCTTATTTTTCCCAAAAAGCAACAAAATTGACTAAAGGCATTTGGCCACATAATAAAACTGATGGTTATTGTTCCAAAAATGACAATAACTCGTTTATGCCCAAAACTGAAGCTACAGTCTTTTGCCTTTTGCACGGCAGCATTCATCTGCATCTGTTATATTCACATGAAAAACCTCATAATTTGTTATGGTGAGATTTATTGTAAAACATAATTGAGTTTGTGAGCTATACTTTTTATCTAGTGATAACTGTCTAAGTGCCAAACAATTTTCAGAGCACAGTCTATCTCAGAAACAACTTCACGTTGATGGTCTCAAGGATGGTCATTAGGGTCCCCTACCCAGGCTTGCTGTACTGGTCGTAAAAGATCTCCATCAGCAGGCTCCAGCTGATGCCACCGTTCAAGCTGAACTCCAGCAGCACGCCCTGGTTACGGTTGCTAGGGGGGATCATGCAGCCGTACATGAAGTAGAACTGGATGAACTCTGTGTTGGTCAGGTTCAGGTCCACTGTCACCAGTTGGCGAGTGCAGCTCTGGAAACAAGCGCACACATAGTAAGGTGACCAGACCTTTACAGAGACATTTCCCTGCATTTTCCTTGGAGATGTTTCTATTTCTACAGTGAATATCATTAAAATAAGTAATGTTTTAGCTTGAAAAATCACGGACAAAGTGGGTTTTCTTGTATTTTACTGGGGACAGACCACCAAAATTGTGGGCTGTTCCCAGAAATCGGGGATGTCTGGTCACCCTACATAAACATCTTCTCAGAGTTCATGGAAAAGGCAAATCAAAATTTATAAGCATCACATTTCTTGTCCCAATACAACTTTAAAGTGTTGGAGAGGCAATTAAGACCCATGCAGACTGTCTACAAGAGAATGACACTGACAAAATAACACATCCACCCACACATACCCATTTGCACACACATACATATACTGTACATACACACACACACACACACACACACACACACACACACACACACTCGTACCCCGCTGAAGTGCAGTGCTGCTCCAGATGCCACAGCCCCACACACGCTGCTCAGCTTGCTGCCGGTCAGCAGGTGCCAGTGGTTGAGGGCGGGGGCGCGGCTGAAGCTGTCCTTCAGCTGGGTGGGCAGCTGCACCATGGGCTCGTCACAGTACTCCCCTCCCCACTCCTCGTCACACCTATACAGGAGAACAGGAGAAAGACATTAACCAGGCCAATATCACTATAAACACTTCTACAGTACTCCATTCTCCGCTTCTCATCACACCTATAGGCGAGGAACAGGAGGAAGAGATGAACCAGGCCAATATCAAAACACTTCTACCACCCTTGCCAATATCAAAAACCAATTTCAAAACACTCGTACATGCCAGGCCAATATCAAAACACTTGTATAGCCAGGTCAATATCAAAATACTTGTACATGCCAGGCCAATATCAAAACACTTGTACATGCCAGGCCAATATCAAAACACTTGTACAGCCAGGCCAATATCAAAACACTTGTCCAGTACTCCCTACTCCTTTTCCCACCTATGGGAGGACAGGAAGAGATGACCCAGGACAGCCTAATATTAGCACACTATTACTGGAAAATTGTAATGTCATTAAACAATCACATCTGTAAATCAGGAGTTCACAATTGCGATTTTAAGTGGTTAAGCACCACAGACATCGACACACATTAGCCTATACAGGGGCAGTAGGAGGCACCTAAGGAAATAAAAAGACGTTTATGTAGGTCTCTGTTTAGTCGTTTATGAAATAGATATTATGTAAGGGGTAATGTTCTGTGAGAAGGTCAGTCTGGTGGAATAAGCCCTGACAAGAGTGATGCAGGACAGGACTGGACATTAGTGGTCACTCACACGCAGGAGCTCTGCTTGCAGCGGCCGTGGCCAGAGCACATGTCGGGGCAGCCGTCTCCGATGTAGAGGTTGTCCAGAGCCCACGTCTGCTGCTTGTCAAAGGGGGCCTCCTGGAACCAGCGGAACCGTGTGGCTGGGGATCTGAGGCAGAGATTCAATAGCTTACGATGCAACAAAGTCACAGTACAGTAGAAGTCTTATTCTCAATAACAATTTTCACCTTGAACAAAACAAAACCATATATGTACTGTGTTCATGTGTGTCCATGCCTCACTCCCCAGTTTGTCTACAATATGTATGCCCATGTATATGATTTTGGGTGAATATGTATGAATCTATGCTATATGTTTTGCAAATTGAGACCTAAAATGTAAAGGGACTGTGTAGACAAATTTACCCAAAGGGACAATAGACAAAATAACTGAGACAAGCAGGTTACATGCTGCATGCTTTCCCACAGTATCGAGATTTGGGTTCAAAAAGACTATTTTCTTATGTCACAGACCCTATACCATCAATATAAATATCATTGTCTATAGTTACCTAAATATTTCAAATTTAATTTAATGTGTTACACAGAATACACTTTTAAATAAAGCACTATGCTCATGATAGAATGCACTCTTAAATGAAGAGCTATACTTTTTCTACTGTAGAATGCATTCTTACATTCTCCTGATAATATGAATGTGTGTGCAGTGTGCATGGCAGTATTAAATAGCACACATGAACGCTGATATCTGTGAGAAGGACAGACCAAGGAACTGTAACGTGGCTTGATAGTGTGTGTGTGTGTGTCTGTAGGTGTATGAATGTGTGTATGTGTGTGTAGGTGTTTTAAGTGTGTGTGTGTGTGTGTGTGTGTGTGTGTGTATGTAGGTGTGTGTGTGTAGGTGTATGAGTGTGTGTATGTGTTTGTGTGTGTGTGTATGTGTGTGTAGGTGTGTAAGTGTGTGTATGTCTGTGTTGCATGTGTTGTACCTGGCGTAGGAGGGGATGGGGATGGTGACTCTGCCCCACTTGTTGTAGGTGTCTGAGACCAGCAGCCTCTGCAGGGTGTAGGATGAGCAGTCGGGGCTCGTGGGCAGACAGTCCCGCACCAGCGGCTGCCACGACAGACCCAAGTCCAGGGAGTACTCCAGCTCAATCGCTATAAACACACACACACACACACACACACACACACATGAATAAGGTATGGAAATAACCAGTTGGTTTGGTATTTTTCAGCATGATTTAGTAGAGTAGTAAAACTAGAATATGAAATAGACGGTCATCTGTTCATTTGGCTACTAGAGTTGTTATGGTTACCATTTATGAACGCATTGATATGGAACAGTAATTCAAATTTTTTGAGATCCACTTCAAAGCTAGTCAGTTATAGAAAGTTAATGCCCACTTTATCAGCCAATCAGAAAAGACAATCCCATAGTTAAGGGAGATGATGGGAATGTTATTGTCAGTGCGAGGGATGCTCACAGTAGCAGGAGTTGGTGACAGAGCAGGAGGCAGAGAAGTCGAACTGGATGAAGGAGTCCTGGCCCACGCTGATGTCGGTGGTGACGCCGTAGCGCGTGTTGGACTTCTCGATGAAGGCGAAGGCCTCGCCGTCGGAGCCGCACACGGGCATACGGGTGCCGCCGGGGTGCAGCAGCCACGAGCGGCCGTCTGTGGAGGAGAAGTCGTCCTCCAGGGGACCCCAGCCGCTGGCACTGCCACCCACCACCACCTGGACATACACACAAACACGTGCATGCACAGGCAAAAACACACAGACACACGTGCAATCAAACACACAGACATGCATGCAACCACACACACACACACGCGCGCACACACACACGCACACACACACTCGCAAACATACACACAGACACGTGCATACAACCACACACACAAACCCAAACACCCACACCCACACACACACACACACAGGCGGAGAGCCAAGTTTAATAAATATCATGTAAAGGTCTTACCAACCCTTCACTGACCCTGAGTCCATTTATTGGGATTACAGTAAATGACTTAAAATTATGTCCACACACCCACACTATTGTGGTTACAGTTCACACACACACACAGCACTGTAGCTTCCAGCGTGCCAAGGGCTCTGGGCATATGAAAGCAAAAAATAACAGACATAAAGCAGCCCGTAAATAACATAATAAACCCACTGTCTCAATAAAATTATCATTAAATTATACCAGCACACCAGAGAGAGAGAGAGAGAGAGAGAGAGAGAGAGAGAGAGAGAGAGAGAGAGAGAGAGAGAAAGAGAGAGGGAGAGAGACAGAATGAGAGAGAGAGAGAGAGAGGAATAGGGAGAGAGAAATCCCTCAGGAGAAATGAGTCACACTAGACTGCATGTTCTCAAAGCCTGGGGGTTAGGCAAAAATAAAAAATAAATAAATAAATAAAAAATTTAAAAACCCGGGTTATGCTGATCTAGTAGAATTTGGTCACCTTAGGTGCTGCTGAGGAGCCAAAAACAACTCTAAATAAGTAAATAAATAAATTAATAAATAAATAAATACATAAACAAACCCTCACACTCTGTACTATTCAGAAAAGTTCAGTGGCAGTGCAGGCCAGCCAGTCAGTCTTACTGCACCTTGTCGATGACCCAGGGGCTGTGGAAGTGTCCGTTCTCGGAGGGCTGCCACCAGCGGAGGCGTGTGGCCGAGGTGCGTGCCCGCAGCGGGATCTCCAGGGCCACCAGGTGCGCCTGGTTGCTGCTGTTGCTGTAGAGGAACTCCTGCAGCAGGCTCCAGGTCAGGCCGCCGTCCACCGAGAACTGGAGCAGCACGGGCTGGGAGCGGGGGTCAGGGGCCGCCTTACCGCAGCCCAGACGCAGGAAGAACTGCACAAACCTGCGCAGTGACGGGGGAGAGGAGTTGGGTTCATGAGAATACAGTTTGGTGTATTAGGGAATGTGGGAATGTGGTGTAGTCTATGTTTTTGACCTTGTTTGACCTTGTGTTAAAGAACTGAACATAGGCTTGAGGCTATGCATGTGTGTGTATTTGTATGTGTGCTAACAAATCACTACGTGTGTATCTGTATGATATATACATCACACATCAACATGGGAAGCAAGTGAGCTAACAGCATGATGATGCAATGTGTGTGGGTTTCTGTGTGTGTGTGTGTTAGTGTGTGCGTGTGTTAGTGAGAGTTAAAAAGTGAGTGTGAATTCTTCTGAAGAGTGTGAGTGTGTGTGTTTGGGCACCTGGCGTTGGACAGGTCCAGGTCAGAGGTGACCAGCATGCGCAGGCCATCCTCACTGAAGAAGAGGTGGTTGCCGCTGGTCATGATGCCACACTTCCTAGAGGGCTTCCCACCACTGAGCAGAGTGAAGCGCTCAGTAGGCAAAGCACCCCCTGTGCAGGCACACACACACAAACACACACGCACGCACACACACATACACACACACACACACATACACACACACACACACGCACAAACACACACACATGCACACACGCACACTCATTCACAAACACATGCACATGCATTCACACACACATACGCACGCACACAAACACACACACACACACACACATACACACACACACACACACACACACACACACACACACACACACACACACACACACACACACAGATGGAATGAATTATGTAATAAAGCACTAAGTTGCTTAAGGTAAGTACTGTATAGCAAACACCCAAAGGCTGGGGTATGAAATAATAATGTCTTTCTTTTCTGTTAAATAAATGAATCGTCTTTGATGCTTGAGGTCTTTTTTTCTAGGAAAAAAAGTGGAAAGTACTATTATTTCAGTCCCGGCCTGCCATACGCACACCACAGCACTAGTGGTTCATGGTGGATATCTTCATCACAACTTCTTCACCACTTTACCTCACCACAGGACTTACACAACACAAGACATAGAAAAAAGAAAGAAACAGAGACAGAGAGACAGAGAGAAAGGGAGTGTCACCCTCTGTCCCAGACACACAGACACAGAAAAAAAAGAGACAGAGAGAAAGAGGGAGGGATAGAGAGAGAGAGTCCCCCTCTCTCTCAGACACATACACACAATGAACACATACTCCCGTGGCGTTTTTGTGAGCAGCTGCGCGCTGTACCTTCGAAGTCCTCCTTCATGAAGTCGGGGTTGGGCAGCTCAGACGTGGTGCAGTAGGGCCCGGAGTAGCCGGGGTCACACTCGCAGTGGGTGCCCCTCACGCACGCCCCGTGTCCGTTGCACATGTCCTGGCACTGCGGCCCTATGTACACATTGTCCAGCGCCCAGGTGGGAGGGGCCACGCCACCCAAATAGAAGCCCTGGTACCAGCGGAACCGCACCGACCTTGGGGGTGGGAGAATGGGGGGGTGGTTACATACGTGGGCTTTGTTTAGATGTGTGTGTCTCATTTCACAGATTTGATTCATTTAGAGAAGAGAAGTTCATAAATTTACTGCAGTAGGTACAAATGTCAGGCTGTCTTTAACAAGGAAATATGGTGGAAAAATATGTAAATATTAATCAGAAACAGTAAATGCAGGAGTTGCTGCTGTGCAGAGCTTTTAAAAAAAATCTGTTTTACTTTGCAAACACTTTTATCGAAAGCCACTCACATTTCATGGAGTTAATACATGGTTTTTACATCATTTATGAAAAATGTGCTTGGTATAAAATGTGTATAAATATGTGCCTGCAAGTATAGCATCAAAATGACAAACACGCAAAAGGCTTGAAAGAGCTTCCTAATTTTAGAAGCCATTTTTAGAGGAGGCTTCACCCACCCGCAGAGCCGCAGCTGTCCGAAGTGGATGACCTCCCTCCTCCAGCCCTGCGTGGTGCCGGGGTAGTAGACACTGGCGGGGTGCAGCTCGGTGGAGCAGAGGGAGCTGGGCTGGGGCCCACCCGCACACAGGGGCACCAGCAGGTGCCAGGTGGCCCCAAAGTCCCTGGAGAACTCCAGATGCACGGGGTTGGACGAGGAGCTCTCTGCCGTGCAGCCCACATTGATCTGGAGAGAGAGTAAGAGAGAGAAGGAGAGGGGGAGAGAGAGAGAGAGAGAGACAGAGAGACAGAGAGACAGACAGAGACAGAGACAGACAGAGAGAGAGAGAGGGAGAGAGAGAGAGAGAGAGAGAGAGAGAGAGGGAGAGGGAGAGGGATTGGGAGAGGGAGTGGGAGAGAGTAAGAGAGAGAATTTGAGTTTTAGAAAAAAAATTGTTACAGTTCACAGAGAAATTACAAAAGCTACCTCACAATATAAAAGGACATGCGTTTTTTAAGAATGGAATTTATCATCTCCCAAGAAAGCACAAAACACAAACTGTCAGCAACAATTTCACACAACACATTGTTAAAACAGAAAGAGGGGGGGGGGGGGGGGGAGAGAGGGAGAGACAGATGGAGAGACAGAGAGAAAGAAAAAGAGGTACTGTACAGTATCACATCTAAAGCCTAAACACATCATATTAATCCTGCCTGATAGTTTGCCATCAGCAGCTTTTGTCATCATTTACTCAGTGACGGGAGGCAAGACTGAGAGTTGTTTGGTGAGGAAAACACTGTATCATCTTATAACTCAAGACTCAAGGAACAAGATTGGAGCCCTGGTATTTCTGTCATGGCTGTTATTTCAAGATACTCACTGGTGGAGACTTGTAATACAATTTGGGATGAAGCATGTATGTAAATGGTACCTCAAACTGGATGATGGTGTTCTCATTGACATCTATGTCCCTGGTGGTGATGGAGTGCTCACCAAGCTCACTAGACAAAAACACCATGACCGAATCGTCCTGCCTGTACAGACAAAAAAAAACCCACACACACACAAGGACAAAATGAAGAAGTGAGATTTATCACAAGTCACTCACTTTTCCCCCCCTCTCTTTCTGAAAAATTACTCACGTGCTCCCCTTCTGGTAGGGGCAGTAGAGCCCTGTGTTGCCCCCTGGGTAGAAGAGCCAGTTGTACTCCTGAGGCCCGCCCTCAAAGCTCTCTGATAGGACGGGTGGGTTGTTGACGGCGCTGCCATCGATGATGAGGTCATCAATCACCCACACCTCTTCCTTTTTACCTACCATAAACAAAACAGGCACAAGATTAACACTGGCATTCAAATAGAACATTCTAGAAAGGAAAATACTGTAAAAATGTATTATATAAAATTTATGTGCAATTAAGCATTCAGCTTTATGAGGTCAGTTGGCATTAATCCAGTAAAATTGAGTGAAATTTATCTCAAAATTCCAGCTAAAAGCCTCTTAAGATTTTATCACTGAAACATGATAAGAGCAGTGACCGAGGATTAACTTTAATCCAAAGACAAATTATCTTTCAAAAGGCATCTTATCGTCTCAAATTAATATCACCCAAAAATAAACTGCTAAACTCT
Organism: Setipinna tenuifilis; assembly: GCA_030347295.1. Lineage (NCBI taxonomy): Eukaryota > Metazoa > Chordata > Actinopteri > Clupeiformes > Engraulidae > Setipinna > Setipinna tenuifilis. Next base: position 24,476,126 of record CM059268.1, on the reverse strand, counting down.
AAATAAACTCTAAACGTAACATTTAACAAACACACCAGATGAAAGCTGGTTTGACATATTGTAGCTGCAATGCATCTGAGATTTAGCGACCTTATTTGTAATTGTGTGTTACGTAACAGCCTGCTGCCATATGTGCCTGTTGTGTGTTGTGTGCGTCAGCTCACCGCTGTTGTAGGGCTGCCAGAAGCGGAAGCGTGTGGCGTTGGTCTGGGCGCTGGCGGGGAGGGGCAGGTGCAAGAAGAGCGTGTCGGTGGAGGTGGGGAAGTAGAACTCATCCAGCAGCAGCCAGCTGATGCCCCCGTTCACCGAGTACTGCAGCAGCACAGAGTGGGACCGCTCTGGGACGCCTAAATGCACACGCACACGCACACACACACACACACACACACACGCACATATGAACACACACACACACAGACAAAGGAACACGCGTGTAAACACACACAGACACATAGGAATACACACATCCACACAAGAACACACACATACACATATAAAAACACACAAAGGCAAACCCAAATATTTGTTTGTGATGAATGATTTTTCTCAATGTAGTGTTTCACTGGTGATAGGTGTCAGATGTACTCACCTTTGGTGATGAATTTGAAGGAAAACTGGATATACAGTGTGTTGGTGCAATCCAGATCTCTTGACACCAGCATGCGAAGACCATCCTATGACCCGGGAGACAATCACACCAAGAATAAGATCATAGCAATCATAGGAACATAAATACCATAACAGGGGCTAATATTTTTGTTGGTACCCCAACCCAGCTATTTTTGTCTTTTTGGCTCATACTGGGTCTTGATCGGGGGCTATGGTACCACCCAGTACCCCCTTTAATACAAACTATAGATTTGTAGGACATGTGATGGGCCCACCCACTTGTCAATCAGACCCACCCAATCAGAAGGCTCCCTTTGTATGACTAACTGTTTAGGTAATAATAGTAAACTATGTGTTTTGGGCTAGGCCCACCTGATTTTTTCTGGGCCCACCCATTGTATGATTTCTGGCTATGCCCCTGCAGGACGCTCACCCCTTTAAAGATGAGGGCGGTGCCGGACTTGAGTGGCTCCCCGCTCAGCGTGCCCCTCTCCGCCCCGTACACCTCGGGCCACTGCTCCGGCTGCAGGTTCTCGTTGAAGTCGTCCCTCAGCACGGACGGCAGCGGGGCCAGTGGCACACAGTGGGCACCGCCATAACCCCTATCACAGCTGAGGGAGGGGGTTGAGTGAGGGAAAGAAAGAGAAGGAGAGAGAGACAGAGAGAGAGAGAAAGGAAGATTACAGAGAGGTCAGAGAAAGAGAGAGAGAGGGATGGAAAGAGAGAGAGGGAGAGAATAAAAAAGAGAGAGAGAGAGAAAGAGAGAGAGTGATAGAGGGAGAGAGAGAAAAAGGTCATAGAAAAAAGGGAGGAAAAGGAGAGAAAAGTAGAAAGAAGAACAGAGCAAGACCAAAAGACAGTAAAAGAAAGACAGAGAAAGTCAGACAGAGAGAGAGGGAAATAGACAAAAGAAGAGAGACAGGGAAAGAAAGAGAAGAAGAAAGGGGGGGTGTAATGACAGAGAAAGTGACAAAGAGAGAGAGAGATAAACCAAGAGAGAGGAAGAAGTGAGGTGTGCGGTGAGTCACACGTGTCAGACCAATTCCACTACATGGGCCATATCAGTCATCACTCATGACGCAAGTGAGAGCAGGAGGGGCAGCACTCACACACAGCGGCCGTTGTCACACAGGCCGTGTCCAGAGCACATCCAGGGGCAGCCGGGGGCCAGCAGCACGTTGTCCAGGGCCCAGCCGTCCGCCCCGGGGGTGAAGTGAGGCTGGATCCAGCGGAACCTGGTCCTGGGGGAGCTGGAGCAGCAGACACACAGGGACACTGTTACATCACAGGAGCTATGAAGGACATGGGGAGTGGGTAGGAAATTCACACACTGTCTAACCCCCCCCGCCGCCGCCCATCATCACAAGTGGTGTAGGGTGAACTTGTGTTTTAAAAACAGTTTTTATGCATCTTTTTAAGATTACAAAACAGTGATTTACTCACCTTTTTATTCCATACACCACTGATTATAAAAAAGGTCTTATACAAACAAATACCCTACAAAATATTTCCATATGTTTACTTGAATATATTAACAAAGATTAAGAATTAAAGACCCAAAGACCCAAATACTGGTAGAACTGGCAAATACTGGTAGAACACTGCAGGTTTGTTTAGGAACAGAATGCTTTAATTACTTCCTATTATCACACACACATTTGCATACTAATAAACACACACACACACACACACACACACACACACACACACACACACACACACACACACACCTACACACACCCCTACACACACCCCTACACACACACACACACATACTTGGCAGCGCTGGGCAGGTAGACGGTGACCCTCCTCCAGCGGGCGTACTGGGGGGCGCTGTAGATGGAGCTCTGGGTGTAGCTGGAGCAGCCGATGGCCGGGGGCACACACTCGGGGGTCAGCAGGTTCCAGTGGCGGCCGCAGTCGGTGGAGAACTCCAGGCGCACGCCGTGGGCCGGACTCACCGACTTACTGCAGCCCATGCTCAGGTCGAACTGCAGGAAGGACGAGCCCGACACCTCAAAGTCCCAGCTCTCCGCGTAACGAGGTTTCTCTGTGGAGGGGGCGAACAACGTTTTTATATTCATCCCTTTCGTCATTATCACCATCACCATCATCATCATCAGCAGCAGCAGCAGCAGTACTATCGGGAATGATTCATTATTGGCATTGTCTCAAAACTACTGAAACTAAATGGCTTTAACTATGGAGTACTGATAACCCCTCTAAAATGGTAAACAGTAAAAGAGATTAATTTAGAGCCAAATACCACACTGTAATGAGGTCTATGCATCAAGATGGGCCTAATGATAGGAACAGTTTACTTCAAATAGCTAGAAAAAGAACATCTCCCCTCTTCGGAGGATACAGTTATTAAGCCCAAACTGCACACAATTTAATTACTCAAGATTAAAGTTCACTGCAGTCCTTGGCAAATTACAGGAAGCTCTCTCTCTCCCTCTCCCTCTCTCTCACTCTCTTTCTCTCTCAATCTCGCTCTCTCTCTCGCTCTCTCTCTTTAAAATAGCAAACACTAAATCCTATATATTGCTGATAAATCCAATCCAAAACCAGGGTGCTGGTGAAGTGTTACAGGGGGCTCCTTCTGATGGATGTTACTTCAGTCAACATCAGAAGATCCACTGCTTAGCTGTGTCACACCCTGTCTGGAAACTGAGGGGTGTGGGTGTGGGTGTGTGTGTGTGTGTGGGTGTGTGTGTGTGTGTGGGTGGGAATATGTATTTATGGATGTTGTCCCAAATTGCACTCGCTGGGCCATGGTAATTGATGAAGCCTAATATAATGTAATATTTGCACAAAATAAAACTCTGCACAGCTTGATCCTAAAATGAATAACAACTTGGGCGCTAAATTAAATTTGCATCCATTAATTATTCACAACCTGCAGCCATGGATGCCAAAGAGAAGATTAAATTTTGTCTCCATCTTTCTCGTCCAGGCCATTAATTGTAATAAAATATAAAACATTTAAGTCATTCTGGTGGCCCGGCTATACAGAGCTGAACAACTCCCGCCCCCTTCTGCATCGATTTCTGCTTGCGGAGGTCAATTATCCATTCATTTTTTCGATTGACATTAAAAAAAAAAACATAAAATATGTTGTCCTGACTGAAAAACCAAACAAAAAGAAAAAAGGCAAATGTTAAACTTCTAACTTTTTTCATTTATTCTTAAGTTTTTTGTTCACTTGAAATGAAACGTTTATGGTCATCATTTACCCCATAGCTCATAAGACAGGGTGAAGGCTTACAAATGGATTTTTCAAAATATCAATGCAACTTCTGGAACCAGGAGTCAATGCAAAAGGAGGTGGGACAGTTCATCTCTATTAGATCAGTCTAATGTGGTGGGGAAAAGGTCTGTGTGTGTGTGTGTGTGTGTGCCACATGTGTTTGTGAATGCCACATCAGTGTGTGTGTGTGTGTGTGTGTGTGTGTGTGTGTGTGTCGGTGTGTGTGTGTGTGTGTGTGTGACTAGGTAAAGGTACAGAGATTTTTATAGATTTCATTTTGGCTTACTGTCGCTGGTCTCTGAGCTGAAGGTGAGGGCCGTGTCCAGGGAGAGGCAGTCCATGGCCACCTCGCTCCCCTGCACGCGGTACCAGTTGTGCCTGAGGGGCGATGTGCCGTCGAACTTGTCGTGGAAGCCTGTCCTGCTGCTGTCATTCATCCCTATCAGCACGTCATCCAGGGCCCACTGGGCAGAATGCTTACCTGGGTGGGGAGATGGAGAGATAAGCTATTCCTCAATGTGAAAAGGACCAGAAACACACCCAACATAGTCAGCTCTGAGTGTCTGACAGAAGAAACGGGCTGTAAGAAGAATAGACTCTGCACACCAGATGATCATAATAAACTACTGTGAGTGACTTTTCTGCCCCTAAAGACACTAATCAGACAAGTAATGTGGTGGGTGTTCCCTGGTCTGTTGGGACTAGCCTGTTTAATTAACGACTTTGGCCAGGAACATTTCACATGTCAACTACTATTGAAAACATCTGGGGATATCATTTGCTGTGCGTACTCTACTCTTCTTACTAAAAACTATACCTGAAATATAAGGCTTTTAAAGAACTTGACATTTAAGAGGTCTTGATGTAATTCCAATGCATACCCTTGGTTGATGAATTTACATAACATAATGACAGACCATATGACTGCATGGCCTTCTGTGTTTATGGACTGAAACTGCAGTCTGACAAACAGGAACGCAGAATAAAAAGTGCCAGTGAAGATTAACAACAGCAAATGAGTGTCTGATCCCTCTGGATTAGTGCTGCACTAATGATTTCCATCCGTTGCACACAGAGGAGGAAAGCTGAGGAGACTTTCCGCAGAAGCTTCCCCACATTGGCGGAAGACTCTCTGCAGTGGCTGTGGTTGCTTATAGTGTGGGTTTGGAGGCTGTGTTTGGAGCTAGTGCTGTTTCTGAGTCATCATCCCTTTTTCTCACCCTGCTGGGGCTGCCACCAGCGGAAGGCGGTGTACGGGGTCTTGGCGGCAGGAGGCAGCTCGATGGTCACCACCTGGGGCTCCAGGAAGGAGCTGAAGTCCAGCTCACGCAGGAAGTACCACTGCACACCATTGTTGGTGGAGAACTGGACAATCACGCCTGCAGAGACAAAACAGACAAGAGAAAAAACAAAAAAGCAGAAGACATGACGTCAAAACACATCCCACACAAAAAAAACACACAACACCACCAGAGAGAAAGAAGAAAAAAGGAGGTGGTTACACAACATGGCACAAATAATAGGTGGATGTCCTTTTAGTGGTGGGCACTACACTGCCGATAATTAAGGACATGAGCTTCGAAATAAATAAATAAAATCCTCATCTCTTTCAGACCTCTGTGGTGTTACTGATAAGACACCCTGTTACAGACTGGTTGATCAAGAATGCACTGACGGAGTAAAAAAACATGAATGAGGGAGGAAAAAAAAACAATCTGGGCCTTTTTCATGTCAGACTTCAATAGAACAGGCCTTTACACAGAAGCATGCAAAGACTTGGCCCTATTACAGAGCCATGAGAGCTGATCAAACGACGGACAACAAGATGACTGGGGAGAAAAACACAGCGCTGAACTCCCGTTATCCACCAGTGATGCTGTTGTTAGAAGTGCAATACCCATGGATTGCCACTAGAAGGCAGAAGAGGACCCCAGTTCAGGCTTTGATGTGCCATAACACAAACGCATACATAAAAAAGAGGCTTTTTTTAAAGTCAACCCGTGTTGAATTTGAGCTGGACTAACAACATGATGAAATAAAGTACCTTCGTTGCGAGAGCGAGGACGGGTGCAAGTTGCTCCGAGGCTCTTTGATCCGATGCGAATGTAGAACTGAACCAGCCTATGAGATGATCAAAAATAGCAGGTTATAAAAAAAATCACCATCTTTCTTCAGGACTACTAGATCAACTACTGTACTTCAGAGAATGCACTGACCGTGTGTTGGTGGTGTCCAGGGGTACGGTGCGCGCCTCCCTCCTGCCGGAGCTGCTGAAGTAGAGGCCCTTGCCCTCGCCGATGGAGCCACAGCCACTGCCGATCTGCCCCCCACTCAGGCTCTGCCACAGGGGGCTCAGCTTGCCCTCGAAGCCCTCAGCCAGCTCCGTGGGGCTAGGGGTGGCTGGCACACAGCTGTCCTGCTCCACTGGAGAACACACACACAGAGGACACATGAGCTTAATCATCTACCAGGCTTGACAAAAAACAATCTTGTAGAAACCATGGTACTCTTTAACTTTTTATTGGTGTTGTCATTGTTGTCAGTGTAATTTCTTTTTGTCTTCATCTAAATTTTCATCCCATTGCTGAGTCTCTCACCTGTGTGTCCCAGGCTTGACAAAAAACAATCTTGCATTTAAAACCTATGGTACTCTTCAACTTTTTACTGGTCTTGTCATTGTTGTTTGTCTCCTTTCTTTTTGTCTTTATCTAAATTTCCATCCCACTGCTGGGTCTCTCACCTGTGTATCCCATGTCACAGAAGCAGACCCCTGAGATGCAGTCCCCATGGCCCCCGCAGTGGTTGGGGCAAGGCTCAGAGATGTAGACGCCATCCAGGGCAAAGGCTGGAGCATCACGATGCACACTGCTCTCCTGGAACCAGCGGAACCTCGTTTTACTAGGCACAGAGGAGGGAAAGAGTGAAAGAGATATAAAGAAGTATAATTAAATATAGAGGATGTAGAAAAAGATAATAGAACACGGAGGAAGGACAAGATGTTGATCAGAGCACACATTACATTGCATTTGACAGACACTTTTATCCAAAGCGACTTACAAAAAAGGAGGAAAACACATTCTCACACATTCTCAGCATTTGTTAAGGTCATCCTTACCATTTATTTATTTATATCTTTAAATTAATTTGATACTGAAAATGGTATTTCACTTTTTACATAATTTGTAAGAATGGTATAAACCAGAGACTTGCACTGTCAGTCACATGGGTCTCTCTGCTACCTGGCAGCCACATTGCGGGGCACGACGACAGTGATTCTGGTCCAGCGCTCGTAGTCCCCGGTGTTGTAGACGGTGGGCTCCCTGAGCTCCCGCGAGCTGCCCTCGCAGCCCCCGACCCCAGGGGATCCTGGGTAGCAGCCCTCGCGCACCAGAGCCCAGGTGCGGCCGGCGTCATGGGAATACTGAAGCAACACGGGCGCCGAGGTGCTGAACTGGGACTCACAGCCAATGTTCAACTGGAGACAAGGAAAGGCAGTGAGTGAGTAAGTATGTGTGTATGAGAGAGAGAAAGAGATAAAGAGAGAGAGTGCCTAATTATACATTCCCCTGTATGTACGAAACCTGAAAACGCACATGTAATTTGCGGTGAGAATTCTCCACCTCATGAGAGCAGGTATAAACCAGGAAGTGCAAATTCCCTTGCTTTTCAAAATGTCTGAAAAATTGCTGAAAATGCCCTTCTTTGCTCAGTGAGACCGCTGAAACAATATAATAATGATAATTAGAGTAGAGGGCTAAGATGATACAGGAAGCCTCAGATCATAATGAGCTATGCTATATCATATCGGCGTCAAATGGATCTTTAAAGAACCATTATTTGAAGCACTATAAAAACGGTACTGGCCCCATTATTTTTTTGAGTGTAAGCGGTGATTATGTGATGATCTTCAGGCATGATACATACCATGCAAAAGAGTGTATGCAAATGTTTGTACATCTGGCCCCGAGTATTGAACAGCATATTGACTTATCTCAAATGCTTAGATGAATGGTTATGACCGGAGGTTGTTAGTCACCTTAAACTGTAGGGTGTATCCAGGACGCAGGGCCAGGTCACGGGTCACGGCCACCCTGTCCCCGTCGGAGCGACCGAACACCATGGCGGAGGGCGTGGGGGCACAGAAGCTGCCATTATGCTCCTTCTCCATGCCCTCATTACCCAGCATGAGCCACACGCTCATCTGGTTGAGAGGGTAATCGAACGCCGGCTTCTCATAGAAGTTCTGTAGGGGAGAAGATCAAAGTGGAGGAGACTTAGGCCTTAGAAGAGCAGCCAACAGATGCACAGAGTAGAAAAACACTTCTTACACTACCCACATGATGTGGGCTAGGCAGCTCTCAGAGAGGTTTGCTTACGTATTTATCGAACAGACCTCTGGTACTTATCTACCAGCTATCTACCAGTACACAGGAACAGGGAACATACTAGAAAATTTGATGAGTCTTCTAGTAACACTGGCCACATTTTATCAACCAGTGTTAACCAAAGTCTGGCTGCCACTGGTGGCGATCAGCTAGGCAGATGGGCTCTCACCTGAGGGAGGGTGGGGTTGGCCATGGGGATGATGTGCTTCTCTCTCTCGGACAGGATGATGACGTCGTCGATGGCCCACTGGTCATAGCCCTCCCCCGAGTGGAGCGGCTGCCACCAGCGGAAGCGTGTGCAGGGGGTCTTAGCGGCCAGGGGCAGCTCATAGTGGACAAACCTGCAGTGAGAGAGGGAGACCGGCAGACAGACAGATGTAGCAGTAGCCAGCTAGTAACACAGGAAGCGCAAGAAGTGTGTTGGGGAACCTCTATCCTGATGTCCTTAAGAAAGTGGTAGCTGTTAACAAAGCAAGCAACGCAGCTTAAAGAGATACTTTTTCATTAAAGTCTGTGGATTAAAACTGAAGCCATTTTTCAACCGCCCCCTGACAACAGTAATACTGATATAGTGATACTTCTAATGAAAGCTCTTTGCCTTTGATATCATCTAAACCACCTCTACAGCTTACCTCTAGGCAAGAACAAAAAAATGTCTACTAAGCATAGATTTAATGAAGAGGACCAATTTCCCCTTTGGATAATGAAGATAACTTTGAACTATAAATTCCCCGTGATCAGCCAATGTGATATGAACTCTAGATGCTGCGTTTCACCGTTAACAGTACTGAGGTGTTTGGGACAGTCATGAAGTTGACAAAAGGTCCTGGCTGACCTGGGCTTGGTGAAGTCGGTGAAATACATCTCGGCGATGAGGCCCCAGCTGATTCCGCCATCGTTGCTGTACTGCAGTAGGACTCCCTCCTCACGGCTGTCTGCCTGGTTACACTCCGCCCAGTCCCCGCCCACCCGCAGGTAGAACTGCACAAACTCCGCCCACTCCGTGTCTAGGTCCCAGCTCACCAGCTGTCTCAATCCAGCCTGGTTACAAACAAGAGGAGTGTAGTGAGTGTAAACACAGACACACACACACACACACACACACACACACACACACAGACACAGAGACACACAGACACACACACACACACACACACACACACACACACACACAGACACACACACACACACACACACATATACACACACACAGACACACAGACACACACACACACACACACACACACACACAAGCACACACACACACACACACAGACACGCACACACATACTTAAAACAGCAGAATTCTACAGTTCAAATCCAAAACTCCAAAACTGAATTTCTCTCTCACTGTCCCCAATATGCCTTTTATTATATGAATCTTTAATGAGTACAAAGAACATTTCAGCTTTAAAGCTTTCAACAAACTTGGTTATATCACTCAAAATAAAGTTTGTTCGGACACTTATAAGACACGTCATTTCTAAAACCCATCTATGAGCGTTCGAGTGACCGTACCTTGCTGAAGTAGAGCGAGGATCCTGAGGACACCACCCCACAGCCCTCGTCCGGTGTCACCACCTCCCCACCAATCACCTCCTGCCATGTGGACAGCAGCGTGTCCTGGGACTCAAAGTCAGAGAGGACGCTGGACGAGAGCTGGGAAGCAGGCTGGCAGTCTGCGCCAGAGAAGCCCTCATCGCACCTAAGGAAATGACAAGAGCAGTCAAGTGGTTGTTATTATATTATTATGTCTGTGGAATCAATAATCACATTTTTAACCAACATACATTGGTCTGCAGGGCATTTTATTTGTTTCTATTTTGCATGGCAGTCTCGTGCAATGAAAGACATTCTAGGCTCAGAAGGTAAAAGTCCTGTGTAGTGAAGGGGAGGAGAAGTCACCCCAGCAGGATTCAAACCCAGGTCTCCAGGGTACCAAACGTGTACTTTGACCGCAACACCACAGCCAGGCTCGTTGGTATGGCAGTCAGAGCACACCCACAACCCTAGTGATGGTCACTCCATCACATCCTGCCACATATTTGTTTAGCTGATCCTGACAAGCACAACTCAGAAGCAATACATGGCAGGGCTCTTAAGCCAGATTGTCCTCCTCTGACCTGATGTAAACCTAAAGCAACCCTCCGCAAGGCAGATACATATCATTGTTTTACTGGTGTGCATGTGTGCACTGTTGCGTTGGTGCTGACTGCTGTGGTCCCCTCACCGACAGTGGCCGTGGTCACACCAGCCGTGACCGTGGCACATCTGAGGGCACTGCTGGCCGATGTAGATGTCGTCCAGAGCCCACTCGTCCTGCTCGCTGTAGTAGTTCTGGATCCACCGGAACCGCGTGGCACTGGACCTGGAAAAAGAGAGAGTGAAAGACAGAGAGAGATAGCAAGAGAGAGAGAGAGTGAAAAAGAGAGAGTGAGAGAGAGAGAGAGAGAGACAGAGGGGGAGAGAGACAGAGACAGAGAAGCAGAGAAGAGAGAGAGACAGACATACATAGAGAGAGAAAGGGAGAGAGAGAAATAAAGAGAGAAAGAGAGAAACAGAAAGAGAGAGAGACATTAAGCAGTCAGGTTAGCGCATTAGCCTACAGGCAGAAATCAATGAAGAGATTGAGAGTGAGAGTCCGCAAGCACCTGAAAAAAGAGCTCACATAATCGCTGGCATTTCAGTAAACTGGGAACTTAATCAGGGGGTGTAATTCCCGAAGCAAACAGAAACACGGGGAGGGAAAACGAAAATGCCTAATTCACATCTCAAGTTAATGCTTCCTTCACATTACACGATCAGAAGCAAACGGGTGTAAGGATATTAGCTTACGAAAAGCTCTTTTCTATATGCATCGTGTTCCTGTTGAGATCATCGTGTGCCATACGACTTCGTGGGATAGTAAAAAGCTAAATCTTTCTCAGCTGATGGAAAACGAGACTCTTGTCACCCCCCCCCCCCCCCCTTCCCCCAATCTCGATATTTTTGATACATGCCCGCGCATGTAGGAAAGTGATAAACTGGAGAAATATGACACGCACCACCACCTTTACAAGGGGTGTCGGCGAGGTCAGTTTGACGACATGGTGACCCGAAGCAGGATTGTGCGATGACCTCGACCCCCCTGCTTTAATCAGAGAGGTGTGGGGAGGCATCTTTAGTACTGATTTACGCTGCTGAACCCGTGACCTTTTATCATAGAAGGAGAATTAAATTGGGACACCTTTATTTACCAAGTGGGGAGGCACTGCAAGGTGATACGATATTGACAAAGAAAGCAAGGTAGGGGATTTGTGTGTGTGTGTGTGTGTGTGTGTGTGTGTGTGTGTGATAATGGGAGAGTGATGACGGCCTCTGATTTTGATTGGATTTTTTTCTTATACTTGTGTTTGTGTGTGTAGGTGTGTTTATGTGTGTGTGTCGGCCTGACCACTGACCATGTTTTGTGGGGCAGAGGCAGGGTGATTCTCCTCCAGTTGCTGAACTCTGAGGGGTGGTAGATGCTCGGTGCCGTGTACTCAGAACAGCTAGGCATTCCTGGCAGACAGGCCTGCACCACAAACATAGCGAGCCATTAATATATATATATATACCACCATTACACAACACAGTCAACACACACAAACACACACACACACACACACACACACACACACAAAACACACATAGAAACAATCCCGTCGGCACCCAGAGTGACACCTACTCCACAACAAAACCAGTAGATCTGCAGCTGGTACACACTAGACGACTTCTGAGAATAAATCTGATGAATTCTCAGAATAAAAACTGTTTTTTTTGTGTGTAGTAGCAGAGACGCTGATGTTGTCCTGGTAAATTAAATGAGGACAGAAAACCATATATACAACGGGCGACGCCATCAAGGCAGGCTGAGTAATTTCCTGTTGAATGGAAATGAAGTGCAGGCAGCTGAATGAATAATCAGAGGAAAAGCTGTCAACAGCACAGCAGCTTAGTCAACACAATTTCTGACACGGCTATCCGTTAGCACGCTAATTCCTCTAACTGCCACATATTAAGGCCTGGCTGTGCGCAAAGGATTATGAATGGAATATAAAGATTAATATTTATGATTATGAATAAATCACAACCTCTCGCTGCAATCTGCATGTTATTTCATTTTAATTCTCATCAAAATACTGGAATATTATATAAACAGTGTTTGTCATTAAACATTGTTGAAGTCAATATGATTTGCATATGATATGATGAACAAATGAAGCCGCATTTAAATAACGCATCATCATCATCGATATATAAATACATACATATCTATCTATCTATCTATTTATCCATCTATCTATCTGTTATACATTATATACATAACTATATCACTATAAACACAAGTAGTTAAGGCCCAATCTTACCTCCTTGACTAGGTGCCAGGTGAGGCCGTGGTTGGTGGAGAACTCCAGGCGCACCTGTGTGTCGATGTGGGGCGAGGGCTCCCGGCCGCAGCCCATGACCAGGGAGAACTGCAGCGTGTAGGAGGCCCCGATCTGCATGGACTGGGTCTCCACATAGCGGATGCTGGAGCCAGGACTGGGCTCCCCAGAGAAACTGCAGAGAGAAACGGCAGCCTGATTAGCACTGATTATGATGCCCAATCATGCCACGCTTATCACACACCACCACTTAGTGTCGCTCAGGGATTGGCAACCTGTTTTTCATGTCTGTGTGAAATCCTGATTGTGTGAAATGAATCAGGCAGATTTTGAAATGGACAAGTAGCTCTGTGGTGCAGCCAACTCGGTTTTAAGTACTTAAGTGTGCCAATTCATATGCTTTAAAAAAAAACATTGAAGATTGTGTCAAAAACGGGAACTGCCTTCCAGAGGGTGCGCGATTGCGGGAATTGCGCATATTTTATTCTAATCCCGCTCCTTCAGTGATCATAGAGCGGGAGGTTCGCGCACGTCTGTGTGTGTGTGTGTGTTTTTTTTTTTTTAAAGCCTTTTTTTTTTCATCTATGCAGATCAACCTGGAACACACGTCTCCATTACACTTTAGATCTATCTACCTATCTATCTACGTTTACCGAGTCACCCGACAACCACAACACACGCGCGCGCGCACACACTCAGACACAGAAAAGGAATCGTGTGCACACCTCAACTCCCCCTCTCAGACAGTCGAAGTAGCCTAAATAAAACTTCTTTCATTCTTCATAATCATTCTGAAAACTATGCTAGCCTGGAGCGCTGGTTAAAGCGTGCAACAGTTCCAGAAGTTTCACCTTCGAAAAGAAAGAAAACGATGGAATCTGATCCGACAAGCAGCACTGCCAGCAGTAGTGTGAGTGATGATGCAGTTAACAGTTCTGAGGAGACGGCTAGCGTGCAGGAGAAGCGCAGCAGTTGCGGATGCTGGTATTCCAAAGAGGGGAAGCTCACTGCCAACTTAATCATAAAGTTTGTCCATTTACTTTTACGTTAATTCTACCCTTCGTTCCTTCTCTAGAAAATGGTCTACCATAGTGCTCTGCTAGTGGGCTAGTGCAGGTGCGCTAGCGGGCTAGTTCAGGAGAGCTAGTGGGCTAGTTAAGTAGCACTAGCGCCAACCTACCTAACAGTATGATTCTAACGAAACGAAATTAAAAACGAACAAGAAAATTGTAATAAACCAAACCGGAAATAAGTGTGAGTGCGATTTATATACAGTGTAAGAAATGAACAAGCATGCAACATGCGCGATGGGACTGAGCTCCAGCAGCCAAGTGACAGTCTATGTATCAAAAACACCAGCCAATCAAAACTGGTTCAGAGGTTCACCAATCAACACGGGGACTGCTTGAAGTCCACACCATCAAAACTCGGCCCACCATTCCATTCACCCCCAGAGACGCTCTGCGTCCGGGGGCGGGAGAAAAAAATGACATTTCTTCAATGACCATCCAGTTTCCATGCATAGAAAATTAGGGGTCTGTGCTGGCCCATTGAAGTGCATTGACGCTGGACGTCTATGAGGAAATGCGTTGGCCATAGGTCATGAGAACAAAGTGGAATGCTAAGTTAACAACACCAACTCAGTTGATTTGTGATAATGGGCCTATTATTAACAAACTGGTGTTTGAAGTGAACATGTTTTAAGGCATTTTGTAAACATTGACCATTACAATTTTATTTTTACATTTTAGGGGAAGCAGAGCTTCCCTTGCAGTCTTAGAGAAATCTTATCTGATCTGAAGCGCAGGGATAAATTTCAGCCAGGCTGCTTTGCTAACACAATGTGGACAGGAAATGTATGAATTCATTCATATTGAAAAATATTCTGAAAGCATTCTTGTATTTTAATTGTAGATGACAAACAGCACTTGTGAAATTAAATGTGAGAATAGAAGAATGATTTCTGTAAGTTAAAAGCCAATGTCACGGATAAAAGATGACCTGACCTCTAAAATAAGACACAGCAACTCATACATAGTAGAGGATCCAGCAGGTTTATAGTATATGATTAAAACAAATTTAATACTAAAATCTCTGTAGTGGTTTACTACCCTGAATTTGAAACTGAACAATACATTCTATCTTTGACAGCTGGTGGTAATACAACTTGTGTTTACCTGCACTTTGTAAGACAATACTGGGCCTATGGGCCTATTTAGAGACATCAAATACGATTATTAAAATATGACGATTTAAGCTCGCAAGAATCGTTCCCCAAAAACGACAATCCCCCCCAAACTGTTTAAATCCCCCCCATTTGAGTCATTTAGGGGGGGAATTCCCCCCCATTTTGAAAAACGAAATTCAGGCCCTGATGCTGTAAATTATGTTTTAAAATGCAAATATTCTGACCATAATGTTGTAGTCTGTGAAATAAATATTTCAATTTAACACATTTTCCTTTCCTCTACTAACATGCAATATCAGGACCATTTTATGATTACTGTAAATATCTTACATATGGCACCTTCAATGAAGTTCAGCCCTTAACTTAGTAATGAAGGACAGAACTGTTGGTAAGTCAATCCAGGTGTCTGAATTATTCAGAAAGTTTAGCCCATTTCTAGATGTTGAATGAAACTGGTCCACATCATGGTTCTCCTTACCTGAGGGTCCAGTCGTGCTCACAGTAGGGCTGCACGTGGCCCAGGTAGAAGCCCAGGCTCTGGGTGACGTCCAGGACGTTACTGAAGTCCAAGCTGATGGTGTTAAAGAGCACGGAGGTCATGGTGATCTCGTCCAGTGCCCACACATCTTGCCCGCGACCCGAGTGGTAAGGCTGCCACCAGCGGAACTGCACCCCGAACTTCCGAGCACCAGGGGGCAACTCTACGGAGACGATCCTGGAAGAAAAGTAATGCAAGCTAAGCGCCTCAGGTGGTCTGGAGTTGTTGGATCTAGAGAAGCAAGTTCACTTTGACACACATAGCTATTTGTAGCTATCTCTATAGACAAACAGACAAACAGTCAAAGGACAGACAGCCAGACAGCCAGACAGATAGACAGATAGACAGATAGACAGATAGACAGATAGACAGATAGACAGATAGATAGATAGATAGATAGATAGATAGATAGATAGACAGATAGACAGATAGATATATAGATTAATTAATTGATTGATAGATTTGATTGTTCGGAGGCATCGGTAAAGGGGAGGGGGTTGTCAGGGGACTTAAGTAATAAAATCTAAATGAGGAAAAACAGTAAGGGTAGCGGGGCACTGAGGCAACAAGGGACCGGCGCTTTGGGGAACGAGGCGAGGCAGGTACAGAGACTGGTGATAGTGGTGTTGGAGGTGCTGTGTTGGGGGGGGGGGGTGATGGATAGACAGACATAAAAACAGACAGACAGACAGACAGTATGAGTGTGTTATACAGGGAGAGTGTGTGAGTTAGTACCTGGGCTCATGGAAGCCCTGGTAGGCGTAGTGCTGCAGCAGGGTCCAGGTGATGCCATTGTCAGAGGAGTAGTGCAGCAGCACGCCCTCGCCAGGCTGGTCAGGGGCGGGACAGGAGCTCAGAGTGCTGCGACTGCCCAGCCTCAATGTGAACTGTAGATACCTACAGCACAGAGAGAGAGACAGACAGAGAGAAAGACAGAGACAGAGACAGAGACAGAGACAGACAGAGAGAGAGACAGAGACAGAGACAGAGACAGAGAGACAGAAAGAGAGAGAGACAGAGAGAGACAGAGAGAGAGAGAGACAGAGACAGACAGAGAGACAGAGACAGAGAAAAAAACAGAGAGAGAGAGAGATGGCGAGAGAGAGAGAGAGCACACAAGAAAGGGAAGAGGAAATGGAAGGTAATGAAAGGTTAGCCAATTTAAATAGAGAACATTGAAGAAACAAATAACTATTACTATGTCGAAAAAATAAATGATTTGAAAAATGATTGCTAAATTTGGTAGTTTAATAAACGGACTGTACTTTAGTGTGTGCACATTGTGTGTGTGTGTCTGTGTGTGTGTGTGTGTGGGTATGTGTGGGTGTATGTGTGTGTGTGTGTGTGCGTGAGTGTGTGAGTGTCTACTGTTCAGGTGGGAGATTTGAGGACATCATAGAGATGCTGTTATCATTATTCGCCCCCTACTCTCTGCCTGGGCTCACCTCCCTCAGGCACTCTGCCCTTCACTGCATGGCTTAATTAGTCTTTCTCTCTCTCATTCTCTCTCTTACACACAGACTTTTCTCATTCTCTCTCTCTCTCTCTCCTTTTCTCTATCTCTTTCTCATAAAAACACTTTTCTCATTCTCTCTTTTTTCTCTCTCGTTTTCTCTCTCTTCTCTCTCTCTCTTCCTCTTGGCACACACTCTAGCTTTCTTTCCAACTCTCTCCCTTTTTTATTACTCTTTTCTATCTCTTGCAACTGACTCCTTCTCCTCTCTCAGGTGTTGATTCAATCAGTGCAGGGTTCTGGGTTAAAATATGGCCGTCAGATGGCACACCGGGTGCAGCAACAGGCATCATCCGTCTAACAGAGATGCCATCTCATCACCTCTCTCTCTCTCTTTTTCCCTCTCTCTCTCTCCACATCCATCATCCCTTCATCTTTCCTCTCATCAGCTGCTCTCCCCACCATCAACATCCATCAGCACCCTCCAGGATGGAGGGAGAGAGGGAGCGAGTGATGGAGAGAAAGAGGGAAGGACAGCGAGATGACAAAAAGGAGATGAGTGTGTGCGGCGCTGCTGGGGTTTAGTCAGCACTCCAGCCTCCCACTGGGCACAGAGAGTCCTAGAGGTGACAGCTGAGATTCACAGTGGTCTCAAACAGGTATACAAACAACCACACCCCACAGACATACACATACACACTATGCAGACAGATGCAAAGACACACACATACGCACGCACGCACACGCACGCACGCACGCACACGCACGCACGCACACACGCCCGCACGCACGCACGCCCGCACGCACACACACACACACACACACACACACACACACACTCACTCACATATGCTTGGACACACAAATGCAAACACACACACACAAACACACACATATACAGATGCACACGCACACACACACACACGCTCGCATGCACGGACACACACGTGCACACACAAGTGCACACACACAGAAACACACACACACACACACACACACACACACACACACACACACACACACACACACTATCACAGAATGACTAATGTGTATGCAATTACATAAAATTATGTAAGTATGTCAAGCAAGGATATGAACTAAGTAATTGCACTTTGGTTTAACAACTTTACCTTTATTGCCTTTTATGTTTTATTGGTTTAATCGTGTCAGAATGTTAGATGATGGTGTAATAACTGAATGTTTAATCTCTTTCTCTCTCTTTCTCTCTCTCTCTCCATCTCTTCACTGTGAGTGTCCTCACCTGGCCTGAGAGCTGTCCAGAGGGGTGGTGATGAGGTGTCTGCGGCTGTCGCGGTTGAACACCAGGGCCTTGCCGCTGGCCAGCACCCCGCAGCCGAAGCTGACCTCGGCCCCCCGCAGCGAGGAGAAGCTGTGGTAGGAGGAGAGGCGCGGACTGGAGAAGCCCTCCGACAGGAACGCGGGGAACGTCTGAGAGGCCAGCTCACACGCCGGCCCGCTGAAACCCGGATCGCACCTGATGGGGAGGTAGGGAGGAAGAGGAGAGATGGAGGACAGCAACAGAGAGAGAGAGAGAGAGAGAGAATATAGAGAAGGAAAAGGACAAAGAGGAAAGAGAACAGGATAATGAATGTGGCGAGAAGGGGTAAAGGCAGACAGAAAAAGAAGGGAAATTCAAAGTTAAGGAAATAGACAGTACAGAAAGAGAGATTAAATAACAGATATTTTCAAAAAAATGACAGTTGGTCTGGGCTTATGATTAATGTCTGTCATTGAAGGTAAGTAAATAATAGGATGTTTGGAACGTCAGTGTTGTTAGAGCTGTGAGGCACTAGAGGACAGACACATCAGCCAGGTCGTTTGGACGTACTTGCATCCCGTACGAGAGCAGTGTCCTCTTCCAGAGCAAAACCGCAGACAGGCCGGCCCAATGTACACTAGCACACAGACAAAAACAGCGGGAGAGAACATTCATCTTGCTTGTAAGCCTGGTTGTACAGCATTTCAGCCCAACACAGTGTAGTTACAAATAACACACAAAAGGATGACCTGTGATATGCAGTTTGGCTATTCAAACATAGCAGTAATGAAAAGCCAACATGTATCTGCCATTAGGGCTTTTATCAGGGCAAGTCAAAATGGCAGCCCTTGGACTGAAGCTACTGGGTAATCACATGACTGGTGTAAACAGAGAAATGATTAAAAAAAGCCAGTGTAGTTACTTTAGCGGATTTAATATAGAAAATGTATATGGTGAAGACTGGATAAGATTAGAATGGATTAGAGTAGATTATATATAATAGATTTAATTTAATTGTCACTATGTACAGTATAGGTATAGCCAATGGACCCAATTTTCCAGAAAGCAGCCAATTTTCTAGGAAGTAGCATGGTAACCACAGGTGTTACTAATGACATCTTGATGACATTCAATAAGGATCTGATTCTGTTACACTGAATTACAATCGTATTGGATGTCATTAATAACACCTGTACTTGCCTTGCCAGTTCTTGGAAAAAATGGCTGCTGTGAAATAGGCCCGCTAGTCACACACTGAGCCTTGCAATGTATATTATTTAGGTCTCATAATGATGGTATAGTGTTTTATGTGTGGCTGTATTACTCTGGGTAAGTGAGTGGTGAGATGATCTATCATCAGGGGGCTGCTGTTACCGTTGTCTATGGCCCACATGTTGGCGGGGCCAGTGCCCATCTGCCTCCAGCGGAAGCGGGTGGTCTCAGTGAGGGCAGCGTTGGGCAGAGGGATGGAGATCCTTGTCCACCTACACAAGGAGATGAGCAATAAGCATGTGTAGAGGTACACACACACACACAGATACACACACACACACACACATACATTTACGCATACACACACATGCACACACATATGCACTCGCGCGCACACACACACACTGACTGACCCGCTGTAGTTCTCAGAGGAGTAGGTGGTGCTGTGGGGTAGGTGCGGCCCAGAACACAGCTCCGGCAGGCACTCAGTATGGAGGAGGGACCAGGAGCGCCCCTGATTGGTGGAGAACTCCAGATTCACACTGCCACAGAGAAAAAAAACACACACACACAGCACTCACTGGGCCAGCTAAGCCAACCACAAGCAGTACAGGGCCATAGTCTGAGAAGGACCTTTCCAAGTACAAAGACCAGACACATCTACTTGTCACTGATGCTCATAACTCTCTCTCTCTTTCTCTCTCTCAATCGGTTGCACAGAATTAGAGGTAGTTGCATCATGCAGTAGGGCAGTGCTTGAGAATGCCAATCTTGGGGGATTTTTACATGTCTGTTTCATGTAGGGGCGACCCGTAGGCCTACACCAATCAAAACACTGTCTGCAGGGAGAGGAGACAGGCAAGAGGGCGGGGGGGAGTGGGTGGGGAGATTTCAACCCCTCTGAAAGTGCCTAGACCTGTTAAGACTTCTTGAGCTCTTGGCAACAAAGATGAGGTACTCCCTTTAAAATTTTTAGCAAATAACACTATGAAGAAAAAAACTCCCATTTCAGTTTCAGTGGAAAGCCAAATTTTCTGCATAATGTTGACAATTAGGGTTGAGCCTACCTAAGTCAGTAGGTAAATGGCTCCTAGCTAGCATGGGTCCCCACTTTGAACTGTAACACTGAGTGAGATAAACAGCGACAGCAACACTGAATTAAAAATTTATTTTAAAATTTTAAGTTAAGGGACATGGGCTGTAAAGGGAGATGCTAAAACTCTGTGCAATCAGCAACACTGACCCATAGGAGCTAACTATGCCAAACACCAACTTAAGAGTGATTTGAACAGGAGCAACAGGTGCCACAGACACTTTGTTCCAAACAGTCAGCAGCAACATAAGCAGTGTAAAACCTTATCCAAATGCAAATGCTGTGGCAGTTCTTTACACACCAGTGTAGTTCGGGGATTATTACTGCTACAAATCTTGTAAGCACAACAAGAACAATGAGAGCTAGTTTACCCTCCCCGCCTAGGTACCTACTCGAGGGTGTGGCTAGCACACAGTGAATTACTAGCTGGCAGAGAGAAGCTTGAAAGTATGTGTTAGCATTAAACTGTCAACAACAGATATCATTACAAATACACTTTAAGTAGAGTATCCATTTAATATGAATTAGCATGTTCTTTCCCCAAGCCCTTAATCACTTCTCTGGCTAAATATTGGCACAGCAACAGCTTAACTTGGCACAGGATCAGCACAGCCTGAGCACAGACAGGGTGCTACACAGTGACAGAGAAAGAGAGAGAAAGAGAGAGAGCTTGAAAGGAGATTGTTTATAACATATAGATAGATAGATAGATAGATAGATAGATAGATAGATAGATAGATAGATAGATAGATAGATAGATAGATAGATAGATAATAAGAACAGTAGAACTAATTAAATATTGACACTGACTGGTCCAATAAGATTCATGGCAGCCTTGTTAGAGGCAGAGAGATGGGCACCTGTTGGCAGGCTGGTAGGAGCCGCAGCCCAGGTTGATGGAGAACTGGGCCACATGTGTGTGGGCACCAGGCAGGACGGGCAGCAGCTGCAGGAAGTCTATGGCCCAGACGTGACGCCCCGCTCCGCCATGGGAGCGCTGCTCCAGACAGAACTGAGTCACTGGAGTCTGGAGCTCCGTCGGCAACGCCACCGACACCACAGCAGGAGTCTGAGAGAGGAGAGAAGAGACAAAGCAAGAAGAAAGGATAGAAGGGGAGAGGAGGCAAGTGAAGGCGGGGGGGGGGTTATGGTGAGAAAGACAGAAAATATAAATTCTATTTTTAAAGTCATGGACCTGGTATGTTAAAACACTTCTATGAAATCAAATAGCATTTTACCTAAAAAGACTAGAATTCACATGTAGCTTATAAATATTGATAACTAATGTTCTACACGAGTGACTTGCCAACTGCAAGTATTGTTGACTATTCTGTCCATATTTTACAATGTCTTTAGTTCTGAACCAAACAGTTGTAGAGGTCTGATCTGCGTGTGATTGGCTGATGAGCTGTGCTGTGTGTAGCAGACAGTGCGGTACCCTGTAGGCTGAGTACGGCAGCGTGTCCAAGAGCACATGGTCTCTGCGCCCTTCCGAACGGCCAAAAAGGATGACATCATTCTCATGGGACTCTCCAGGGTCACACTCTCCACCTCCTATGACACACACACACACATACACACACACACACACACACACACACACACACACACACACACACAAAACACCCACGCAGACACACACAGGCACAGACACAGACACACACACAACACACCCACGCAGGCACAATTGCAACAAGAGTCAGTCGGGCATCAGTATGGGCCAAACTAAAAAACCAAAAGCACTGTGAGACCATTAGCCCTCTAATAGATAGATGCTGTAGATAGATAGATGTACTTTATTAATCCTGTGCTTGGAAATGAAAGTAATAATACACTCTGAATAAACTGCAACAAGTAAATAAAGTACTATTCTTAAGTACTGAATAAAATACTATACTGAAGTACTGAATAATGGAAATAAAGTACTAATAGACTCTGTTGTGCATTAAATGCATGGTGTGTGATTTTACCCAGGGTGAAGTGGAAGCGTAGGTTGCCATAGGAGGTGGTGTCCAGGTAGGGGGTGCACACCTTCCTCAGGCCCTCCTTCTGGAACACTAGGGCCGAGCCGGACTCCACCTCGCCGCACTGGTTCCCGTACACGGCCCCCTCGATGTCCCACCTGAGGCAGGGACAGGGACAGGGAATGAGTGATGATGATGTTGCGCTGATGATGACCTATGGCATTCGTTTGCCAGACAGGTTCCAATAAATCAGTGCACCAAAGAGAGAGTCTTTGAGTCTGGTCTTCTACAAGTTTATTACAATGGGGGAAGGTAACTCTTTTACTCTTATAGATACATTTTGGAAATAAGAACTCCCACACACTGCCCATTCTGCAAGCAAGATTTATTAACTTTGGTCATTGTACTTCGTCAGGTTGCGCTTATTTCACTAAGTTTAGACCACGGTTATCTCCAATGCACCCATCTTCTCCAGAGGTGTGCAAAAGTTTATTTTCTTTTTAAAACTTATAGACATATTGAAACCTGCTTACATTTAATGGAATTTGTTTAAACTGCCATGTCTTTATGGGTTGTTATGGTGCAACTAAAGGCCAAATATCCACATTTGTGGATAATAAAAGTTTTTGTGTTCATATTTGTAAGGTCAGTCCATGGGCAGCCCCACACACCACATGATGTAGTGTCCACTGAGCTTCACTGTGGTAATGTAATTACCCACTGCTGCCATTATGAAGCCATAAACAAGACAGAGATTTCATGGGTCACTGACGAGCATCAACAAGACTCTGTGTTGGTGTGCACCCTGAGCACTAATGAGCACTGAGAAGGGTGAAATGTTTACCTACATTCAGTAATCATTAAACCTTACACCTGTCGGAAGAAGTTCACACTCGCATCATATCTCTCCTTCCCTCTCTTTCTCTCTCTGTCTCTTTTTCTCCCTCCCATGGTTCCTCTCTCTCTCTCCTCCCTCCTTTTCTCTCTGCAAACAGTTCCTAGAGTGAAAACATTTCACACTAGAGAGAGTGTGAAGTCTCCATATAGCATGTACACAGACTGCTGGGGAGACAGAGCCAGGCAGTGGAGAGTGTGAGAGGGAGAGAGAGAGGGAGGGAGGGAGGGAGAGAGAGAGAGAGAGAGAGAGAGAGAGAGATACAGACGGAGAGGAAGAGAAAGAGAGAGGTAGAAACAGAGAGAGAGAGGGAGAGAGAGATGGAGAGAGAGAGGTAGAGTCTGGGTGGCCATCCTGCTGCCTGCACATGACAGATGTAATACTCCCCCTCAGAGCAGCACATGCTAAACGCACTCCCACACTGTGGCCTCATTAACACACCCTAGCCTCCCTGTCTCTCCCTCTCCTGCATACTTGTTCCTCTCTCCTTCTCCCCATCTCTCTCTCTCTCTCTCCCTCTCCATCTCCACTCCCACTTTTCTCTCTCAGTTTCCCCCATCTCTCTCCCTCTCTCTCTCTCTCTCTCTCTCTCTCCCTCCATCTCTACTCCCACTTTTCTCTCTCAGTTTCCCCCATCTCTCTCTCTCTCTCTCTCTCTCTGTCTCCCTCTCCCCCTCTTGCTTTCACTTCCTCACTTTTTCCCCTCCTGATGAATTCCACCTGATAGCTGAAAGGTATGGCAGTGGAAGCTAACGAGCGCTAATAAGCTGAACCTGTCCAAGTGTCTATGCAATTACTGTTTAGCACAAGGTCTCGGAGAGTGTGTCAACTTCCTGTGGAAAAAGACTTGTAAATATGAAATGTGTGTGTGTGTGTGTGTGTGTGTGTGTGTGTGTGTGTGTGTGGTGTATATGTGTGTGTGTGTGTGTGTGTAGAGAAAGGAGTAGGAACTGCAGCATCTTCTCTAGGGATCCGTTCATTATCCCACACTCACTGCCACACAATGATCCGCTTGGCCACTAATGGCCTCCTCCTCTGTCCCATGTCTCCCTTCACCCCTCCCCTCTCTATTACTGCTACCAATGGCAAACGGCACGGCAGGAGAATATATACACCTCCAATATTGAAATATGGAAAGAAGGTGTAAAATATATGTTAATGCCACAGTCATTATTCAGATGCAGATTATATTCAAAACTATACATTTCTTCCCTTTTCTCTGTTTTTCCACCCTCTCTTTATCTGTCTGTCTGTATATGTATGTATGTTTGTATGTATGTATGTATGTATGTATGTATGTATGTATGTATGTATGTATGTATGTATGTATGTATGTATGTATCTATCTATCTATCTATCTATCTATCTATCTCTATCTCTCTGTCTTTCTCTCTTTCTCTCTCTGACATGTCTCTGCCTCTCCTCCTGTTGCAGCAGATGGTGTCACCTCTTTAGACAGGTAGGAGCCCTGTTAGTCCTCTGCGGGGTGAGTCCCTCTCAATCACATGGGTGACCACCTGACACACGACACGTCACCTCTGACCACAGAGAGCCCCACTCCCACACACTTGCCACCAGCCAATCAGTGCCCTGCACCCAGCACAGCTCCTCAGGACATGGGGAAGGCCAGCAGAGCCACTCACACAGGAACAGACGTGCATGTACAGGGACACACACACACACACACACACACACACACACACACACACACACACACACACACACACACACACATGCGTGCACTCACACGCGTGCGCTCACATGCGTGCGCTCACACACCCACCCACAAAGACACACACACACACACACACATACAAACACACACACACACACACACACACACACACACACACCATCCCCCTCACTTACCCACTGGGCGGGTTCTCAAAGTCCTCCTCCCAGTAGCTGCGCCCCTCCTCCCGGTGCAGGTCGATGTCGCGCGTTGAGGTGAAGCTGTGGCCCTCGCCCCCATGGAAGTACATGGCATTGCCCTCCGACTGGCACGCATGCTGCACACAGGGCCAGAGGAGTAACACACTCATTAGAGAGGGATATGAATGATTAAAGTAAAGGTTTTTACTGTAACATATGAATACGAGGTCCAATATTAGACACAGTATGATAATGTAACAATGTATTCAGTTATGATACTGTAACATATGAATATATGAGGTCCAATATATGACAGAGTATGATAGTGTAACAATGTATTCAGTTATGATTTTTTTTTTTACTGACAATTGTACTTGAGAAAAAAGGAAGCATATTGTGATTGTGATAGTTGCCACTCCCTCATGTAAGGTTCGGTTCACTCATCTGCTATAAGGTTGCCACCATTCTGTATATCGATGGCTGGCACTTTCTTATGCAATATTTGGTTCACTTCTCTATAGAGTATTGTTGACACTAGGGCGGTGTGCAAGTGCCTTGAGATTTTTTTTAATGGAGGGGGGTCAGTGTACTTTTGGTCTGAAAACCTTTGAAAAAACACTGTCCTATGTTATATTGGGTTCATCTCTCTTTGTGAAAAGTCTTTATTAAAACACTGCAAGTATAACACAGTGTTTGTGGTATGGATCATCACACCTTCACCGTAGCGCCAGGGAAGAAGAGCCAGTTGGCGGTGTCGGGCGGGTCCAGTGTGTCCTCCAGCAGGTTTGGCCTGTGGGCGGCGTTGATGAGCAGGATGTTGTCCAGGCCCCAGCAGGACTCGTAGCCGTCGGGGCTGCTGCTCGGCTCCTGGGCCCAGCGCAGGCGCACCGCCTCCCCTCGAGAGGCCAGCGGCATGGGCAGCAGGTGCACCACCGTGCTGCTGTTGGATGGGGCCCTGGGAGATGTAGGAGAGAGAGAGAGAGAGGGAAAGAGGAGTGAGTGAGTGAGTAAGTGAGTGAGCGGTTGAGTGAATTACCACATCAGAAAGTGAGTAAGTATGTGAGTGAGGGAATCAGTGAGAGAGACAGTAAGTGCATGAGTGAGTGAGTGAGTGAGTGAGTGAGTGAGTGAGTGAGTGAGTGAGGGAGTGAGTGAGTGAGTGAGTGAGTGAGTGAGTGAGGGAGACAGTAAGTGTGTGAGCGAGTTAGTGAGTAAATGTTTAAGATAATGAGGGAGTGACCTATGTGAAGTGGATAAGTGAGTGATTTTAAGAGTGTGAGTGAAATTATAAGTGAGTGTGTGAGTCAGCCAGTCTAACGCTAAATGAATCTGGAAATTTTAACCTACTATTAGAAGAATAGGAAAGCTACGCTGGATACGTGAGGCAGGGAGACAGATAATTAGTTAGGAAAAAAGGAGAACATTTACCAGTAGCAACGCTCTGGCAAATTACTCTAATATTTTAATGGGGGGTTGAGTGGAAAATGAAATGGCGGGGAGTGTGTTATTGGTTTGAAGCATACTTCACATGGGTAAGAAAAATGTAGACAGAAAAATGTATGACAATAATTTCACAGTACCAAGAGCCTCACATATGACTATGCCTACAGTCTGTGAAGGAGGAGCTAGGTGATGGATTTCAGTGCCATTCACAGGTAGAGGTGCTTATAGAAAAATCACTGTAATCCTTAGTCTCTACATCTTTACTTACACACATAAAAAAGCTCAACACATCGTTTACACTGAGTTATGAAATAAGACCCAGTCTGGCACGTAAACAGACACACTGAAGAAGCGCTCAAATAACAGAGATGGAAAGAGGAACCAAAGGGAGGGGGGAGTGCCCCTGACAGATGGGGGGATTAGGAAAGGAAGTCTGTGCAAGGAGGATAAGAAATGGATGGAGAAAGGGAAAAAGAGGAGGGAGGGAGGGAAAAAGGGAGTGAGAATGAAAGGGGTGAGAGAGAGAGGATGAGAAATGAGATTGAACGAGGGAGAGAATGAGAAGGAATGAGAGTCAGCAGAGACAGAAAAATGAAGGGAGTGCACAAAAGAAAAAAGGGAGAGAGAGAAGGAAGGAGAGGGCAAGAGAGAAAAAGAAAGTAGAACAACAGCAGAGTGAGAGAGAATGAAAGAGAAAAAGAAAGAAAGAAAGTAAAAGGGGAGGACACAGAGAAAAAAAAACGAGAGCGACTTAAAAGGGATGAGAGGAGGACCTGATCTTCTCCAGAGTGATCCAGTCGTCTGAGCTGTTGAGGCTGTAGGACACGATGATGGCGGGGTCAGAGTAGCTGAAGCGACAGGAGCCAGAGCCTAGACACGGGGATAAACACACACACACACACACACACACACACACACACACACACACACACACACACACACACACACACACACGCGCGCACACATACACACACACACAGACAGACACACACATACACAGAGACAGACACACACAGAGAATTAGTGGAACAGAGTATTTCATATGTGAACGTTTGCATGTGTTTGTATGCTTACACATGCGACTGCACACACATTCTGTACGCATTTTCTGCATATATGTGTGTGTGTGTGTGTGTGTGTGTGTGTGTGTGTCTGCCTTTGTGTGCTTGCGAGTCAGACACGAAGCAGACTTAACACACTCATTCCTCATGACTCGACAGCCCAGCGTATTAGCGTCAGTGCGCTAAGCCCTGTGGAGAAAAGAGGAGAGGAGAGAAGGGGAGGAGAGGAAAGGAGAGCAGGCAGCGGAGGAGAGGAGAGGAGAGGAGAAGAAGGAGACAGAGCAGCCGTCGCCCCTGCCACCACCCCCGCCGCTGCTGCTGCCGCTGCTGCCGCTGCCTCCGACGATGCAAAATAACGTGTCAGCTTTTTCAGCATCAATTCAATTTCCTCACTTGAGGCTGCCAGTGATCCACGGCTGCCCTCGGGGCCTTCCGACACAGAGCCACTCTCTCCAGCGCGCCAGGCCCACATAAATGATGTCTAAACAGTGTCATGGAGGAGTCTGGAGAAGAGAAATGTGTGTGTGTGTGTGTCTGTGTGTGTGTGTCTGTGTGTGTGTGAGAGAGAGAGATCAGCTTATGGTCTAGAGCCAAAGCAAGGAAAAAAGGATGAGCAAAATGCTGATCCATGCTTTCATTGGCCCCTATTTCTGGCCCTATTTTAGATGTGTTGGAAGGCCAGAGACAGGGAGAGAGTGACAGAGAGAACGAGAGAGATGAGACAGAGAGAGAGAGAGGAGAGAAAGAAAAGAGAGATGGGTAGACCTCTAGCTGATGGCCTCCAGCAGAGATAAGGGAAGAGGTCGGAGGTCAGAAAGCACTAATGGAGGCGTGCTCTATCTGCCCCTTACAGGGCTGTGCTGGGGCAGGATTAGATAAGCTCTCGTCCTCCCTCTCTCCCTCTGTCTCTCTCCTTCGCTCTCAACTCAATTCAATTAAAAGTTGCTTCATTAGCATCACTGTTTAAATACAGTGTTGCCAAAGCATAAAGAACTCTCTCTTTCTTTCTTTCTGCTCACTCTCTCTCTCTCTCTCTGCCCACATGCAGTATGTATGAATGAGTGCAGGTGCTCATCCTCACTCCTGCTTGGGGTCTCAGGAGAGCATGCTGGGAGAGAAGCCACACACAAGCTTTTTTCAAGCACCACACCTGTCACAGTGAGCGCATACAGTATACACAAAACGCAGTGCTACCAAAGCATTTTGCTAAGAGGATGACCTCACAGTGCTCAGAACAGTCTGCCTGTCAGTCAGCCTGTCTTACCGATTCTATCTGACTCTTGACATGTGTATTTGTGTAGAGGTTTGTTTGTCTGTGTGTGTGTGTGTGTGTGTGTCTGTGTGTGTGTGTTTGTGTGTGTGGGTGTGTGTGTGTCTGTGTACTGTGGCTGCATCCAAGCATGTAAGTCAAAAGAGATCACTGCAGAAAAATGCAAGTGCCGAGCATATAATGGACATGAAATATGAAAGACTTCTAAAACTTTGCCTTGGCCCTGCTGGGTAGCTTTCTAAGGGGCTCTTTAAATCATTGATGGGCGAGAGGAGAGAAAAACAGCGCAGGGCATCTGTCTCATCATCAGCCTCTACCACTCATATTTTACAAAAGCGAAGCTCACGTAGGTTTATACCAGAACACCTCTCCCAAGACATTGCAGTTTGCCAATTATAGATCTCAAAAGGTTGCTGGAGATGATGAAAAACATTTCAATAGAAATTATGTTGCCCAATTTCAACAGAAGGGGCTGAAGTTCAATAGAAATTATGTGGCCCAATTTCAATGGAAGAGTGTTGAAGTCCAGTAGCAATTATGTTGCCCAATTTCTATGGAAGAGTGTTCCAGGCTCAATTGCACAGGAACATTGTACCATTCCCCAAAACGTTGCCTAGTGTATGATGACTTTTACTGGAAGTATAGTGTAACTCATAAAACAAGGGCCATGAATGTAATAAAGTATAATAAATGTGGTACAAATCATGAACAAGGACAAGCA
This sequence comes from Setipinna tenuifilis, assembly GCA_030347295.1. Classification (NCBI taxonomy): domain Eukaryota; kingdom Metazoa; phylum Chordata; class Actinopteri; order Clupeiformes; family Engraulidae; genus Setipinna; species Setipinna tenuifilis. The sequence continues at coordinate 24,446,487 of CM059268.1, read as the reverse complement.
GTCTTCAATTGGATTATGGGAAAATGCACACATATCATGATATGACCTGACAGAGCGTCCTACTGGCATTTTGCAACAAGCTAGATGGAACTATGGAAACAAAATAATTTCTAAAAGTTGTGTGAATCCTGGCTTGGAGAACGATTCTTGCCTTTGCTGCAGAAAAACAGCTGTTCATAAATACAACATGCAGGCAGAAAGCCATCACAGGTGTTCACTCGCTCTCCTTCAGGATTTTCGTCTTTTCGGTTCATAGGGTCGGGCTATTTTGAAACTAGTTCCTGGCTACAGGCTTTTGCTAAGGGGAATTCATTTTCATCATAGCAGAGATGACTAGCCAAACATTCCAAAACACTCTGCTATGAGCTCTCACTTTTCTCTAACGTGTCAGTCACAACAACTGTGATCATGAAATCCATGTGGTATGCACAGGGAAATGCTGCATGAATCTGGCTGTATTGTACTATACTATATTATAGTTTATTACACAATTCGTCAAAGTGTTGCAGAAAGTTCTATTGATCTCAATGGACTCTCCTATTGTTTGGAAGTGTGTTATTTTTGAATAACAGATGCGTGTTATGTTTAACAGACTGTTGCTATGGGGGGCAGCAGAAGGACAGAAGGAAACTGCTTTTAAAATCATAAAATTAAATCAATAAAATGATTGTAAAACCAATTGCTTGATGCTAACATGGCAAACAGTGGTAGATAGCAGGTTAATATGCAGCAAGGTGCTCAACATTGCAGAATAAACCCCTTTATAGTAATTCAAGACCTCCTCCATCACTTGGTTGAATTTTTTCAGAGATAATGACCATCTTTTTAAACATTATCTCTGCCACATAAACTTTGTGAGTCATTGGCAAATGGCCACTGGGCCTGTACTCACCAAGCGCGAACTGCAGGACAGAGGCTGTGCTGGTGTTGAGAGGCACGCTGGTCTGGAAGGGGGAGAGACAGAGCAGAGAACAGTGAGGTCACAGCACCAACTAAACTGGCACGTGTGTGTGTTTGTATGTGTGTGTGTGTCTGTGAGCATGCACAATGTGTGTGTGTATGTGAGTATGTGTGTGTGCGCATGTGAATGTGTGTGTGAGTATGTGTGTGTGCGCATGTGAATGTGTGTGTGTGTGTGTGTGTGTGCGTGTGTGTGTGTGTGTGTGTGTGTTTGTGTGTTTGTGTGTGTTCGTGTGTGTGTGTGTGTTCGTGTGTGTGTATGTGTGGGCTCAGTCCTGTTTGTGCAATGTGTGTGCTTATGTGGTACACTGAGATAATGCCAAACAGCTGCATCAAAAGGCTGGCATCAGAGCAAAGACTCATGAAAGTAAACAGAATGTGTGTTTTAGTGTGTGTGTGTGTGTGTGTGTGTGTGTGTGTGTGTGTGTGTGTGTGTGTGTGTGTGTGTGAGAGAGAGAGAGAGAGCGAGACAGAGAGAGAGAGAGAGAAAGAGGGATAGAGAAAATAATAGAGAGTGAAAATATGCTTGTTGTAGGAATCAGAATACTGGATAAACTCCATAATGATTTAATATGCACAGTGTGTTTTAGGCACACTTCCCTTCAAAAGCACATTTCCACAAGAAACAACACTGGCTTGGCAGCTCCAAATAAAAAATGTGGTCCAACTGTGGTCATTTACAGAAAGCTACAAATACAACACGGCCACCTTAAACACCGACTTACACGTGACACTGTCACCGGTCCAAAACGCCGGCTTTAAAATCTAACCGTTGCGAGCGGTTCTAATTTATAATGTTTGCCCTCAGATGTCTAAGTGCATTTGCGATTCTACATGTTCCACTTAACGCTGTAAATGTACTGTGAGCGAGTATAAATAATTGCTGTGCGAGCTCCGGCGGCTGGCTGGGCCAGGCTGGTCCTTATGGGCAGAGGCTGCGGTGGTTTTGGGGAGGGTGTGCGACATGCTGCCGGGGTGACTCACCCACCCAGGGCTGGCGCTCAATGCTGGTGGTGCGACTGTGGTTATTCTGTGGTACAGCTGACATCTACTGGGACTAGGATGGTTTTAAAAGGAGACTTTGCACTCTGTGTGTGCGTGTGTGTGTGTGTGTGTGTGTGTGGTGGTGTGTGTGTACGTGGCATGCATGTGTTTATTTTATTTTACTATGTGTTTAATATTACTTGACATTTTGACATTTTAATACATCTTGCACCTTTGTGGCTTTGCTATTTAGTTTCCTTGTACAGGCAACTGCACGATGACAATAAAAGTCTTGAAGTCTTAATTTTTGTGTGTGTGTGTGTGCGCATGTGTGTGTGTGTGTGTCTGAGTGTGTGTGTCTGAGTGCGAGCATGTGTGTTACCAGATCTCTCTGCCCAAATGGCTCACAGAAGGTGACCATTCTGCCATGCATCAGAACTCCACACTGCTCCCCAACCTCACAGTTACTGCACTCTGACCTGAGAGAGAGATAGAGAGAGAGAGAGATAGAGAGAGAGAGAGAGAGAGAGAGAGAGAGAGAGAGAGAGAAAGAGAGAGAGAGAGAGAGAGAGAGAGAAAGAAAGAGAGAGAAAGAGAGAGAGACAGAAAGAGAGAGAGAGACATATTACATTTGAAAATATGATGCAATTGTGTTGTAACTATAACTATGACATCAAGCATGCTGTTTCAAAACAGTAAGGATCTGTGTCTGTGTGCCTGTGCCACTTAGAGACCACAGGCCTGTAAGATTGTAAGTCTACATGTACATACCAGATGCTGAAGTCAAGCTCTGCCTGCAGGTTGGAGTCAAAGTCATCACGGAGCACAGCATGGCTCCCGTGGACCTCAGCTGTAAGCCCCACATGGAGACAGAAAACAGTGTGTCAGGGTACAACACACACATTTACACACAGGCAACACTGCATGCACCAAATGTCTATTTTAGCCAGTGTGTTATGGGGGCCGGCACTCACCTAAACTGGGCCTCACGGGTGACTCTGTGGGGGCTGAAACACAGATGGGAAAAGCGTGACTTTTGGGAGGGGGGTTAACAGACGCCAGTGTAATCGTATGAGCAATATGGTGAACCCTGAAAACCTCTCTAAATTTAGGACAGAGACAGACTGTGCCGGACCGGACTGTGTGACGTGTTCGTATATCAGCTCCTTCAAAGGCAAAACGTTTTTTTTTGTCCCCTCGTTGGCTAGCTTGGGTCAGAGGTTGTTTCCCAGAAGCCTGCCTCCACCCAACCAACCCCCCCCCCCCCCCCCCCCCCCCCAATACTCCCACGTCCTCCCTGGAGATAGTGGAGTGGAGTGGTGTGGTGTGGTGTGGTGCAGGCGTCAGCTCTGATGTTAATTCTTCCCTGCGAGACCGCAGCCATGATTAATGCCTCCCTGCCAATTAACCGCTGTCCTCCCCAAAGGCTGACGTAACTCAAAATGCACAGACACACACACATATACTGTTCATACACACGTACATACACGTGCACACAGATGCACACACACACACACACACACACACACACACACACACACACACACGCACCCAAATGCTCCTTTTTGTAAGTCGCTTTGGAAAAAAGCATCTGCTAAGTGTAGTGTAATGTAATGTAATGTAATGCGCACACATACACATGTACACACACACGCACTTGCATGGTTTCCTTCTGTCCACTGTGCACCATCAGCACACATACTGACCCCTGTCCTCTCCACAGCCCACAGCTTAAACAGATTATGGCTTGTAAGAAGAACATCTATAATGATATCTTTTAACAGTAAAAATTACTATTTTCGGCAGAGTTAACACCTCAACTGTAACAAAATTTGTCAATTTGACAATTTAAAACACTGCTGTCAATCAGAATCATCAAATGTACAGGACATCACTTTGTATGAGTTGTTTTCACTCATGACAAAAATCTTGCCATTGATATAGTTATACGATATACGGTTATCGTTATATAGTACTGTAGTTCATGTGGTCAATGACCCAGGGTCTCAAACCTTTACCCTCAGTTAGTTAGGCAGTTGACACATTCACCTTTATATAGTTTGTTTAAACTTTAAGAAGTACCAAAAGTCTTCAGCTACAGGTAACAGTCCTTTGTCTTGCTGTTAATGATAAGCTTTTGAATTAATAGGTAATTATTCCTTGGCTGCACACAATGATTATTTACACATGAATAGTCTTTTTCTTCTTCCTTCCTGTGTGGTTTCACTTCTGATTCCTGAGGATGGAGAGGTTTTGCAAAAAGAGGACTAATATTACAAAGAACGGATTATTACCTGGCATTATCTATATTCTTGATCAAATATGAGCTCCCAACCTCTGATTAGAAAAATCCCAACTAAAGAATCACCTAAAGCTATAACTTTGGGTTGAGAAAAAGGGAAACTTTCAGGTACTTCACTAAATCCAAAGCTCATTTCTGTGCTTTTAAACTACCCCAAAAAATTCAGAGGATTTGTATAGTTGGGATCTACAAATGACTGACTTTCACTGAGCTCCAACTCTTACAATCAGCCATTTTCCCTGCTGATTCTGCTCAGCAACGTTTTGTTCCAGTATTTCCTTTTTTTTAGAAGTTAAATGCTGACAGTAAAAGTTGGAGATTTAACCAAGTGTTTGGGCAAAACAGAGGACTCAGGATGGTGTTGGATGACCAGTTATACAGACAAGAGGAAAAAATATCGAGCGCAAACATACACAAACAAACACACACACACAAACACGCACGCAGACACACCCACACCCACCCACACACCCACCCACACACACACACACACACACAAAACCACAGCAAGCTCAACGGGGGAGTAATTTTGGGGCCTTGAGCAGAGCCCATTAAAGGCAGATCAAAGCGCTTCCCTCTCCACCCTAATCCACACTCGGCTGATGATGTGCAGCCTGTTCGAGGGGTCTGTCAATCAGGCCTCGCTCTCATTGCCGCCCATTACCGACTCTTAGAGAGCACCCGCCGCGATGCGGCTCTACGGCACTACGGCTATGTGAATGTGTTTGGATACAGCTTGCCTTCAAAACAGCAATAAACTACCACAAATATCAAGAATGCTGACTGCATGCTAATTGGCTGTTCTAGCCTTCAGCAGCGTTCTTTCTCTCTTTTTCTCTTTCTCTCTCACTCTCTCTCTCTCTGCTTCTCATTTTCTCTCCTTCTCCTTTCTCTCTATTTTGTTGTGGTTTCTCTTTCCTCCTTCGCATCATCACTTTTTTTTCTGTGCCTCTCATTTATCTACACTTGGATTCCCATTTACAAACAAATCAGCCTTCATTACAGCCCAGCTTGCTATCCATCCTTTTGCCCAAGTCTCCTCTCCGCTCTTTCCCGGAAGATCTGGCTGCTCTCTCAATAGCACAACACAAACCAGAAAGTTCACTAATCCCTTTCTGGCTCCCCTCCCCTATCCTCCCAAAATCCCCCAGCACCACTTTCTCGTCCCCCTCTTCCCTCTTCTCAACCTTTTTTCTTCTATCACTCGAGCACACTCTCTCTCTCTCTCGATCCTCCACTTCTCTTCCTCACGCACTTGCCCCCACCTTCCTCAAGCCCCCTTGCACACACGGAGCAGACAGTGGCACTCATTTCGGGGGCCTGGCTTAATCCCCTCTCGCTTTCCTAAAGACTTCAATTACCGCCTGCTCTATTAGCAGCTCATCTGCGCTAATGCCTGTATCTCCCAGGCCTGGGCTTACACTGAGTCCTCCGCTCCGCTCCTCTCCTCTCCGCTTGCTCTTGCCCTTTGCCTCTGTGACACCCACACCATCCCCATCACCCTCGCCACCTCTGCACCCTTCTCCTCCTCCCTGCAAAAAAAGACAGCGCAGGGTGGTGGCAGCCTATGACAATCAGCTTTGTCAAGACTGGAGAGGGTGCGTGTGTGTGTGTGTATGTGTGTGTGTGTCTGTGTGTGTGTCTGTGTGTGTAGGTGTGTGCATGTGTAGGTGTGTGCGTGTGTGCGTGTGTAGGTGTGGGTGGTGGTGGTGATAGTGTTGCTGTACAAGCATTGATAGACACCTTTCCATCCGAAGATAAAAAGGCGAGAGCACATTGTAGCCATTTCAGCTCTGCCTTCCCACCCCTCTACCCACCTTGTCCTGTCCTCCCCTCTCATTTCAGCATGTGCCCGAAACTTGGTAGCTTTGTGTGAGCTCTTCCTCCCGCCTGCTCCTTGCTCTTTGGGTCCACTTCTCTTTCAAAAGCGCTTAAGTCCTCTCACATCTGAGAGCAGAGTGTAATTGAGTGGACTCATTGTTGTCGGCAGAAGTTGGCGCTGTTGTTTTGAGAGTGCGGGTGACTCAGATTTAATTCCTAAACACTGAAAGTCTTTGTAAGTCACTTCGGATAAACAACATCTTTCTAAATCCCCCATTAACTTTACCTTTAGAGTAAATGTCATTTCTCCCATGCTGTCATGAACACTTTGAGGCTTGCCAGAGAAGAGAGAAGCTGGCAGCCAGACGTCATTACCGTTAGCAGAGAGTCCCATAAGCCTGCTGAAGATCAGTCTCATGATTGGTTACACACAGTCTGACTGGGTGGGCCTCAGACTGACATCACCGCACGCACTGCACAGTCTTTTTCTTGTGACCAGACTCCGTAAGTATGACAGAGGGAGACTCATCAGTGCCAGAGGGATCTGATGCATGGCGAAAATCAAAGGGCCTCTGAGGAACTAGAACATACCCAATCAGGAGCAGGTTTGGTCTCGGTGCCCTCAAGGTTATCCATCACCGTGGGCAACGGTCTGGTTGTCGGTGCTCAAACTCATATCAGAGGCCGTATCACCTAGGCGACGCGCTAAGGGAGACTTCAAGGTTCCCCTCAGCGATGAGGGACGAGCGGGCTGTCAAACTACCCTCTGCCCCCCCCACCCCCCCACATACACCCCACCCATCCAAGCCCACCTTCCCTCCAGCTTTTCCTCCTCCTCCTCCTTCTTCTCCTCCTCCTCCTCCTCCTCCTGCTGATCATCCTCCTCTCCTCCTCTTCAGCGCTCGTCCCTCGGGAAGCGTGGCCTCCAGTGAGTTATATGTGACTTTTAATAATCCATCTGTGTGCAGGGGGGGGCTGGGGGGGTCCAGGCGTCCCATAAAGGCCTGATTTATGGAGCCGCTGGAAATTGCAGGCTCTGGCGGGGGCCACCACTCTGCCCGGGCCTGTCACCAGGGGGGCTGGCGGGTCATGATGGACTGCCCGAGTCCTCGGACAGCCATCACCATCACCACCGTCGCTGCTGCTGCTGCCACCGCTGCCGCTCCAGCTGGCCCAGCGTGGCTGCCTCCTCTTCCCTCTACCCCCCACCCCCCGGTCCTATCTTTGCCTATTTGCCTAATGTGGGCCCAGTCACCGTCAGCTTCTCAGGCAGGCTATGCGGCTGTGCTTGCTGCCGCCCGCTCACTGCCGCCCCCCCCCCCCCCCCAGAGAGTGTTTTTCCTCCCCATTTCCCATGCCAAGGCGGCCGAGTATTTATACGGACGATGATTGAAAGTGAAAAGGAGGTAGAAGCAGCCTGGGCCTTCGTTTGTCATGCCATACCATTATTTCCGGCTCCTCGGCGCATAAATACGGGAGGAGGCAAATGAAAGGCAATATTTTCAGGCTATTTTTTTCCACCACACCACACCCACCCATGTCCGTGTTTCTCGAAGGAGTAATGGGACTAACTAGGTATACGGTAGATCAAGGCTTAACTGTCAGACATGTTTGGGCTGGGGCTGGGGCTGAGGGTGGGGTGGTGTGAGAGGAAGCGGGAGAGGGGTGAATGAGGGAAAGTAAGGGAGATCTGTTGCTGCAGAAACGCTCTCGCTCTGACAGGAAGAGGCTGGGAAGCCAGGTTTAGCCACATGAAAGCGAAAGGATTCAAAAATCTGCTCATATATCTAAGCGGACTGCAATTTTACCTCATTAGTCCCTCAAGTCTGGAGGTCTTGATTTAATTTGACAAACAAAACTTTTAATGAAAGTCGTTCAACGGGCACATTATGAAAGGTCTCCACTGGTTGAGACATAAAAAGAGCGCTCAGCATCTGCTCCTTGGTCTCTGCAGGGTGCTTGGTAAGTCTGAAATCCTATTCCTCTATGCAGCTCTTAGTAGCAGCGTGTATATATTTTTGCCCTTCCCTGTCTCCTTTTAACTGTTCTCAGACCAGTGTCTGCCCACTCCTCTGGCTCTTGGTACCCCACTGTTCCACTGGCCACCCGTCCTCTGCCCTGCGCCCCATATCCAAATCCTTCCTGTAGACTTAGAGGCTTTCCATCTTCAGCACCCAGCTAATCTGCTCATTTGTTCCTCTCTGATGTCGTCTCTGATTTACTCTCTCTCTCTTTTTTCTTTCTTTTTCTCTCTCTCCCTCCCTCCCTCTCTCTACAGATCTCTTCAACACACACACACACACACACACACACAGATCATAACCCTGCCAGGGTTTTCATAATTTCTTTAGCTGCTCAAGACTCTTCTTAGTGCTAGAACTTTGAAGTGGCTTGAGCCCTTTTATCTCCTTTGCCTCTTAAAAATGCTAATGCCGTACTTAAGTGGCTTCTTATTGCACTCAACTCTCGGGGTTCGCACTCCCCAAATTTGGGAAAAGTCCTTTGAATGATGCCACTGATAAAGTACTTAGCGAGTTAATTTTAACAAATGTCCTACATTTGGGTCCGGACTCTGTGTGTGTGTGTGTGCTTGCTCTGTTTCAAAAATTCAAGACTCCTAAAGACACGAGAGATAGAGTAATCCTGCCAACTCTTTTTAACCGTGCTCGTCATCTTAAGATCTCCATCAGTTGGCTGCCTGACTTGAGTTGTTCATTTTAAGTCAAAGAGTCAAGTGGGGCAACAGCCGTCACTCGTGTCTCTTTCTCTCTTTTCTCTCGTTCTTCTTTTTAAGTTTTTTGAGAGCAGAGGAATGTCAAACAAACCAGAGCACTGTGCATTCGGCAGAATGACACTGGAAGGTTGCCGGGGGAGGGGTTGGGTTGGTGACACAGAACGCCCAAAAACACCTCTGTGTGCTCACACTTCCCCAGAGAACATGACGCTTCTGTCTCTCCATCTCTCTCCCATCTCTCTCTCTCCATCTCCGTCTCTCTCTCTCCCTCTCTGCTCTCACTCCTCGTCTTCTCTGTGCCTTGCCCCTGGCACATTCCCATCTCATTTGTAATTCATATTTTCTGACAGTGTTCTGCCACGGAGCAAAAAAAAAAAAACACAAGACAAAAAAAAATCACAGCAAGAAATGAAAAAAGTGACATATTATTTGCCGTCCAGGAATTAGCCGGTAACGAGGTCAAGCGCCCGCTCTCATCTGCCTTCCTTCACTTTTTTTATTATTAGTTTTTTTTTTTATGGTGTTTGATCTCCCAGTGGTTGGCAGCCCACCGTCAATTTATGACCTTCAACTTTCTCATTAACTCACACTCTCTTATCTCCCATCCACTCATCCCTTCAACACAGGACAGGAGTGGCAGAGAGAGGGAGCGAGAGCGAGAGCGAGAGGGAGACACAGAGTATGTGGGGAGACGGTGAAAGGTAGTATGCCCATTACTGACACAAGTAATTTAGGGGTAACGTCCCACTTCTCTCCCCCTTGCTCCTTTTTAACACCTTGTCTGTGTTCATACATCTTCTATCTAACCCGCAATCTCTCTCTCTCTCTCTTTCTCTTTTGCTCTTTCCATCTCGATCTTTCTCCTTGCCATCAGCTGTGCTATCTCTCCATTTCCTCTCATCTCCTTCCTTGTCAGCTTGCCTCCGGTGCTCTCTGGAGCAGTGTGTCACTCCTTCAAGTTCAGTGTGTCTTTGCCGGGTGGCAACGGGACGCTTGCCAAGCGCACAACCACTCTATTGCATTGTGGGATTGGGTGACCGGGGCAGTATGGCGGAGTATGGGAAGGCTACTCAGGCAAGATGATGACACGTACTGGACAAGAGGACGCATGCTGGCAGCTTCACAGCACTTCTCAGTGTACTCACTCAGCCACACACTAGCAGGCAGGCACGCACACACCCATGCACGCGCACACACACACACACACACACACACACACACACGCACGCACGCACGCACGCACGCACGTAGACACACATGCACACATACACTCCTTCATTGCCTCACTCTTACTAACTCAATGTCACACACAAACACACACACACACACACACACACACACACACACACACACACACACACACACACACACTCCCTCAGTCTCAATATCTCCCTCTTTGGCTAGCTGGACATGTCCGTGCCCTAGAAAGACTAGTAAATATCTTGCGGTGCACTGGTGTTGTGCCAGCACTTGTTCTCTCGCAGACGCCAGTTTTTTTCAATCTAGTGTCTCTGTTTCACTGTGGGATGAGTGGCTTTGGCCATGGGCACGCACCGCTCCACTAACTTGTGTCTGACACTTTCCATCGCTTCAGCATTTCAGGGCTTGCTCATGAGTGAGTGCACCAAGCACGTCCGCTGCTGAGCTTGGAGTGTAGTTTGCGTCCTGTGTGTGTGTGTGTGTGTGTGACCTGAGAAGTGTTCACACTTGTGACGTACACATGTAAAGGGTATTTGCAGCGCCCAACACACTTGCTTGGTGAAGGTCATTTTAAAAGTGTTAGAAATAGCTAAAATTACTTCAACAGGCCAAACCTAATCTGCTGCAAAATACGTGATTTAAAAAATGCTGTGGTTTCATTGCTTCACTTACCGCTCAACACTTACGACATTGATTAAACCGATCTGCAGTCACAAGCTCTTCATAAGAACAAGGTCTGAAACTCTTTAATTCTGAAAGATGTCTGTTTTGAGTTACATACTGAGTAACACAGAGTTGATTGATATAGTCTAAACACTAACTCATTCAGGATACATCTGTCATTACACTTTGATGAAGTACAATGAGTGTACTATGTATCTTATCACAGTATTGTAGCTCAATAGAATATGACTTTTAATAGACTTTGCTAGGGGGATTGTTGTGCTCTTAGAGGACATATTGATTGCAACAACAATCCCACATTATGTGACCACCATAAAGGGTGTTCGTGTTCAATGTTTTGCATAACTTTTCAACCACTATGAGTTCACCATCCAGGTGCTCATGGTGCACTGCATGTGGTCGTAACTGTCTGTGTGACCTCACTTGTTCACTGCGAACGGCTAGTGAAAATGCAGCAGAACAGCAAATGCAACATACCGCCTCATTAAATCTTCAGCCTGACCAACTCAGTGATTTGGCTCGTACAACAGAATCAATATAGTTACTGCATGCACAGAGGTAGATGGGTAATGCTGTATTTGAGGAATAATCCTGACGTTACACATTCCCTTTTAACCTGTCCTCCAGCCCCACACCCCACCCCACCCCACCCACACCCTATCCCCCCATCCCATCCCCCCCAGAACAGTCCCCGAAATGTGCAGAGGAGAATTAGAGCTCGCAGTCTCACCTCCCTGCTCGCACAGCTGCTGGGCCAGAGCGTCCTTGAAGATGATCTGTCCTCGATGTGTGGCCGTGGCCCTAGAGAGAAAGGGAGAGAGGGAGAGGGAGAGAGATGGAGAGAGAGGTTCAAAAATCTCCAACAATTCTGGCCAAGCAGGCAGAGGACACTGAGGGGTGGGTGGGTGGGTGGTGGGGTGGCTGGATGAGGGAGGGGGAGGGGGAGGGGGGAAGATAACGAGCCCATTACCTAGAATGAAGATGAACACTGCACAGATGGTCTAATACCAGTGCATATTAGTGTGTGTGTGTGAGTATATGTGTGTGGTAGTGGTGTGTAGTGTGTGTGTGTGTGTGTGTGTGTGTGTGTGTGTGTGTGTGTGTGTGTGTGTGGGTATGTGTGTGTGTGTGTATCTAAGTGTTGGCAAATGTGGTTGTGTGCATATAAGTGTGTGTGTGTGTGTGTGTGTGTGTGTGTGTGTGTGTACACTTGTGTGCATGAAAGTATGTCTGTGTTTGCACTTAGGAATGTGTGTGTGTGTGTGTGCATTTTTGTGGATGTGTATCTGTAAGAATGTGTGCGTGTGTGTGTGTGTGTGTGTGTGTCCATGTGGGTGGAAGAGAGGAAGAGTGTGTTTAAGCACGGGTGAGCCAGACCACACTCGTTCTCTGACTGCCTGGACAGTACAGTGCAGCTTAGCCCCTTTAGCTCTAGGGGAGTGGGAAGATGAGAGGTGATCGGGGTTAGTGTGGCGTAATAAGACGCAGAGATGAACCCAAAAGGTGGGAGAGTAAAGGTCTACTGCAAGCGGAGCTGGCTGAAGATAAGCCTTTCAAAGTCCCTCAAAGTCAAACGGGCGCAAATTCGCCAGCCAAAGTCCGGCGGGCACAAACGCCTGCCTGTGTGTTTGCTTCAGAGCTGCTGGAGCATGGCTCATCGAGCATTTTGGCATGATAACAAAAGGTTTTTTTGAAAATAAAACCGATAATAGCCTCCTTGCATCTGAGGTCGCGATTGTTTTGCAGATGTTCCGAGGACAGAGCACTTTTCCAGTCTGAACTCACATGGATGCAATTCTGAAATGGCTATGGGGCTAAAAAATAGTTGTTCAACAACTCAACATCTTGTGTACATTAGCATTCATGGTTATGGCAAGCCGCACTGCATGCTGAACTTGTACGCACACAGTAAAACCTCCTATCTGAAGGAAATACTGCGCAGTGGATGCAAACGCTGATAATGTCTTTAAACATACTGTGTGCACTGTGAGTTGTCTGCGTGAGATTGCTATGATTAATGTGTTGTTAAGTTAGTGCTGCGTCGTCCAGATATTAAAAACGGCACTTAAAAAATTAGGCCACATTAGCATTTTGATTTGCGGTTCGTTAAGTCCGCGAGTATGACCGCAAACAGACAAGTGTCACTGGGGCTGTGTGTCACATTGTGTCACAAAGTCTAAAAGACGGTGCCACTTCCTGCCCAGTCTACTGTGTAATTTACATTGACTAACTATGGCCTTGCGGTCTGGTCCAATCATATTTCATATTTCATCTCACATGACACATAAACCTACTGCCTAGTGGAACAGGCGAGCACACTCTTGCCCATAGCTCCTGGGTAATTACTACAGCATACTGTATGTTGATGGAATGGATTTGCAGTAAGACATAAGGTGCATCTGTGTGCGTATATATGGTACGTATATGTATATACAGTATAGTGCATATCCTTAGTTTTGTGTAAAGCATGTGTCTATGTAAGGTAGATAGTATATAACACATACACGCACACATGCGCGCATACAGGCGCACGCACGCACGCACGCACGCACGCACGCACGCACGCACGCACGCACACACACACAGACACGTACACGTACACATGTCACATACACACATACACACGTACACACACACACACACACCTCATTTTCTGCATGTTTCCCATTATCAAGAAATCACACTCTGAACCAGACTGTTAAAGCTCCTGCTGGGGCAGTCAGCCCAAGTTCAGGTCCTGCTGCTGCCATTTGGGACCAGACTCAGGTCCCTGGCACCACGGGCCAGCCGCGAAAAAGCCCATAAATGAACACTGCCCAGTAATTACAACATAATGAACTTAAGGCTTAACGAGGACGGGCATCTGGGTAAATGAATCAGCCGGTTTGCCAAGTCTCATGAATTAACTTTTGCGAACTCTGCCAGCCCCCCCAACATAAATAAAGGGCTTGCCGAACCACTCCTGTTGAAGCCAAGTTACCCATGAGGAAAGCAAGGCCGCAAAAGGCCACACTCACTTTGAGTCTTAGCTTTGGCCAACTTGCCTGAAAAAGTACAAAGTGCTGTGTCACTGTGCCAGTTTGTGTCAGTGACAGTGCAGTATGTCATTGAGGGACTGGTGATTTAGAGGCCTCTCTGGCCAAAGGGCTTGCGTGATTTAAAGCCTGATTTAATCAAGGCACGGCATCAAATCTTCTGAACTGAACCGAAACACTCCCTCCCATCCACCCATCCGCCCCCCCACCCCCACCCCTCCTCCGCACGGACTCTGATCAGAGGCCAGGCAGAGCTTTGAAGCTGACAGGCTGTTGAGAATGGCCAAAATACATCTCTGCTAACGAACACACACAAAGAAAAGATGTGCACTGTTTGGAGGGACAGCATTGCAGACTAAAAGAAAGAAACAAAGAAAAAAGAAAGGAAGGAAAGAAAGAAGTAATAAATACAAGAAAGGAAGAAAAAGGAATGAAAAAGAGCAAGAACAGGAAAAAAACAAAAAAAATCAGAGAAATAAGAGAAATAAGAGACAGAAATAAGGAACCAGAAGTCTTAAATCACTTGAACATAATGAGCCATGCATTACTGCCTTAAAGAAGTGAGGTGGTTTGAGAGAGGAGAGAGAGAGAAAAAAAGAAAATCAATTGAAGCCCCATTAACGTCAGAGAAATAAAGTCGTAAATATCCCTCTGGTCCCTTTTTTCCCCTGGTCAGCCATTTTTCTGCCTTGCTAAGTGTCATATGTTTTGAGTTAATGGCTCCTTGGTGATGGCATGGCCAATGATAATGTCTTGCCCTGGCTTGCATTG
>CM059268.1:24419496-24426996 GCA_030347295.1 Setipinna tenuifilis | reverse complement strand
CACACACTCCTACTCAGAGCAGCACTGAGTGACACACATAAACACACATATACACACACTCGCTTTTAATCTGCTCACAATGGATACACTCCACCCCCAGCATACAAATACATACTTTCGAATGTGTGTGTAATCACAAACATAACACAAGCTTAGACACACTCACACACACAGACACAGACACACACACACACACACACACACACACACACACACACACACACACACACAAATGCACAAGTGCATAAACACATTGTGAAACACACACACACGTACACACTTATGCACACATCAAACACACAGCCAAAGGCATCATTAGAGTTGTCTTGTTGTGTGGGGGTTCTGCATCCTACTGAGTGAAAATGGGGCCCCAGGCAGCATGTCCCTTTGCTTGACCCGGCCATTTTCCACAAAATGACTCCATCTCCCCCTGCTTCTGTGATGAAACATGAAATTTAGCCACATTTCCTGCGGACAAAGTGTTGCTTCGCCTGGGTAATTCTGCGGGAATCCAATAAACAGTCTGAGGGATGACAGTGCAACTGTCTCGATTTTCCCCGTGTCTATTGGATTTAACGGCCGGCCTTGTGCAATGAGATATAAAAAAAAACAATGCCCTTGACTGGTGACTCTGAATCAAAGAGGGTATTGCAGACATTGCTATTAAGTGGGGATAATCTTGTGCACTTGTCTAAGCTGCATGAAAAGCAAGAAAACCAAGTGAAGCAAAAAAGGAAGTGTGTGTTTAAGTGTGTGTCTGTCTGTGTCTATGTGTGTGTGTGTGTGTGTGTGTGTGGTTTTATGTGTGGATAGTGTGTCATTGTGGGGCATGTTGGATGTGGGTGGTGGTTCAGAGTAGACTAGCAAACCAGGCCCTCGTGCTTCACTTCATTTCATACAAAGGGTCTGGCTGTGGTTTCATTGACATGATCAGTCACTGAACAATTTCTTCCTGGAGGTGTAGACTCTGCTAAAATGTAATACAATTGGATCTGCCTTTATTCAGTCCCTAACATCTGGTCGTGACTCCTCTGTTCACTGATTGGTCAGGCAAGATGCTGCCTGAGACAACCATGTCAATGAAACCAGATGAGACCCTCTGTACGAAATGAAGTGAAGTACTAGGGGCTGGTTTACCAGGCTCGGTTCAGGGGACGAATGAGTAAAATACCAGTGATCAGGTAGGGAGGGATGATGTAGGTAGGTGCGAGTGAGTGTGAATGACAGACTGGAGCAGGAGAAAGGAAAGAAGGAGAGAAAGAGGGAGTGAGAAAATGAGAAAAAAAAGCAGAGAGTTAGCAGCAGGGGGGGCCAAGGTCTCTGTGTCTGAGGGGAGAGGGCCATGACGGGAGAACATAAAAACCGCAGGGGCTGAATAAATCCCACCACCAGTGTAACAGCCAACAGGGAGATGGATGATCACCAGAGACAGAGAGAGAGAGAAAGAAAGAAAGAAAGAGAGAGAGAGAGAAATTGAAGAAAAAAAGCTGGATAGATAAATGAACATTGGGTGGCAATGGTAAAAGAAAAAGCAAAATGATGTAAAAAAAAGGAATCTGTAATGTTATGTCTGTCTTTGCTTGAGACAGAAGGGATTGAGAGAGCAATAGTGTTTATTGAGATGAAACAAATGAATAATTAATAATTACTCAAGCTGTGTTAATCGCCATGCAGTTCATTACACACATTTTTTACAGTGGTCCCTTGGTGACTATTGATTTCTCTCTCTCTCTCTCTCTCTCTCTCTCTCTCTCTCTCTCTCTCGGCAGCTCTTTGTCCTAAGTAATCAGTGGTTCTGCTAAAGGCAGGGGTCCCTATTTTCGTATCGGTCGGACCGGAGTTGAAAGGGCCCGCTCCACGCTGCAACAGGAGACCTCATTAAATGGTGATTTGATGCTAAATTAGAAAACCCCAGGCAATGAGAAAGTGTCCATTAACCAACAGCGAATCAATAATCTGCCCCCCGCCGTCCCACAGGTCGACCCTACGACCTTCGATAAGTCACGGGAAGCCGTAAAAGGTCAACTGTCAGCATGCCACTGTGACCTCTGACCTCTGAGAGGCTTGATGAAGTGACCACACACTCGCTGGTGGTCCACCAGCTTCACACTTGTCAGGTCTGCTTTTTTTCCCCTGAGTGAAGGAAATTGGATTTTCTGCCTGAACCCAACAGTGATCTTAGATTAAACCCTGTAGGTGCCTGATATCACAGTTAATCAGGAGGCTGGTGTGTTAGTGAATCAGCAGTGCAGTGAAACAACTTCACCCTTCAGTATGGGGCTGGAGCTCTGTGAAAGGCCTTCAGCATCACTATGGAGAGCTTGTATGAAGCTATAGGAGAGAGCAAGAAGAGGAAAGAGAGATGATTTGACCTTGTGTGACGTGGCGTTAGCTGGAGCTCTTTGAAGGCTTTCAGCATCAGTATGGAGAGCTTACATGAAGCTATAGGAGAGAGCAGGAATAGGAAAGAGCAATATTTGATGTTAAGCGGGATGTGACTTAGCTGGAGCTCCCTGAAGGCCTTCAGCATGGCTATGGCGACCTTGCATGAAACTTTAGGAAAGAGAAGGAAGAGGAAAGAGCGATGATTTGATCTTGTGTGGTGTGGTGTTACCTGGACCTCTCTGAAGACCTTCAGTATGGCTGTGGAGAGCTTGCATGATGCTTTAGGAGAGAGCAGGAAGAGGAATAAGAGAGTGCCTCATCCCTGAGAGGCGGGAACAGATGGCGGTGGAGGTGGCCGGTTGACGGTTGGCGGTAATCACAGGCGCGGCTCTGATGCTTTTCAATTATTGCTAATGAGAGCGTCGCCCGCACGCGGCTCCCTTTAATTCAATTTCTCTCACCGTCTCCTCACATACGTGCGGTGAGGGATCTGTGAGCAGACTGCCAAAGAGTGCCGTTCTTTCTTTCAGATTGCGCTAACCTGCATGTATACTGAGGCTGACTACAAACACACTCTTTCTCTTTCTCTCTCTCTCCCACACACACACACACACACACACACACACACACACACACACACAGGCACAGACACTGACACACACACAAAAAACAGGCACAGACACAGAGTAATACGAACACACACACACACACACACACACACACACACACACACACACACACACACACACACAGAAAGTCTCAGTCCTCTGGGAGCACTTTAGGATAAAGGCACGCACATCATAATTAAAGCAATCTTCTCAGCAGATGCTTTGACTCCATAGGGGGAAATACAACACAAAACAGAACACCAAAAAGGGGTAAATAACATTGGGGGGGGTGGGGGTGGGCAACAGGACGGTGGCAAATGAGCCTTTTGTTGTCTTTCTGTTTTTTTTTTTTTTAAAACAACACAAAATCGGCTAACCACCACATCATCCCCATGGACCTACCCCTCTCCAGGCAAACCACACAGACAGACAGACAGACAGACAGACAGACAGACAGACACACCCATACACATCCACACACACGCACGCACACACACACGCACGCACGCACAGGTGTCCTGAGGCTGTGAGATTGGATAAAAAGCAGACACACATCAGGGCGTCTTTGTATGAAGCTGGGGAGGTGCTGTTCAGCAGTGTACCTCTGCAGGCATAGGAATCCTGGCATTGAAGCCTGCTTGGCAATCAGAGACAGTGGCCTTTACACAAAACACGGAAAACATTACATCGAGCCAACATACACTAAACCTTACTTTTGATTTGTCATGTGCAATATTACTTGCAATTCTATCTACCCAATCTATCCATATAAATCTATCAAAATTCCTTCCCTCATCTTATTGAGCTATCTTAAAAGATAATCACTATCTTTGTAACCAAATGCATCAATATTGTAACCAAGCAAAATTAATCTAAAGCGTCTTGTATGTGTTTCACATTAGATGGAACCATCATAAACTAAACCTTAAATTTGATGGTTGTGTGCAAATTCCATCCTTCATATTCCGTGATGGTTATTTGCAAATTCCATCCTTTATATTCATTGAACTATTCCAGAAAGCAATCACCATCTTTTGTAACCAAACACATCAATATTGTAACCAAGCAAAAATTCATCTAAAGTGTCCTGTGTGTATTTTACTGTCTCAGTCTCAGTCAGTACAAAAATCTCTCCATCTCTTCACATCTCAGATAAATCCTGGCTGTTGTGCTAACTCTGCAGGGACGCCTGGCAGGAGTTGGCGAAAAGGAAAGGAAGATCTGGACAGACTCACTGCACACACAGGCGAGAGGAGAGTCACAGTGAGGGCCCGAGAATGTCTCTTTCACTGTCAACACGGCCTAGAGTTGGCTAAGCACTGTGTGATCTATCACCCGGGCCTTGGGTGCCCTAGACGCAAACCTCTGTCTTCTTGCAGCCTGTGCCAGACAACTCCTAACACATTTATATACACACTGTTGAATTGTGCTGTCAAACACACACACACACACACACACACACAGACAACACAGACGACACACACACACACACACACACACGCACACACACACACACACACACACACACACACACACACAAAACTACACACACACACACACACACGGACACTGGGCTTTCTGCCAAACTCTCTCTTTACTTTGTTGACTAACAAGATTGACATCTTAGTGCTGAAGGACCAGTAACTTGGGCTGCATGCCCCATTTCTCCAACAGGCCTGCTAACCCTGGACCTCGCCTGTACCGTCTCCCCTCCCAGGTCTGCTCACCCCAAACCAAACCCATCTTGTGCTTTCTAGTTCACCAGGTCAAGGGATTTACTGAAGCTCCAGACTGAAGCTGTGAACTGTTTTAGGAAGCTGAACTTCCGACCATCCGCGGTTAGTGCCAAGGATGTGAAGGGCCCCCAGAGAAGGGTCTCTGTCTTTCTCTCTCTCTTGCTCTGTCTTCCTCTCTCTCATTTTCTATTTCTCACTCTCTCTTGCTCCCTCTCTCTCTCTCCCTCCCTCTCCCCTCATTCAGTCTTCGCTCTGCTGGAGCGTGACTGTTTGGGACTGATAAGGTCACTACGCTGCCTCTCTTCCATTGTCACAGTGAAAGGCAGAGCCTGCCAGGAGGGCTGTCATCCGGCACGCTGGCATGCTTCCTCCTCTTCTCTTCTTTTCTCTTCTGTCCTCTCTCTCTCTTTCTCCCCCTCTCTTTCTCTCTCTCTATCTCTCTCTTAGCTCTTTAACAAGCCTACCAGACATAAGTGCGGCTCTGGCTTACAGCTGCTCACAGAAGAGACATACTAATCCCATGGTGGGGAGAGCATGAATGGGAAGTGGGGGAATGTTCTTCTTGGGGTGGTACCCCTGTGCGTCGTTGGAGCTGGGGATGGGGACGGGCAGGCTGCCGCCGCTGCCTATCAGCCAGTCTGAGTGTCTTTGTGGTCTGCTCTCCCTGACTTTGGTCAGCGCTCTGGGATTATGGCTACTCGACCTTCCCCAACCCCCTTACACCCCACTACAACCCCACACCAACCCCCACCCCCACCCCCACCCTTCTGGCAGAAGCTGCTAATTACAAACTGAGTGATGTCTGCCATGAGGCTGTTCATCACGGCCCGGGGAAAAGGAGGGATGGAGGAGGAGGCACGGCGGCGAGAAAGATACAGGCGAAAAAAAGAAAAAAACACACAGAGAGATGAGAGAGAGTTTGGAATGAGATGCCGAGGGAGAAGGGGGAGAAAGAACAGCAAAAGAAAGAAATGAAGATCAATGGCCACTAAAATGACCATTAGGCCTGATTTGTTGCCGCTTAATCCCTGCAGACCTCCAGAAGACATGAACCAGATCAGATGTGATACAGACCAACAAATCCCAGAATGGCCATCCTAGCACATTCCAGCCGTGACGGCTATTTTCATCTGAGGTCCTCCGAGCCTGACAGTCCATCTCATTACCGTTGACAAACACATCGGAGTTAATATTGGAACGTACACATATCTGCAGAGGGATATCAGTAAACCCACACACGCCAACACACACACAGAAAGAAGGCCAACTGAAATACTTAAAGCAGATCTATGGCGATCAGTTCATCAATTACTAAACTGCGCTAAGTTCTCGAACTAATTCAACAGTAAAAGTGTCAACCTATTTCACCTGTACATCATGACCATGTTTTATGGGACTGTGAATCAATTACATAGCAAGTGCTGGTTCATAATTTTTCACTGAAGGAGAATGCTGTGGTGCAACTGTCAACAGCGTGCATGCATGTGTGTTTGTCCAAGAACCCAAAGGGACCTGGATTTGAGTCTGTCTTAAGCATTTACCCAAACTACCCCATCTTTCTACCACTTGTACCCTGCCTCACTCTTTAATGTTCTATTTGAGTAAGAGAATAAAAACACCCAAAAATATGTTTTTATTCCCTAAAAACCTTTCAAAAAAATGAGTCATGTACCCTCTTCAATGAGGTACATAATGGCCATGTGTTCCTGTCTCACATGGAGAAGGGCCGCTGAGTGCATCCAGCCCACTGCGTTTCATCCTGGTGCCCTTCCCTCAACCCCTGCATCTGCAACCCCATTAGCGGTCATATTTTTGGGGCAGAGGAAGGACACCAACTCCCCCCTAAGTTCACCTCCATTTCCACCTCCACCTTCCCCATGACAGAACCCCTCCGGCCAGGGCTCAGCACCTCCCCTCAGGGAAGGCCGTGTCCTTCCTGTCCCCTCCCCCCACAATGAGTCCCCTGCAGGTCAGGCCGCAGGGCCACAGCCGGGGGAGAGAGCGGGAGAGGGAGAGGGGGTGTAGGAGGGTGAAGGTTGGGGCGAGAATGGGCGAGAGCGGGATTGTAAAATGGACAATAACACCCACACACGCACACGCACATACGCAAACACACACACACAGGCACACAAATGCAAAACACAGGAGACCATGGCCACAACTGTGTTTGAAAGAATTCTGGCAGAATGTTAAGAGTGCAAGGTCATGGTAGTGATGGTTTAACAAAATGTTATACACAAAAGACACGGTAGATACACACACAAACACACACATGTGTGCCCATGTGGTCACACACAGACAAACAGACACGCACATACAAACAGACACACACACACACACACACACACACACATAAACACACACACACACACACACACACACACACACACACACACACACACACACACACACAAACAGAGACACTTACAGGAAGTTGACACATCCAGTGCCGGCCGGCGGGGCGATCCAGACGAAGCTGAGGCTGGTGGTGGGCAGGTGGCTGACGTGGGAGGCCACCACACTGCACACAAACTGGGTGCCAAACTGACGCTCGGACATCACACCTAGGAGAGGAACAAGCGGGAGGGAGAGGTGGGCAGAGAGAGTGGGAACAAGCAGTTAGATAGAGGGCCTGCAGAGTGAGAAAAACACACATATTTCAACGGGGGGACATGCCACAAAGATGTTTAACTGATAAACCTGGTTTAGTTAACCAAGAGGTAATTGTAAACAAGTTAGTGGGGAGGGGGCTCAGTGGAAGAGGGGGCTTA
>CM059268.1:24414496-24416996 GCA_030347295.1 Setipinna tenuifilis | reverse complement strand
AGAGAGAAAACATAAACAAAAAAGTTGGATGCAAACAAATACACAGCGACATCTTAGGAGCTTACTGAGTGTGTGTGTGTGTGTGTCTGTGTATGCGCGTCTGTGTGTGTATGTGTGTTTATGCCTGTTCATGTGTATGTGTGTGCGTGTTTTGTGTGTGTTTATTTGTGTGTGTGTGTCTGTACGTGTTCATGCGCACGTTCGTGTGTGTTTGTCAGTGTGCATCTCTCATGTGGAGATAGGGCTAGTATTAAATGCAAAGCTGTAAGTCTGTGGGTGCTCGCCTGTGTAACAGTGACTTTAGAGATAATCACACCATAAAGCAAGCGCCCTTCCCACCGACACCCCGACTTCACCCTACACACTTTAATGGCAATGATTTAAACACACCCTTACTCTCCCGCTCTCACTGTCTCTCTCTTTCACAGACACAAACACACACACAGACACACACACACACACACACACAGACACACACACACACACACACACACACACACACACACACACACACACACACCACACACACACACCCAAGGCATGGTAATATATGCAGCGACAAATATACACAGACTGCTCTCTTTAGTCGGATGGTAAAGGGTGGATACTGAGACTGTGTGTTTTCATGGTTTAAATATGATAATAAAATTGAAATCCCTTAATATTTGAAAGCATTTGTGGATGTCGGCGGTGCAGTGTGTGGTTGTGCATTATGTATGCTGTTTTTATGTTTAACTGAATGCATGTTTTTATCTCAAATTTGCTCAACATTAAAGGATTGGTTTTAAACACTGATTTGGTTTAACTGTGTTTTTTCCCTGTGTCTGATTCAGTGTTTGGATCCAAATCAGTGGCTTATATTTTTGCATTTAACACAATCAAATGCACGCATGAACACACACTCACAAACCCAGACATACAGATAGACACACACATACAAACAAGCACACACACCCACACACACCTACACATACACACACACACACACACACACACACACACACACACACACACACACACACACACACACACACACACACACCATTCATCCCTCTATCTTGTGTGTATTTTTAAGAACAATTCCAGTCATCCTATGCCAAGTAGTTCCTGGCCTGTTCACGTGCCCACTGCCCCAGTGTGCTACTTCCTCTCCCCTCTCAGCCTGGGGGCCTGCCTGCGCTCTGCCCTGTCTAAGCCACTACTCCCAGGGGCCAGGGCCATATTTCAGGCCCCCTGTGGACTAACTGTAATATAGGCTTTGTCCTGGCATGACGACAAAAACCCAATCTGCCACAATGCCTGATGAGGAGAGGAGACGTACAGGAGCACAGCCATGGCAGCACTTAATGCAATGCCCATTCTCACCTCCCTCCCCCACCTCTCTCCCCCCAATCCCCTTTCCCCCATCCCTTGTCAACACCATCATGCTGTGATGGTACCCAGGCTGTATGACCATCTTGCATGTCTGAGTATAAAAATGGAGCCACACCAACATTTTAAAACTGTGTCACTTCCTGCCCTGATGCACATGGCTGAAAGCTGGAACTGAGTCGCATGTATGTGTGTGAGTGTCTGCCTGTATGTGTGTGTCTGTCTGTCTGTCTGTCTGTCTGTCTGTCTGTCCGTGTGTCTGTCCGTGTGTCCGTCTGTCTGTCCTTGTGTATGTGTGTATGTATTTATGCATGTATGCACTGAAACAGGTGGCTGCATTTGCATTTCTAAACCCGGCGAGGTTGGTTACAGTTGAAAAAGAGAGTCAAAGAGAGGGGAAATGAGTGAGGAAAATAGATTGTGACAGTAAGAGCTAGAAAAATAGAGAAAAATAGAGAGAGAGAGAGCTGGAAAAGAGAAAATAATATCCTTCCAGCGTTGCATTGTAAATGATTATCAGATGTTTATAAAATTATTTAACATAACAATGAGGACGTGTTGCGTTCAGGACATCAATAGAAAACATTACGTTCCAATTGATTACAATCTACGGTATTTTCCTGAGGCTGTAGGCAATAAAGAGGGGAGTGAGAACAAGCAGGCTTGGCAATGTCTGGGTCCCTGTGGTCTTAAGAGAGGAAGGGAGAGGAAAGGAAAGGAAGCACAAGGCAAACCCAAACTCTGCCTTTGATCAATCAGTGCTGCAAATCAAACATCAGATTGCCTTCATTCATCTGCATGTAAGGACATCACTTCTGGCACCAACAACAGAGCAGATAGTGGGAGGCCAGAGAGGTTGCTGTTTTGTGTCTCTAGATACTGGAACAGAACATTTCAGTAAAGAAACCTGTCTACTTATATCTAAAGTCTCCGATTCCACTCATGGGAGCTCAGCTGAAAGGTCCCATCCTAATCTAACCGTATAACTTTATGATTGTGGATTAAGCCAACGCGTTTAGTAACATGAGTGCCTGTCTTACTAGACATTACTTGGGTTCGACTGGGGATAACGTTGCTCAGGTCTTGTCAACGGCGATTCCTATATTCTGGCTTCACCATGGATATAATT
>CM059268.1:24361996-24409496 GCA_030347295.1 Setipinna tenuifilis | reverse complement strand
TGGTCCAAGCCGAAGTCTGCCAATCACTCTGCCATGGCGATGGACTGTCATTGCTATGGTGACAGCGGGGGTCGGCATGGCGTTGCCAGGAGGAAGCTGTGTGGTAATATCCATGGTGGAAGATGCCAGCGGCAGAGGAACGAACGGGGAAGGGGCTGGTTGAAGGGGTAGCGGCGGTGGGGGAAGAAGGGTTGGGGGAAAACTGCCACTGTGGGAAACTGAAATAGAGAATTTGCCACTTGAATGGAGGGCAGTTCAGCTGGCAATAAACTGCACCTGGAGGAGCTGTGTAAGCATGAGTGTGTGTGCATGTGTGTGTGTGCAAGCTTGTGTGTGTGTGTGTGTGTGTGTGTGTGTGTGTGTGTGTGTGTGTGTGCGCCTGGTGTATGTGTGCATGTACATGTGTGCACTTGTGTGTGTGTGCATGTGTGCACTTGTGTGCGTACCTGCCTGGGTGTGTGTGTGTGTGTGTGTGTCTGTGAGCATGTGTGTGTCCTGTGTGAACACTGTGCAGATCAGCTGGCTGGGTCTGTTTGCAGTCAGCTCCTCTGCCCACTCACTGAGAGTAAACATACTTGTCTATCCCCTTTGATAGTCACCCGGGCGAGGGGTCGTCGCGACGGCTATCACCACCCGCGTGTCGGTGTCTGTCAGCGTGTCAGAGAGTGGGGCCCCTGGGTGAGCTCTGTGGAGGACCACCTCCATCTCCACCCATAAATCATCGGCTCACCAGAGCCCTCATTGTCCCTCTCATACAGCCGTCATCCATCATGAGGGAGGGAGGGAGGGAGGGAGAGAGCTGGGGAGGGTGGGGGGACGAGGATGGGGATGGGGACGGGGATGGGGACGCGGGCCTCATGTAACGGGACACGGGTGCAGATGCCAGCAAGCAGACACTCACCCACCCAAACACACACACACATTCACACACTCTCTCTCTCTGTCACACACACACACAGACAGACACACATACACACACACAGACACACACACTCTCAGCAACAGATACAGATACAGACACACACACTCTCAGCAACAGATACAGATACACACACACACATATACATACGCACACACACAGATACACACACACACACACACATGCAAACACATATACATAGGCACATATACCGACACACATACACACAGATACACACACTGACACACACACACACACACGCACGAACGCACACTCACACCAATGCACCCAACCCTCCCCCACTTCCCCATCCGTCACTGTATACCAGCTTCTACCAAAACTGCACCCTACTGCCACAGATGACAGGCCATTCTTCATGCTGCCATCAACCTTCACCACAAACACTTACACAGTGCTTTCTAGCCATTCATTTAAGGTTTATTTGTTAGTCACACTCTGTTTCATCTGTTTTTTTTTGTAAGTTGATTATATTGTCTATCTGTGTGCTCATTGTTGGCCTACTGCAAATAGCTTTGCACGCCCACTTTACCACTGGGCATCGGCTGCTTAGAGAATGTATACATGGATGGCAGTTTAGCAAATGAAGCTTTATGCTAAGTGAGGGGAGCAAATGAAGAAGTATGTGCAGTTAGCTGGTGTGGCCCAATGAGCCTAGCGAGGAGACAGACATAATGCAGATTTAATGTAATGGAGGCCGAGGAAACGCATCCGAGATGTCGGCGCTTCTGTCGTGAGTAACTGGTTGCAGGTGGAAGGGCCCCCATCTTCCATCCATCCATGAGCTATTTTCAGACTCCACTCCCATTAACTATCAAGAGTCAAGGCCGAGGACAGCCGCGAGCAGAAGACCCACTTTTTTCCAAGTCACAAACAAATGTGCTTCTCAATCTATCTCTCTCTCCCTCAATGTGTGAGTGTTTGTGTGTATGTGTGATGTGTGTGCACACATGTGTGTGTGTGTGTGTGTGTGTGTCTGGGGGGGGACCTTGAGCATCCGAGGCTGCCTTCTCTTGGCTTTGATAAGTAATTACCGCAGAGTTTACCGTCCCTGACCCCTCTGTCACAAACCAATCACGCGCCAGTCACCAACAGGACAAGACATCTGTCACAAGCATTTAAAAACTCGGGATTCTCAGCCTGAGTTTTTTTTTTTCACAACATACTCTCTGGTCATCACGCACAGAATGCTGTTTGTCGGTCCATTAATTCCCTATTGCTGAGGAACATACAAACATTTTAAACACAGAATTCCGGGGTTTTCCACAAGATGCTCCGGTCATCAGGCACAGAATGCTGTTTCTCTGTCCATTTATTTCCCCCACGATTGTCGAGGTACAAGAATCTCAGCTTCATGCCACCTGTTTCTGCTCACCTGTCGAGGAAGCCGGGAAAGGACAGCGTGCAGATTACCGTACTGAGTGACAAGAGCGGCGATGAGGTGGTCAGATTATGCGGAGGATGACAAATTGTAGTAACATGAATAGCAGGGGGGGGCTGATAAATAATGCATGAGTGAGAGGGATGGGAGGCAAGGGTGAGGCAAAGTCAAAGAATGGCCCTCTCTGCTGCTATGCCAGTCTCAGGCCAAATATTCCCCCAACCTATAATTACACACACACACACACACACACACACACAGCCTCACACATACTGTATATGTATACACACATATACACAAACATACTGATCAGAGGCTACAGGTGGAAAGTAGCATGTCCTGGCTTAAACCTGGTACAAAACATCTTTCCGCAAGGTTAATGTTTTATTGTACACTGTCCCTGTCAAAATAAATAAAAATCAAATAATGTTCATAAACACAAACATCTACCAATATACTCACACATACAGACACATTCATGTTCTGCCATACAAAATGGAACACACACACACAGCAACACACACACAGCTACCACCAAACCACCCTGGGAGGCATCACTTGACGCTAATTTGATTTTTAATTTGACGCGACTTCTCGGCTAATCGCCTGAGCTCCCGATTAATTAATCGGATCTGACTTGTGCTAATTTCTTGTGCCCACAGAACCCCCCTTTTCCATTCCCCCCAACCATGGAACAAACAAACAAAACCAGAAAGACAGGGGGCTACATGGTGGTGGTGGTGTGTGTGTGTGGTTGGAGAAATGGGGCTGACACGCTTGTGGACACAATCCAGCGGTGTGACACACTTGTGCTGGACTGATCTGCTCCCGAGGGGCACCAGATGGAGACAGGCTCCGACAGGTGGCACAGTGCAGTGCTCCCTCTCGGGGGAGGGTGGCATGGGGGACCGAGAGCTGCCACTACGGCCCCCCTCATCCACACGCACATCCGCACAGCAACACAACAGTGGCACGAGCTGCAGGGCTTCAACATGGGGAGAAGTAAAAACCTCAGCCGAGAGCCTTGTCATTTGTGTCCCCCACCGCATCCACCCACCCACCCGACCACACACACACACACACACACACACGCGAACACACACACGAACACACACTCTTCCGCTGATCCACACGGCAAACCGGGCATGGCACCAGTACCCTGCCAACGGGCACCAAAACTAATTACGGCCACAGCTTGCGAGCCGAGAGGGGGAAGACGAGCTGGCCGACACAGCGAAGGAGGTCACAAAGTCTTTTCTGACCGGCAGCAGTGGCAGCGGTGGCAAGCGATGGCAGTTACGCTGGATTTGGGTCAGCCTGCCATTTCTGCACTGTTCTGGCTCATGGACGACTTACGTAAATGCTCCACTGTGAGAGATGGACCACAGAGAGAGAGAAAGAGACAGAGAGACAGGCAGACAGACAGACAGATGGAGAGAGAGAAAGAGAGAGAGAGAGACAGACAGAGAGGGAGTGATAGAGAGATAGACAGAGAGAGAGAGGCAAGAGTGAGTAAAGAAGTGAGAGCCTAAATGTAATCTATTCAAAAAGCTGGGAAGAATGTTCCAGGGTGGCTTTCTGTGTGAGCTTTCACTGCATCGGAACTCTTGATGTTTTTTTTCTTTCCTTTTGAGATTTCATTTTCAAACCAAATAACTTTAAAAATGGATAAAGTTTTGAGTGCTTCTTGGAAACCAGGCACTTTATTTTGCAGAGGGATTTTAGGGGGCTGAGTGAAAAGAGGGAGGGATAGTTTTTATTTACTGTGCCAAACATTTGGAGACGGCAAGAGAAAAAGCGAGAGCGAATCAGCAGCAAAACACAGAAAAAAGGAGAGTGCAATCGTTTCATCTCATCTCCTCTTTGTGCTGAGAATAAGAGAGAGAGAAAGGGAGTGAAAGAGAGAAATGGAAAGACGGACGGAGTGAGTGAGTGAGCAAGCAAGCGGAGTGTTGTGGAGGAGAGGTTCGGGTGCTTCTCTGACGGCCCACACACTTTGCTTTGAGTGACACACACACATACACACACAGACATAAACACACACACACACACACACACAAACACACACGCACACCCGCGTGCACACACACACACACAAATACACGCACGCAAACATACACACACACATGCGCGCACACACTGACCTCTACCCTGCACCACCGCTCAGACGCACAGCAGCCTACGCTTCCCCAGTATCCAGCTCTGCCTGGCTAGAGCACCGTGCCTCTCAGAGCAGCCAGAGGATGAAAAGGAAAGCATGAAGGCGAGGAGAAATAGCATGTATGCGGGCTTACACACACTAACAGAAAAGCAGAAAATCTGTGAAGAATGTGGAGCAAACAAATAGGCACACATGCACTAATACTCAGACACACATTCATGCATACAGGAACATACTGGAAAAGGCACATAGATGCATGCACGCACGCACACACACACACACACACACACACACACACACACACACACACACACAGCATTACTATATACCCTCTTTTAAAACAACACCCAATCATGGGGGAGTGTGGTCCAAACATGTGGTGGATAACGCTACTTAACCCCCCCATCCCTCCATAATTCCCCCCTTTTCCCAGAATTCCTCTGGGTGTCTCTCAGTCTTTGGCAGCACTGCCAAAGGTAGCGGATGGATGGATGGACAGTAACTATCCACCATCTTTGGCACTGCTTCTGGGGACAGGGGGTGGAGGCGCCTTGCTCAAGGTTGCTGGGTGCAAAAGGAAGGAGGGAGCAGTGCAGAGTGGAGGGTGGATGCACAAAAGATGGATGGACAGAGAGTAGAGGATGAAGAGCAGAAGCGCCACATGGACGTGTGAAGCGAGTGCACAGGATGGCAGTGGGAGGAGAGAAAAAAAAGAGAGAGAGAGATAGAGCAGAAGAGAGGCACTGAGCATGTGGATGGAGTATACATCTATATGAGGGTGATAATGAGAATGCATATATGAGATTGACATGTTTGTGCCAGGGCAGTGGTGTGCATGCATAAAAAAGCAATTTTATGTAATGTATGTGTGTTTATGTCTCATAAGCATGAGGATGCAAACACCATATATGTTCATATATTCATATTTGTGAGTACATCTGTGTTTATAAGTGTTCTTGCATGTGACCGTGTGTGTGTGTGTGTGCATGAATGTGTGTGTGTGTATGTGTGTGTGTGCGTGTTCATGTATGTGCTGAATGTGTGAGTGCATTACTCAGGCCCTCCATTACACTTTGAGCACACACAAATGTTGGGCCACCTGTTAGCCTCCCGCGGCATTGTGGGTATGTGGGGGTGCGGCGCGTTAGACAGAAGCTCAATCTGGGGCCAGCGCTCTCTGCCAGGGAGACTGAGAGATTTACAGACGCCAGAGATGACGAGAGAGGAGGGAGGGAGGGAGGGAGGGGGAGAGAGAGAGAGAAAGAGAGAGAGGGAAAGAGAGGAGAGAGAGATGGTGAGAGAGAAAGGGAGAGAATTTGAATTTGAGAAAGAGAGAGAGAATGCAGAAAGAGAGAGAGGGGAGAACAGACAAATGAAAAGAGAAAGAGTTATAAAGAAAAACCAAGAAAGAGATCAAGGAGGGGGGGAGAGGTAAGGTCAGAGAGGAGATGGAGATGTAAAGACAAAGTGAGAGGATAGAGAAAGAGAGACGAGAAGAAAAAGAGAAAGAGAGCCCACAGTGGCACAGAAAGCATCCGTAGCCTCAGATGAAGTCAGCTCTTGACAAATCATCTCATCTAACACCACTAATGAATTCATCACCACTGACATGCCAAGGCTCTCTCTCTCTCACACACACGCACTCTCACTTACACACTCACACACATACACACAGAGTTGTCCCATGGGCCAGGGGAATGTCAGACATTAGGAGAAAGGGGATAAAATTAAAGGATGTTTTGGAAAACCTAGGATACGTCTGCATGCCTTCATGTGCACACTGGTCCTATTTTACACTGTTACAGAAGAACTCACTATAAGCAAGGGCTCTGGTTCATTGTGTATGTATTCATGGAAATGTGTCGTACTGTGTATGTGTGAGCATGTATATGCGTATAAACAGTACTGTATGCATGTGAGTGTGGGAAAGAAAAAAACCTTGTGCGGGTAAAAGCGTACACGGGTTTGTGTGTGTGTGTGTGTGTGTGTGCGTGCCTGCGTGTATGTGTGTGTATGTAGCGGGGGGGGTGGGGTGTGTGTGTGTGTGAGGTGCTGGTGAGTAAGTGTGCACATTTACATGTGCAAGGCATGTGTGTGAGACACACCCTACTGTGCATGTGAGGGAACAGGAACAGATTTCCACCTCCAGTGGTGGAGGAAGTATTGAAGCTTAGTACATAAATACAAAGTACAAATATCCCACAACACATGTACTCAAGGAAAAGTAGAAGTTCTACATCATGCCTAAGTAAAAGTATTAAGTATTTACTTTACTTTAAAATTTACTTTAAAGTATTTTTTTTAAGTGAAAGCACTCACGCGGTGGGTTGTCTCATTGTCTGGGCTGTGCCATTTTGATAAAGAGTGTAGATATACTGATGTATGCCTTTGCTAATGTTACTGCTTACTAGCAACTATACAATATATGTCAACTGGAAAGGTTGGTGTCCTTATTGTGCATGCTCTCTGCAATAGCCTACTGTGCATGCTCTAAGTTTGAATAACAAGTTATCTACTAGGTAGCCAGTAATTTACCATTAAGCTAAAGCAGTTAAGACATTATATATTTTATATATTTTTAAATCATTTATTTACTTGCAAAACTATTCAAAACACTGTGCTCTGTTAAGAGCAGTAAAAGGAAAATGCAACAACAACCAAACACTAGTCAGAAAATATGGCAGTAGGCCTACAGGTATGAGTGCTATCCTGAGTCCTTTAAACTTTGTATCAACAGTACATTCTGTTCAACAAGAGTTGCTTTCCAACGCCCTTTACCCCAGCCTGCATGAAAAAACAAATGTAATCTAACTGTAAAATCAGTCAATACAAAGTTTATGCTCCAACTATTGCAGAAAAAGTAAAACAAAACATCGACCTAATAATGTGTAATACAACACGTCGAGGGAAAAAAAGACGTCCCCTGGCATTACAAAACAACCCTTTCAGTAGACCAAAATTGTACGGCCTGAAGCGCCATAGGAAAGACGCAACTCTGACATTACCTTGCAGCTTTTTCCTACCGCTACGTTAAAAAAAACAATGAAGCTACACTGGTGTGATTTTGATGCCATTTCTCTATGTGGACAGTTATTTCGTTAAATAACAGTATCTCATACCGTATAATATGTACGCAGAACATTAACTTAGCATACTTAGCTTTATGCTTATGCATATGCATGCATTAACTTAGCAAACGTAGCTTTATGCATGTAGCATAACATAGCCGATAGCTTTACCTCTATATGTTTCTTCAAATATGAAGGGGGATGTTTAAAATGCCAACAGTTCTTTGGGTTCAGACAGACATGGGATACACTTAAAACGCCAGGATTCATTCTTTGCTCCTCTGAATTCAAATAACTGAGCTCGCTTAGTTCACTCTTCGCTCTTGGTCCATGTTGAATGCCTTGTCTTCTCAAAATCATCAAGCCAGTCCACTAGCTCGTGCTGCCACCAAACGCGCGATCTGCCATAACTAACGCTAATAGTGGCACGTGAATGCAAGTTTTTGAGAAAATTATGTTCATAACATGTAACAAATAACGGCATACATTATTGTAGAAATGTAGTGAAGTAAAAAAGTACAAATAATTGCTGCAAAATGTGAGTAAAAGTATGCATTATTTTTTACTTAAGTAAAGTACAGATACATAAAAAATACATAAGTACAGTATACTCAAATACTTTGTTACCACTGTCCACCTCTGTGGATGAGTGTATGTGAATATATGCTGTGCATTTGTATGCATGGAGGAGAGTATGCATGTGCTCAGTAGTGTGTTTGTGAGTGTGGGTGTATGTGGGTGTGTACGTGCGTGCACGTGTGTGTGTGCATATCTGTGTGTGTGTGTGTGTGTGTGAGCATGTAAGCGATGCAGTCAGGGGCCTGTCAGCGTGGAGTCAGAGAGCAGGCTGATCACAGGGCTTCTGTGTGTTTGAAGTCTCTGTGGGACTGACAGCTCTGCTCTCCCCATGGGAAACACATCCTCTCCTCTTCTCTTCTCTACGCTCCGCTCCTCTCTTCTCTCTTATTGCCTCACTCGCTCTCCTTCGCTGGCTGCATTATCGTCATTCACTTCTCTCCCCACCACTTTTTCTCTGTCTGTCTCTGCCTCTCTATTTCTCAGCTCAGTGCATCTTGATCTCTTTCCTTTTTTGTTGAGTATGAATGCACAGTGTGTGTGTGTGTGTGTGGGTGAGAGAGAAAATTTGAAGCTGATTTTGGAGACAGATGTGTATGTGTTTGCATTTGTGTGTGTCTATGTACTGTACATGTATGTGTCTTTGTGTGTTACTTTCTCTCTCTCTATGTGTGTGTGTGTTTGTGTCTGTGTGCGCATGTATATGTGAGAGAGAGACACTTGTGACACCAAGTAAATGCGAAAGGTCCAAGGGGGGAGCACAGCTTCCTCTCCTGAGACTATGAGTGGTGTGTGTGGTGTGGTGAGGGACAGACACTGGGGGCTTTGTGACAAACTGAGGAGGCCTGATAGTGTCAGCGAGACCAAGATGTGCCGCTGCTGCTGTCTCCGCTTGGCAGCTGTCCATGGTCCTACTCAGCACTGACACTATCTCCGCATGACATCTTGTGCACAATGCTGTACATGACGATGGTGTGTGTGTGTGTGTGTGTGTGTGTGTGTGTGTGTATGAGAAAGTGAGTGTGGGCGGGTGCATGTGTGAGTGTGTATCTTAGTATATGTGTGGGTGTGGGTGTGTGTGTGTGTGTGTGTGAGCATGTGTGTGTGCCTGTGTCTATACAGCTGCCGGAGGTCAAAGTGCACACAGATTTTAATCTTTAATTTTGCAGGCCTATCAGCAGACAGTAATCTGTCACTGGGTTATGGATGGAGCTCAGGTGGCTGTCAAAAAGCTGTCTGCTCCATTTCCAGACCAGATCTGTCATCACATCCCGTTTCTCTCTGTCTCCTCTCCTCTCCTCTTCTCTCTTCTCTCTCTTCTCTGCTCTCCCTCTTTCTCTCTCTCTCTCTCTCCTGTCTCTCTTTCTTTCTCTCGCTCTCTCTCTCTCACTCTCCCTTTTTTTCTCTGTGCCTGTTCTCTCTCTCTCTTTTGTCTAATGCCTTAATGCATAATACTCACCGGAAATGAATCTATGTATGCAAATCTGTGCCCAAATCATCAGCGACAAACAAACGAGTCATCCATCACTGACTACAAGCTCCATGCATCAGCAGGCAGCCACTAACAACAGTCACACACTCCATCACAACGTATCCTCGTCTACCTCCTTCTCTCTCTCTCTCTCTCTCTCTCTCTCTCTCTCTCTCTCTCTCTCTGTTAAGTATATAAGGGTTTGGGAATGTTTTTTTGCTGCTTTCTTGAGTTTGGTGGTCTATGTTCTGCTACCTGTGTTCTTGAAAATGATATTGGTGCATGATTGATGGACGGTGTTTTAATAAAGATGTTTTCAATCTCTCTTTTTCTCTCTTCCTCTCTCTCTCTTTCTCTCCCTTTCTCTTTTTCTGTCAACCCTTTCCCCTCACCCCTCTTCAGTCTACTTGTTTACTTGCTGATGTTGTTGACTTGTTTTTATTGAATTTGCTACATACTGTTTTCCTCCTTTTTTTACCCTTTGACTCTATTTATCATGCACCCTGCTCCCCCTGCCCTCTCCTTCTTTTCACCGTTGTGAGTGTTTGTGGCTTTCAGACCCTTCATTCCGAAAGTTAAAAACATATTTTTATGTTATTTTCTATTTTTCAGGAGCATCTCAGAGCTCAAAGAGTAAAGCAGAGTATTGACAAAGCCACGATATGAATTTAGGACATGAATTTAGCTGCTGTCAAATAAATGCTGTATATTAAATTTAGCACAATATTAAATTCAATAACATGAATTTCATTTTGAATACATGTGTGCACACTGTTTCTGTCAAGATGTTATTGTAGAATTACTTCCACCTTTTGTAAGCAATCAAAATGGAGAGATATTGTGAATAAACGCATCAAGTTAGAGGATGTACTCAATATTAAAGTTGACGCCAGTTTAAGCAAAGCAAATCTAAACTATGTAAAAGCTTATTTTTTAAACAGACAAGTTCCTGGAATGGAAAGAAAGGCGTTGTAATGGATTAGAACCCAAAGAGGAGAAAGGAGGGAAAAAACGCTCCGGCGCTAAGCAGCTGAAATTCCCCTGAAGCTGAGTCAGGCTGCTCTCATGTTGCTTTTCTGGCAAGGGAGGATGCTACAACTGAACACACACACACACACACACACACACATACAGTATGCACGCACACACACACACTTATACAGACATTGCAGACATACATATACTTACATATACCAACACCCAACCCAGACACACCCACACTTACAAACATGCACACATAACCACAACCATACACACAGACACACACACACAACCACAACCACAACCACACACACTACACACACTCCCCTAGCTAACTTAGAAACTCCAAGCTCTGTGTGTCTCAGATGAAAGCAATGCCAGGGACTGTCTGCCTGACTTAAGTGGATTTGGCTTGGTGCGTGTCTCACTAGCCCTGCGGTGTGTGAGGCCTGTGTGTAGGTGTGTTTCAGTGTGTGTGTGTGTGTGTGTGTGTATGTGTATGGTGTGTGTGTGTGTAGGGTGTGCATGCGTGTGTCTATGTATGTGTGTGTGTGTGTGTGTGTGTGTGTGTGTGTGTGTGTGTGTGTGTCTGTGCATGTGTGTGTGTGTATATGTGTGTGTGTGTGTGTAGGGTGTGTGTGTGTAAGGCCTGTGTGTGTGTGTGTCTTGCTGTAAGCTGGGGACCATGTTTGCCCTTCTCTGTCTGCCAGGCTGGCCCCTGCTGAGCTGGTCTGTGGCCGGGCCCCTTGCGTGTGTTTACAAAAGCCTGCAGTCAATGGGTGCTACTCTCCTCTCCTCTCCTCTCCTCCCTTCACTCCTCTCCTCTCTTTTAGTTTCCACTCCTCTATCCATCATTCCCCTCTCCTCTTATGTCCTCCCTCTGTCCTCTCTCCCTCTCTTTTACTTTCCACTCTTCTACCTCTCTCCCTACTGTAGTCGCCCTGTCCTCACCTGCTCCCTTCCCTTCCTTGCTCATTCTCTCCTCTCTCCTACCTTTTTCTGTTTCTACCTTTCCTCTCCTCTCCTGTCCTGTCCTCTCCTCTCCTCTATCCTGCTCTCCTCTGACTCTCCTCTGGTGGGCCTGTGGCTGGAAATGTAACAAAACATTGTTTTGGTGCGTACTGTGTCCACACCATAGAGAACCGCTGTAGGCTACCCTGCAAATTATAGGACCATAAATGTTTGTGGTTAGCCACCCGCAAGATGACCCACCAGCTACTAGCTTACCAGTCTTCCTCTTTTTCTTCATCTCCTTTCTCTCTTTTTACCGCTGTCTGTATGTCTCTCTCTTTCTCTCTCTCTCTCTCTCTCTCTCTCTCTCATTTTCCACTTCACTAACTTCTAACTCAGTGTATTTATTTACTTTTCTCTTTGCCTGTGCAAATACCTTGAAACCTTTGGAGTGTCCATTTAGTGTGCATTTCTTTCGCCTCTCTCTCTCTCTGTCATTCCAGTACTTGGGCTAATCCCCACATGTGTGGGTGTTGTTTTTCCCCCTTTAGCACCATGAAAACATGACCAAAAAAAGCAGAGTCTGTTTGGGTCGCAGGCATTTGCTGTGTTTTTTATTGGGAGGTTACTGCGGCATGATATTGTTTTTCGGATGACTAGGTGCCAATAAAATAGTGACGACGGCGTCTGAGTCTTCCCCTCCTTCCCTCTCTCTCACACACACACACACACACTCTCTCTCTGTCTGTCTTTCTCTTCCTCACTCTCCCTCCCTCTCCCCCCACCTCTCTCTCTTTCTGTTTAATGAGTTTTCCAAGGCGAGTGTAACGGCAACGCTCTCCTGATGGGAGGCCTACGGGGTGTGTTCCCCCCTGAGACCGACGAGCAGTCGGCCTGTCTGCTCCGAACCACAAGCCTGACCACATCAACCGCCAGACCGACTCGCACATTTACTCTCTCTCTCCCTCACTCACTCTGACTGACTGACTCGCTCTCTCTCTCTTTCTCACTCTCTCTCTCTCTCTCTGTGTTTCTCTCTCTCTCTATCCCTGTTTCTCTGTTATCCCCCTCTCTCCCCTGCCCCTCACTGTGTGCGAGTGTTTCTTGTAGATGCTTATGTAGACACAGGGTCTCCACATTCAGTCTCTCCGCGTCTCTCTCTCTCGCTTTGAATATTTCTGGAGTGAGACACGCTTAGATTTTGGTATTGGCAGTGACGGCCTGATTTCCATAGTTGTTAAGGTAGTGTGGGTCGCCTCGGTGAGGCCACGCTGGGTGAACAGATAGAACAGGGAGTGCCTCTCAGCCTCGGCCTGCTGCTGCCGCTGCTGCTGCTGCTGTCACCAGGGGCATGTCAGGGCCCATCTGTGTGCCACATGTCTCTTGTTTTCTCTCTGTCTCTGTCTGTCTCTCTCGCTTTCTCCGCCACAGACAGGCCAGCTGCACACATCTGCCGCATCGCACTTCCTCTCTGACATCTTTAAGTCCTTCTGTCTTCCCTATGCCCCTCTCAAACTCTAAATGATGTCTCTCTCTCTCTCTCTAGATGTCTGTCTGTGTCCCTCTTTCCTCTGCCTCTTTGTCTTTTTAATGCTCCTAATCTCTGTCTCTGTCTCTTTCTTTCTCTCTCCTGTGCCATTTTTTTTACCCTTGTTCTTTCTCTCTCTGCCTCTCTCTCAATCTCTCTCTCTGTCTTTCTCAGCCTACGTCTCTCTCTCTCTCTTTCTCTCTCTCTCTCTCTCTCTCTCTCTCCCTACGTATCATCCAATCTTGTTTATATCTGGTCTCTAAACAGAGGTTGGTCTACAGTAAAACAGGACTTTGAGGCTAATTGGTGTGTGTGTGTGGACGTTACTGTTGACCTGTCCAAGAAACAAGCCCTGACGTGGCCACAGGCAGCCTCTACAGAGGGAGCCTCTATCTGCCTGGGAGGAGAACTGAGCCCTGCTGGCATCAGAAACCCTCTCTAAGCACTGCCAGCCTCTGGCAAACATGCTCAGAGAGAGGAAGAGAGAGAAGGAGAGAGCAAGAGAAAGAGAGGAGGAGAGCTGGTCTCAGACAAGCTTTGGTTCTGACTGACAGCTCCTCCGGGGATCGACTTGTAAAACAAGGACTTGTTGGGTCTTTTTTTTTCTCTGCATCACCCTCTGATGACTTCCAGGAGTGTAAGCATGGAGCCATGACAAGAGCAGACAGTGCGGCCGTGAGCAGCTCCCATGGGAGATGTCCATGTTTTTCCGTAAGGGATCGATGGTGTAACACCGCTCGCTACAGTACTCTGACGCTGACTCATGTGTTTTGGTTGCGTAACCTTCTTCTCTGTGCCATGGAGGCAGATCCTTCAAAAAGAAAAAAAACACACACACACTCACATACACACACACAGGCTTCACAACTTGTCCATTGTCTTACCCTGACTTTCCAGCAGATCATACAGGAGCATGTTTAGGTTTTCTGTTCTTTGTTTCTCTCTTTGCCTATTTCACTTTTCTTCCCTCTTCATCTCTGACAAGCACCCACACACACACACACACACACACACACACTGCCAGCCTTCATGACTCCTTTCCTTATCCTCCTAAGCCTTGGCCTTGATTCTAGGTATCCCCGAGCCACCTCCTGACACTTTCCAACTCAGCCTCTGAGCCTGTGCAGTCCGCCCGTCAGTCCGTCAGTCAGTCAGTGCCTGGTGGGACCCACCCTAAAGCTCCCCCCTGTCACTCCCCTCCAGCTCCCCTTTAACAACAAAATAGCACCGGCGTATGGCGGCTGTAATAAAACTCAACACATTCGAACGTGAATGAAGCTCTATGGGGAGATAAAAGCATAGGCAAAGGGGTGCGACCCACATAGCATCGGCTCGCAATAAATTTAGTTCAGGCTCCACTGGTCTGGTCTGGTCTGGTCTAGTCTGACGATCGCTCACTCGCTCACTCACTCGTGCACCAGAGAGAGTTCCTTAAAGGAGGCCGCCGAGTGGGACGAGACCCTGCTGGTAATCAGAGCGGAGCTGTTGACAATGTGGAGCCCTTCAGCCGGGGAGGCTGGTTTGCGCAGCACAGTGGAACCCCTCCTGTCAAGCCTGGCAGGGTCTTCAGGGTGGGTGGGGTAGGGTGGGGTGCTGGGAGTACTAGTGCGCAAAACCTTGAGACTCTTCATATGTCTGAAAACTTTGAATGCAGTCTTGGATGTACTGTCATTGCTAGTACTAGACTAGACTGTGTAGGATCCTTATTGCTTTCCAGAAATTTAACAATATATTTCATGGCTACATAGAGTACAGTCCGTTGTAAATTTTTGGACAGCATCTTGGCTGGCAAATCTGGCCTACAACGACTTGTGTCCAAGGTTTTCCAAGATGCATATTTATCTGCTGCATTTATATACAAGCCAAAGTTTTTGTTGTGCTACACATAAAGAAGTCCAGATGACTCTCCCTGGATCAGAATAACAACTACAGACCAACAGTGGAGCACTGTCACAGGATAGACTTGGAGGAAAGGAGCTAACAACAGAGATTGTTAATACAGATGCTCTGCTAACTAGCAACACATGTGCAGCAGAAACCTCAGCTAGCCAGAATGCTTGCTTTGTGTCAGTGAACAGGATCCAAAAGAAACTGCTGGAGGTAACTCACATATGATGTACTTCCTGCAACAATCTGCTGCAGTGAATGGCGTCAGCAATGCAACCTCTTTTGGAATGCATTCGGAGAGGATTACCTAAAAGGTAGCTGGCACTAGATTAGCTGATGTCAACACAGCACATGTGAGGTTCATTAGCTTGGAGTGCGACAAGTTCATCCAACGTGAACATAATATGGCAACATATGGAGACATAGGGACCTATCCATGGTGTTTATAATATGGTGTGGTATGAAGACACAGCAGTAGTGGGTAGAGGTGCAGCTGCAGTTGTGCAATAGGACATTTTGGAAAGTTGGCATTTAAAAGAAGTGTTAGACACTTGCCCACACACACACACACACACACATACACACGGACACTAACACACACACACACATGCGCATACTGGCAAGGGCTCCCACAAGTATACACACAAATAGCAGCAGTATAAAGACTTGCAGAGGATTGCATGGGCATCAGATGGGCATGGCTGTGTTAATAGTGAATAATAATTAATGACAAAAATACAAAATCAATACATGCTTCCGAAGCAGCTCATAACGGTAGCATTCAAATACAGAATTGATGGACGGGATAGTTCACCGACTGGACAGTGATAATACTTGGCTTGGCTGTTTTTTTTAGAAGTAGCTGGAAAGTCCATTGGAAATAGCTAAACTCTTCAACAAATATGGGTGTGGTATATGAACTGTTCCAAAGTTTTCTTTTTCAAGATTGACACTTATAATGGTCCTTTGGCGAAACAAAGTTTCCCATGCCTATCGGATGGGGGTTTCCCCTACCACTGTACTGTAGCTTGCATCCATTCAACATCTTCATATCCGCTCCTTAATGTAGAGTAACACTAGACCCTAATCCACATTACCCAGCTTATCCATCATTTTAAAAAATCGCTCACTGCTTGGTTTAGATGGAGAATAATCTTGACAGGAAGGATATCTCGCACTCGCTGTCTCTCACTACTCCACGCAAGGGTGAGCCAGTAGCCTGGACCTGACCTTTGAATGTGAGAGGCTGAGGTCCTCTACCACCCACTGGGACCAGCAAAACCACACCATGCCTCATGTACAAACACAGCACAGTCTTTTCTTTCCCTGCTTGGTTTGGAACGCTAAACTGGTGGCCCAGAGTTTTGACTGGTGTGGCCAGAGTTGCGGGTCATTTGACTTATTTATTTATTTATTGTGGTGGGATCTCCGCCGAGCAGCAGTGAGGATGCGGTCGGCTGGGTTTGGCAAAGGAGCTCCTGGAGCGAGCGGTGAGGTAATTAGGGACTTACCGAAGCCGAACGCTGCCGGGGCGGGGATGGGCGCCGCCTGGACCGTGGTGGAGGTGTACAGGCCGGTCACCAGCAGGCCGTCAAAGTAGGTGCTGGTGGAGATGGTCACTAGAGGAGACACAAAGGAGATTACAGACACTGAGTTAGGCTGAGTTAGAGAGAATGTGGCTGCGGCTGAAGTGCCCTCGTAGTTTATCACAGTGAAAGTATGCGAGGCAATTACTGCAGAATTACCTCACTACTGGGTTTCATTAGTGGCATATGATACATGTGCACAGTAGCCTCGCACTGATAGCACATCGACAAAGCAGAACTCATAAACACACGAACGCTCCCAAAGATGCAAAGATGCACTCATGAAAATGCAATGCATGCACACAAACACACACACACACAAACATACAAAATCATACGTACAGAAACATTCAAACACACACACACACATAAACATACAAAATCATACATACAGAAACACTCTCTCTCTCACACACACACACACAGACAATAGCAGACACACTTGCAGGCACACACACACCCACGCACACACACACACACACACACACACACACACACACACACACACACACACACATACCCAACCACTTACACAAACTCACACAGGCACAGACTACAGCAGAGTGCCTTCTCTCCCTAAACCCTTAATCAAATGCAAAGGTGTTTTGACAAAATGCCCTTTATTTTATATTACAATCATATTAGCACATCCATCACTGTCTACCTGGCAGGCACACGCAGAGGTTGTTATTCTCAGCTCTGGCTGGCGTTATGAATCATTGATTAGAAGGCATTTGAAGGGTGGGGGTAGGAGGGTGGGGGGTGGTAATATCACTTCATGGAACAATCTAGAAGAGACTAAGGATGTGCTTGGCCATCGGACACCCTTTTACAAGCTAACATGACCGCAGGCAATAACGCAGGTTGTGACAGGGCAACCCACATTCGATCAGATACTCTGATAGGCCAACGGGCCAGGCTGCTGGCAGTGCGCACATGCTGCTAACGAGCTCACAGGACAGGTGTTGATGAATAACACCACCCCTACACACACACACACACACACACACACACACACACACACACACACACACACACACACACACACACACATTCCCCCACCCCCTTTCGGGGTGAGTTGGGCATAGATGTATGTGTATGTGTCCGTGTGTGTGTGGTTGGGGAGGGGGTGGGGTGTAAAGCCCCCCAGGGCAGAAGATGCTGCACCTTCCGATGCCACCCACACCACAGATGGCAGCTGTCAGGGCGAAGTGTGCTTGGCCCCAGAGAGCGGCCACTGACTGGAAGTGACATCAGAGCCTCAGCCACTGCAGGGTGCAAGGACTCCAGGGGAGCAACAACAAAGCACAACACGTCCCAGCTATATAAAGGAAGAGCCTCAGGCCTTATATATGATTATAACAGTTTATGTGGGAAGCAGTGAAAGGCCTCCAGAGTGTTTACTTGTAAGAAGC
The DNA here is from genome assembly GCA_030347295.1 of Setipinna tenuifilis. Classification (NCBI taxonomy): domain Eukaryota; kingdom Metazoa; phylum Chordata; class Actinopteri; order Clupeiformes; family Engraulidae; genus Setipinna; species Setipinna tenuifilis. Next base: position 24,391,554 of record CM059268.1, on the reverse strand, counting down.
GGAGCACAGCTGGACCACGTACTGTGTTTACGATGCAACATATATCCAGGGGTGTTGAGGGGGATAAATGCATGTAAACAATGATTACTCACATTTTTAGCCTTTTTTTCCACCTATTTAGGGTTGCTAATGTTAGAACATGTTACATCTACCAATGTTTTTTTTTATTACTACACCACAGTATGTACAGCACTTATACATCATGGACCATGTACAAAACGATGAGTTATAACGCACTCTGAAATAGGAAGAATCTTTCCTCTTATCACATGAATACATGTTTTCAACAATTTCCTGATCAATGTCTCAGGCTGAACTGCCCTTTGATATAGTCTTTACAAGTGACTATATTTTGGCCCGAGGAGGCTTAGCAGGTTCATCTTTTATTGAAGTCATGGATTTTTCGTCTAAACACAAAAACGACAACAGTAACGGCTAACAATGTTGAAGACAAGGGGCAAAAAAAGGAAAGAGTTGCCATGGCGCTGGCTTTTGAGCCCGAGGAGTCCCGGCTGGCCCACACCCAAGAGCTCGGATCATGACGCATGGGGGATAACCAGTTCAAAGACGATCCACTCCCCCCCCAACAAAATACAGGCAAGTAGAATGCCTCATAAAAATAAAAAAAGCCCCAATAAGAAAGGAAAAGAGAAAACCGTGGCTATTATCTGCCCTTTAGACTGACTCCTCACACGTCTGCACAGGATAAAGAAAGTGGTGTTTAAAAGCAGGAGGAACGTGGGTGTGTGTTAATGTATCTGTGTCTTTGTGTGCGTGTGTGTGTATATGTCTGTTCGTGTGTGTGTGCATGAGTGTGACTAAGGGGGGCTATATTTTTGGATTGTTTGTGTGCATGTTTCTTTGAGTGTCTAAATGTATAATGAGGAGGGCTCTATTTAAGGGTATCTTGGGTTGCAAATGGGGATGATTGTGTTTGAGGTCTCTGTGAGTATGTATGTGACTATGCATGTGTGTGTGTGTGTGTGTGGGTGTGTTTATGTGCAAGCGTGCGTCTGTGTGTGCATGCCTTGGGGTTGTGCTGTGGGCTGTGGGCCGGGTGTAGATGAGGCTGACTCCCTCCGTGTGTCTGCCCGCGTGTCTACAGAGGCCGTCTGGAGCGCTCGCTCTGGTCAGCCCTGCGTCTCTCCCCTCTTTCCTGTGGGCTCCTGAGTGTCTTTGTTCTCTTGCTCAATAAAAAGACTCATGGCTCATGTCTCCTGGATATATGCAGCTTTTTGGTTTTGTTGAGTGTCTGTCTGTATTTTTCTGTGTGTGTGTGTGTGTGTGTGTGTGTGTGTGTGTGTGTGTGTGTGTGTGTGTGTGTGTGTTTTTGTTTCCTGTGTGTGTGTGCGTTTTAACCGCACCCCCATAATCACTTGGCTCTGCCTCTCTCTCCTTTATCACCTCTCTTACTCCCTTCCCCTCCATCCCCTCTCACCTAAGCCCTTGAATAATTCAGTCCACCTTTTCTTTTCCCCGTGTAGATCGCAAACCTCTAAGCTTCGCCTCCACACGGTCGGAACCCAAAATAAAGCCTGACTCACCTACACACAAATGTAATCCTCTGTGGATTTATCTCCAGAAAGATTCACTTATGAAGTGTTTTAAAGAAAGAGAAACACACTAGCTGGGTTTCATTTTAAACATTACCATCAACAGAACTGGTTACACTTTATTGTTACTGTCCCTATTACATCAATTAGGTACAGTGTAAGTGTGTAACAATATGTATCATTATGAACTTACACTGTGCCTTAGGGTTAGTGTTAGGTATGCACAGCATATTGCATGCTGTTACATGTAAACACACAAAAAAAGGAATCGTAAAATACCACAGAACTCACTACCGACCCTAAAGCTCAGGAACATCTCTGTCCAAACCGGGATTTGTTAGTTCTTGAGGTTTGTGTTTTTGGTACGTATCAGAGGACCAAACAACAAGCTCACTGTTTCAGGGTTATGGAAAAGATAATATCTATATTTAAAATGATCTAAAACAGACACGCGCAAACATTCACATTATTGTCCCACATGAGCAATTCTCAGTGCTCAAGATCAGATAGGAGTTTTCCTTTGGCTAACTTACACTGATGCTTCACAGAGTAGTCTACGTCACTTCCACACGTGGACAGTTAAATACACAAACAGACACAGACAAATACACACACACATACACACACACACACACACACACACACACACACACACACACACACACACACACACACACACACATACACACACACCTACACACACACACACACACATACACACACACACACATATATATATAATATATATAAACAGGGTCATATTTTACACTGTGGACTTAACTACAGTGTAGCATGAGTGGTAATATTTGTGGCCAAGAGAAGGAATGCTGGCGGTGGTGACAGGTGGTGGAACAGTGGTGTAAAATGCCCCAGAGACTCCAGCAGCGAAGGAGAGCTGCTGTAGGAGAGCGGCGGAGGACTTGGCCACCTCCACATGGCAAGAAAGAGAGAGAGAGAGAGAAGACAGGGAAAACACTTTGTGGATTGTGTGTATGCCATTACTCATCCCAACCCCAGGAAAATAATTTTTAATGGCATACCAGAATCTCCCCAGGTTTCCACTGCACCGTGACTTCTTTTCTGTCATAACCTCCATTACATACACTTGAAGAATAATGACAAAAACTGTAAAATAGTGGCGTGCCATTATTGGAGACCTGTAACCAATAAAGATTTTTTACAATTTCTCACATGTATGCAGAACCCCATGCTAGTGCTGTGACCACACATAGGCTGCATCCTGCACTGCCTTCTGGTCAGTGCCTTTCACTTGACCGTTACTTTAGTAGCTTCTACATAGCAAACTATCTAGTAGCAGGTACAATTCTGACATGCTACAATACCACCCATCTTTCCTGTCCTTTCCTGCCCCGGAGGTTTTGATGTTGTCCATTTTCGCTAATGAGATAGTGTAGTGTGGTTCGCTTGCAAACTGCAAAATTCTTCCAGAAGTAACAAGCCATCTGGGTACCTTTCGCCTTCTACTGAAAACTTACTGAGGTATTCAGACATACTAGGTTGTGGCTTCCTAATTTTTTGCCTACTATATAGGCAGCTAGTTGGGGTATTCAGATGGTCCCACAGCAGGTCTGCCTACCTTCCTCACTGTACCTGTTCTATTCCCCATCTATTTCTCTCTTCCTTTGTTTCTGTCCGTCTCCCCCAGCATCTCTATGTCTCTATCGCTCAGTGTCTCCCTTGTCAACAGGAGGATAAATCGGTATCGGAGAGGGAAAATACAGGAGGACTGTTTGGGCCACAGGGTAATGTTGGAGCATAAAAACATGGTCCAAAAGAGAGAAAGAGAGAGAGAGAGAGAGGGAGGGATAGTGGGAGAGAGATAAAGAGAGACAGAGTGGGAGAGAGACAGAGCAAGTTGATGACAGAGATAGAGGAGAAGAGTGACGTGGCAGTGTGAAAGATAGAGGAAGGGAGAAAGAGAGAGAGAGAGAAAAAGATAAAAATAGAGAGTAGAGAGGGTTTGGGTGGACTACAAGTGTGATGCCAAGAGCTGGGATCAATAAAAAAGCCTTAGGTAAATTATTTAGACGTGTTTCTAAGGAGTGAGTATGGAGGACGGATTGGGGAAGAAGGGGAGTGAGGGAGAGATCAGATCCATTCACCTGCAGGGGGTTTACACACGCAGTTAAACCTCAGGAACATGCTAGCCTTTGAAGATGCCTGTTAATATTCCTCTCAGCACACACACACACACACACACACACACACACACACACACACACATTTGCACACATGCGCGCACACACATTCTTGCCCACAAATACACACATTCGCATTCATGCACACAAGCATGTACAGACACACACACACACACACACACACACACACAGTGTGTTTTCTATGAAAGAAGTGTCTATAAAGGTGGCAAATGTTAGGTTATGTGCATGCTTGTGTCAGATATTTGCGACAGCAGGTCAAATAAAACTCATGGGGTGCGAATCTGGGTGTGTGTTGGAATTTTAGTGTGTTTATGCTGTCGTGCTATGCTAAGTCGGCATTGGTATGAAATAACAAATATGTTTCATTCGATGCATCTACATTTGGAAATCATTTTTACATTTTTCAGATGTGTTATGTCTGGCCGGGTCAGTCAAATAAATAGTCTTTTACTGGCTGTCTGAATATGTTAAAACACTGACACAGCACCAGGTAACTGCAAGTGGAAAGAGGGAGGGAGGGAGGGTGAGATAGAGAGGGAGGGAGAGAGAGAGACAGACAGGGAGGGAGCAAGACAGCGAGAGAATTGTCATTAAAAGGGGGTGGATGGATGGATGGATGGATGGATAGATAGATAGATAGATAGATAGATAGATAGATAGATAGATAGATAGATAGATAGATAGATAGATAGATAGATAGATAGATAATGTGTGTGTGTATGTGTGTGTCTATGTGCAAGAGAGAGAATTCACAAAAGCACAAGAGAGGGAAAAATGGAGGGAGTTTCTTCAGGCCAGGGATGGTTTTCCCCTTCTTGGCTCAGGCATGCTGAAGAGCATTTCATTTTCCACTCCTCCACTCCTCCTCAGCCATTCCATCCTCCTGTGCTCCCTCATCAAAGAGACCTGTGCTCCTGTATCACCCCTCCCCTCCTCTCCCCTGACTTCTGGCACAGGACACGTGCCCTCCACCTCCCCTCATTAACTGACCTCTTCAATCTGCACCGCAGAAACACCCCCATTCGTCCCTCTCTCCTTTCCTGTCTCTCTCTCTCTCTCTCTCTCTCTCCATCTTTCTCTCTTCTCTTGCTCTCTCTCACATACACACAGACAGACACACACACACACACAAAGACACACACTCTCTCTTTCTTTTCACTCTATTCCTCCTTTCTTTCTTTAATTCCCTGTATTTTTCTTACTTTTTTCTCTTTCCTCCCCTGCCTCTCTTTCTGTTTCAACACCTCTCTTTCCTCTGTGATCTCTCCATCCTAGCTACCTCTTTCCCTCCACCTCTCCCGCCTTTGTGATCTCTCCATCCAAACTGTCTCTTTCCCTTCTCCACCTCCCTCTTCCTCCCTCCCTCTCTCCCTCTCCCTTTCTCACCCTTTCTCTCTCTCCCTCTCTCCCTCCCTCTCTCTCTCCCTCCCTGTCTCTCTCCCTCCCTCCCTCTGTATCTCTCTCTCTCTCTCTCTTTCTCTCTTTGGCAGCCTAACGCCAGGTCTGCCCTGGTCCCGCGCCTCTGCTATGCAATATTGATGGTGTGATGTGGTACGGCTCATTACCAGTGCACAACGCTGTGCGCCTACTCAACTATTGATGGGCCCTGGGGCCACTGGGCTGCCTCACAATGCGCCGCCGGATGGGTCAGGAGAGAGGGAGAGAGAGAGGCACAGAGATAGAGAGAGAGAGAGAGAGAGAGGGAGAGGGAGGGAGAGAGAGAGGGAGGGAGAGAGAGAGGGAGAGACAGAGAAGGCAAGAAAGCAAGGTTGCACTCTGAAAATGTACACAGAAAAAGATGTAGAGAGAGAAAGACAGAGAGTGAATAAGAGTGAGAGAGAAAGAGTGAAAATGAGAGAGAGAGAGAAAGAGAGAGTAATAGTTAGAGAGACTGAGAGAGAGAGAGTGATAGTTGGAAACAGATTGAGATAGAGAGAGAGAAGGAGAGGGGAGAGAGAGTGTTTCTGAAAGAAAGAGGCCCTGAGATATAGACAGGCAGAGGGATGCGCACAGCTCCTAGAACAACACATAAAGGAACAGCAGCAGTGGCGGCGATGGTGGCGGCCAGGGACAACAGTGAGGGTCTGAGGGGCTTCCAAGGAAAGCGCTGGAGCACAATGTCTCTGCACACACACACAGAAAATGGATGCAGGACAAAGAGCATCCGAAAATCTAAAAATGCACACACACACTCACACACAGAGACATACACACAGACACACACAGACATATACACACACACACTGATACACACACACAGACATACACGCGCACACACACACACACACATACTGACACACACACACACACACACACACACAAACCCACTCACACTCGCACACAGAGACATACACACATACACACACACACAGACATACACACACACACACACACACACACACACACACACACACACACACACACACACACACACACAAACCCACTCACAAACCCACTCACACGCATGCACACAAAAAATCTGCCGGAGTTGAGAATTTTCTGCTTTTCTGGAGGGCTTCTTGGCATTGGTCTGTGTTGAAGTGAACTTTTTCACTCAAGGAAAGAGAGACATTTTTCTGCCTCATCTGTTTCATCCCAGCCTTACTGTTTTTGAATAATAAAGAAGTTCAGCATAGCTTTTTCACCTATTTGCCAGAGTGGTGAAATAAATATAAAGCCCCAGAAAGTACTCACTGAGGAAGGCACACAGCACCAGAGTGACTGTGAAATGACAGAATTTTTGTCTTTAAACTTTCATACACATGGAGGTCATGTTTATGTACAGGCCCAGGTGGCATTCAGAAATACATGATGCACTTCAGCATCTCTCTGCCTCAGTAATGTATGCTGACTTTCTATCATTCTTTCTTCTTGTGTCTCTCCTTCACTTTCTGTCTCTCCTTTTCTTTCTCTGTCTCTCTCTGTCTCTGTCTCTGTCTCTCTCTCTCTCTTCATTCTTTCCTTGAAATGAACACATCACAACATGTACATGAACCGAACATGGTGCGTTTGGATCGGTGTGGTGAGCTACATAGCACGCTGGTGACCCGCTCCGATGAATAATTCAGGCCGCACCAGGACGGTGCTCCCCTTACAAGCGGTCTAAGAGAGCCCAGCAGGACATCACAGGCACAGAGACCCAGTTGGAAGGGAGAAAGCCATGACCGTGTATGAGAATGAATATGCTTCAGTTGGATCACTCGTCAGTATTATTTATGAGCTCTGCTCAGTTGCTTTACTGTGATGTCTACTTTACCACAACACCTGTAACATAAGGTAGCATCAGCAAATCTATTATCGTTCAGGTGGTGAGAGACGCTTGGATGCGAAATAAATTCAAAATTAGGGTACTAGGTGTTGATTGGGGGGTACTGTACCCACCACTACCCTCTGTAATGCGAACTACGTTTAAAATAAACATTATATGTTCACTTACTCAAACCAAAAGTTTATGGGAGCTAAATTGGTCTATTTTCACTGTGAAAACTTCTTTTTCACCAGCTGAACCACTGTTTTGAGTGGAACAGCAGGCAAGTGGCTGACAATAGGCAGTATGCTAATAATGGGATGTCTTCCGGTGTTACACCTGTGGACATTCTGTCCACGTTTACAGTCTGCTCTCCACAACATGTCATTGATTTGAATAAGTAATTGAGTTGCACTTAATGTTATTCTTCTTATTCTTCCAAGATTACTAACGTTATGGGAGGTTGATTTGTTGCAATTGAATTGTAAGTCACTTTGGATAAAACCATCTGCCAAGTAAGTAAATAAGATGCTACAGGATGCAGGAAGCTAGATTAGGTACCGATGTGTTTGTGCTTGTGCTTGCACTGCAGGTAATACCGTGAGCTCGACAAAGATTCAGCATACAGTACACGTGGCCAAATCTGCTCCAGGATCACTTTATCACATCCTGATCATATTAGTGGAGAAGAGTAGGAACTTCTTCTTACATACACAACATAACCACAAAAAATACCTCTACAAATGTCTGAGAGGGGTTAGAGACAGCAGACAGAAAATGGCTTGTCTGGAAGACTGAACCGTCTTCCTTGGACGGTGGTTCAATACGTTGATTTACACAATGTTTGTTTACCTGGCCCTCTGGGGAAATCACGCCCCTATCCACTAGTAGAAGAAGATTTTTTACCGTTTCAAAGGGATGCACTGACACGTCCTTGACTTAGTTGTCCAAATTCATGAGTCAGGAAATGGCTATGTTTCCTTCAACCCCAGCGATTCATGAATGAAAAAAAGAGAGCGAAATGGAACAAATTAGAAACAGAGAGCGAAATCCCTCCTGAGCGGCAGTGAGGATGACCTGGCTGACAAGGAACGTGTGTGCAGGGGGAAAGACCAGCCAGCAGACCTCCCGCACCACACCATGGCCTCTTTTAACCTCCCTTAAGCTCTTTCAGGGATAACATCACAAAGTAACAGAGGGGCAGAAAACAGAGGTAGGTAGAGACAGGTGAGGTAGAGAGTATCCCAGATAGATAGAGAATAAGTGAAAGCAGGGAGAGGTGAGTGACCAAAGAGAGAGACAGAATCTGAGAGAGAGAGAAAGAGAGAGACATCCCAGGTAGATGGACAGAAAGTGAAAGAGGGGAGAAATAACCCACCAAAAAGAAGAGGGGGTTGCAGAATGACAGATTCAGAAACAGAGAGAGAGAGCAGGAGAAAGTTAAACAGAGAGGGAGAGAAAACGACAGGCAGAGAGAGAGAGAGAGAGAGAGAGGGAGAGAGAGGGAGATGATGGGAGGTAGGGCGTCCAACGCCAGTTAAGGATGGAAAAACTCTGTCTGAGAGTGGTTCCACTCGTGTGGCAGACATAAAGGCCCTCAGTGTGCGCTGGTCACAGGCCACAGAGCCCGTGTGTCGGGAACCCTTATGCTAATAGGGCCCAATGGCACCCTAAAAGCTGCCCTGTAAAAGGATCCCTAAGGTACAGGGGGGGATGACAGAGAGAGAGAGAGAGAGAGAGAGTGAGAAAGTAAGAGAGCATGGAGACCGTCGTTTGGCACACTGACGCCACATTACCTCACTCTTAGGTAACAGCATGGCACAGGATTAGAGTGAGGCAGTCAGGAAGGCGATGTAATCTCTGGGCGTCACCCAGACAATGTGCCAGTGTATGTGTGTGTGTGTGTGTGTGTGTGTGTGTGTTTGTGTGTGTTTGTGTGTGTGCATGCGTGCAGCCGTATGTGTGTTAGTGTGTCTCACGGGTATGGTATAAATAAGTCGTCTTCCAAATGCTCAACAGTTTTCTCCTGTTTCACACCTATACAGAGTCACAGATGCAGAATTCTACACACACAAGCACTCTCTCTCTCTCTTTTGCTCTCTCTCTCTCTTTTGCTCTCTCTCTCTCTCTCTTTCAGGCCTATGTGCTGAATACATAAAAGTATGTATGAGATCCCATCATGAGATTTCTCCCGACAGATTTATTGCTGTGAGAAGTGGAAAATGATTTCATGGCAGGTCCATGTAAAAAAAGCTATTACGAGCATAAGTGCAAAGCACTGGTGGATTAAGAATACCGTATCCTTGGCCACTCTTTTCCCAAAAAGCCCAAGTGAGAATTTGGATCCATCATCTCCCCTTCCACCACTTTTGCAGGGAGAGATGAGTGAGGTGAGACCCGCTAGGTCCTGGACGCAGAACAGATGTGAAGAGAGAGAAAAATGAAAATGTGCAACCATCACTACGCCCCCTCCACCTGCCTTCAGAAGACTTGGCTCGGAGCAGCTTCATTATGCCAGTTTGTGAGCCTCGTTAGCGAGCGTACATTAGCCCAGGCACGCTTCTCCCAACAGGAGAGTTGTATTGTGTTCTCTGCGTGCATACCCTCGCAAACATTTTGGACACCTATCAACACAGCCTGAACAACAACAATTGTTTTCCTTTCTGAGGCCTTCGGTAGGTCAGTGGGTTGGGTTGCTTTCCAGGAAAGCAGCACACAAGGGCTGGGGGCGATAAAGATAGCAGGTTATCCGACCCACATCCCACCAGAACCCTACATCGCCCCCTCAACCCCCCCACCCCTACCGGCCCGTGCGGAGCAGGAAATGGAGGCCGGCTGCCATGGGGTGGCCCCTTTGCGTGCCCATCTGCTTCCGCGGCCAGGGACGGTGTCGGGTGGGGGGGGGGTGGGCGCCCCTTCCCCTCCTGTGCCCGCGTGCCCCACCCCTCGCCGCGAGGCCACTTCTGAGCACCACGGGCCGGCACCTGCCCAAAAAGGCATCCTGGCTAACCAACCGGCTGTTCCACTTCCACCCCCCCCCTCCCTCCGTCACTGATGAGAGAGGTTGAGAAATGAAACTAGAATTCGAATAAAAATAACAAGAAAAACAAACAAACGAAACCAAAAAACAGAACATGAACATATCTACACAACTTGAATTGATAATTAATTGTGTTTCATGTCATATGAGAATGGTTTGTGGTTGTGAGGCACTGGGCATGATATACACACGACATGCGCATGCCTGCCACACATTTAATCATGGACATCTCCTTCATTCCATCGCATACCCCAGTGTCAGCTCCCTGTCCTGCTGGCAAGGCCATCTGCTGCTGTGAGGGACCCGCGCTTGCCCATTCCCCCTACACACATACACATGCACACACACACACATAAACACACACACACACACACACACACACACACTGACACATGCATACACACATACACACATACACACATACACACACACATATACACATGCACACACATACACACACACACACATTCACACCCACACACACACACACACACACACGCACACACACACACATGCATACACACATACACACACACATATACACATGCACACACACACACACACACACACACACTGACATATACATACACACATACACACACACACACAAACACACAGACACACACAAACACACACACGTAATCATAGTGCTCATGTCTCTATGCTCTATGTGGATAACTAAACCCAGGCGAATGACTCTCTTCCTAATCTGTTGTGAGGTGAGAACAAACGTTTTATTTTTCAAAAACAAATTTTCTTGTTGCTTTCATCTACAGTATATGTTCACGGCTCTTTTGGACCCTAACACCAATGACTGAGATGCTGAGATGTGGTCAGCATTCAAACTGTTCCTGGGTCAGTGTTTGTTTTGCAGTGTGTCTGCCCCCACGCTGGGACTCTGGGCCGGTGTGTGTCGGCTGTTTCAAAACACAAACAAGCGTCAGACGTGTAGGAGGGTTTGTCGGTCGCAGTATTTATTAGCATAGGAGGAGAGCTCAGTAGGGACGCCATGTTGGAAGATGTTTTTTTTTTCTCTCTTCACTCCCAGTGGCTGTGATTTGCACAGAGATGAGAGAAAATGCCCATAGGGGGAAATGAGCTTCAATTTTCTCCTTAAGTGTTTTTTTTTTTCTTTTTCTTTCTTTTTCTTTTTTTTTCTTATCTGACATTTTTTTTTCCTATTTTCCTTTCATTTTCTTTCTTTCTTTCTTTTTCTGTCTTTCTTTCTTTCTTTCTTTCAGCCCAGTCACCGCATGTAATCCGCCATAATATCTAAAAGCACCTCCCACACAGCTTGTGTGTATTGTATGTGTATTGTATGTGTGTGTGACTGTATGTGTGTGTGTGTGTGTGTGTGTGTGTGTGTGTGTGTGTGTGTGTGTGCCTGTGCATGTGAATGTGTTTATCTATAGCAAATCTATAGGAGGGCATAGACATCATCAGATATTATCTTTTCCACGCTAAAAGTCTTCAATACCCTGAAGAAGTCAGCACCCACAGACTTGCATCGCGTCTGTGAAGGAGGAGGAGGAGTAGGAGGATAGGAGGACTACCCTGCAGGCCTCTCCATTTCAAAAGGCAACCTGTCGGCTCCTGACAAATCAAAGGCCATTCTCTTTATCTGCAAGGGAAACGTCTTTGATTCTCAACCACCCGACAGCCTTTTATCATTATTCATCATATCGGCGTGACCGAGGCTTTTTTCCGATGAAACCCCAAACCCAAGGTGTAGTGTAGTATAGGGGAATGCGAGCTGACTGCTTTTTTAACATGCACTCTCTATACTCCTCAGCAGGCACTGCAATGGAGAAGAAATCAAAGGGTAGTCAGAGACTCTCAAAGACAATTTCACACAGGTAAGAGACGAAAAGGGGCGAAAACACAGTTGCATGACTGAATAGAAAAGTGATCCTGAAGAGGGAAAAAAATGAGGATTTGAGTGTGTCCTGTGTGTGTGTGTGTGTGTGTGCATATGTATGTGTATGTGTCTATGTCTGTGTGTGTGTGCATGTGTGCATGTCTGCGTGTGCGTGTGTATGTGTGTGTGTGTGCATGTGTCTATGTCTGTGTGTGTCATGTGTGTGTTTGTGTGTGTGCGTGTGTGTGTATCTGTGTCTGTGTGTGTGTGTGTGTGTCCATGTCGGTGTGTGTGTGTGCTTTTACAGGTTCCTTGCTGTGTTGAAGATTAAGTATTCTAATGCTCCAACCCTGCTTGGAGCCTCTCAACAGGCCAACCACATCACTACCAATGACAACAAAAAAACCTCCACCCCACCCAGAGTCATTCCTCCCCCCTGAGCCCTGTGCAAAATGCAAAAACAATAAAAGAACAGAAAAGCTGGAGAGACAGAGAGACAGACAGGGAGTGAGAGGGAGAGACAGAGACAAATAAAGAGAGAGGGAGACAGAGAGAGAGAAAGAGATGTAGAGCAAACAGAGAGAAAAAGAGAGAGGAAGAAGAGCAAAAAATAGCAGATGAGTGCATTCTGGGTGATCCCATTTGCTGTGTGCTGTGTGCCAGCGGAGAGTGAGTGCTTGATGTGATCAGACCCATGTGTCCGACAGCTCCCTGCCCAGCAAACGCAGCCCTGCAGCAGACACAGGCAGCCTTTGTTGGGGACGGGTGACTTAAAGGCCAAGGTGGGTAAATTAGGGCCCTGCGGTTACCTTTTTTCTCCTTAAGATGTGGACCTGAATACACACACACACACACACACACACACACACACACACACAAACAGCAAGCCTAGACTTCCACATATTTACACAACCCCCCAGACACGCGTGCATACACACACACACACACATACACACAAACACACACAGTCAAAGGTGCAGACTGACTCACATACACACACACATTCACACATACAGTACACACAGCTGGAAGAAGCCAGTGTGAAGAGAGGAGTCTTCTTCCACTCGAGAATTTTTGGAATGCTCTGAAAACCACCGTAAACTCAGTCAGCCACCACTGGAGAACTGGGGCTGCAGACAGTGGGAGGAAAACCACACACACACACACACACACACACACACACACACACGCACACACACACACACACACACACGCACACACACACGGATACCCGTACACACACGGACACCCGTACACACACACATGTATACACGTACACACACACACATGCACATACGCATGTGTGTGTACATATACAGACACACACACACACACACACTCTCTTAGGAGTAAACAGTTGTGAGACAGATCAACGATCCAGGAAATCTCTAACAGACACACACAGCTCACTAGGAGAGGTATCCAATAAATCACACATTGCACAAATGCAGACCATCTTAGGCCCCCTAGGATAGCAAACACACCAACACACACACACACACACACACACACACACACACGGGACAAAGCACAAACAAAGAATCCCCAGTACACAAATATGCACACACACTCTCTCTCTCACTCTCTAACTAACACACACACACACAGACTCACATAAACAGACACACACTTTACTAAACAGCAAACAGGCAAACACGCACACAAAGGACAAAATCACACACACACACAAGCACAAAAATCAACATACACACACACACACACATACACACACACAGACACACACAAGCAATTCTCCCACACTCCGGCAAGAAGCTGAAAGTTTAATATTACATATGTAGCAATGCTGGGCTGGCCTGTTGCATAATTTCTTTCTCTTCTCCACTTCTCTGTTTCTCACACCTGTTTCCAGACGGACTGGATCTAGTGGAGAACAGGATGTGACTAACAGCCATTGACCCGCCCTGTGCGGCCTGCTCTCTGTAGGCCTGACCCCGTCTGCCCCCTCATTCCTCGGACTTCCACAAACACAAAGACACACACGCACAAACACAAGAACACACACACACAGACAAACAGACAAACAATCCCTCTCTCTCTCACACACACACACACGGACAAACACATGCCCCCTCCCAGCAACCCCACGCGCACGCACACACAAACACACAGCTGGGGGCCATTTCCTCCAACCTCATCCCTTTCCACTCCCTTTAAACACCACACCCCCCCACAACCCACACCCCACACCTCCTCCACCCAACCACCCGTTGGATGAGTCAATCACATCCAATGACCCAGAGAAGCCCATAACACTCTCTCCAGCCAAGCACCTCCACGCCTCATCCCCTCACTGACTCCTCTCCCCCGGTAGCCAAGCAAACACGGATGAAGGAAGCCATCCACAGGACAACGGGGAGTCAGGTGACGACATAGCGACTGAGAGCGCCAGTGGGCTTCTTTTTCCATCATTATGCATTATGATTTCCACCACCCTTCCCACTTCCCTGGCCACAGCACACAGGCACAGTGATCTTAGTTTTGGATGTTTGAAGGCCATTTCTGCTGGGGTTGCTTCTCGTTTGCCTCAGCACACACCACCCATATTTCATGTCACTGCATACTTCAGCGAGCTGTCTCACAGGCCTGATGGTGCTGACTAGACACTCTCAGTTTTGCAAATTTGCCAAAATGAACCATGTGTGTGACTGTGTTTTTGAGGGGTTTGGCAGAGCCTGTTTTCAATAGAGATGCTGTAGGGAGTTTCTCAAGACTTCAACCACCCAACAGGTCAAAGTTCGCCCACTACATGTCCCCATATCCATATATGGGCATATTTTGTGTAAACATGTGTAATGCTGATGGCTGATAACATAGGACATGTGTTTTGATGCTGGAGTTTTATTCGACAGGCATCCAGTAACTCTTAAGTTCACTCAAAGGACAAAAAATAGAAATACTGAGCAGGCTTTGAAGTTGTCATGTGTGCCAAGTTCAACCCATAGACCACCGAATTTATCATAGAGCCTGTGCCCACTTTTGCTTTGTGTGGAGCTCAAGAATCGGTCATGAACACACCTCAACAACTACTGCCTTAATACAATATCCCCACCAGAGACAGAGACAGAGAGAGTGGGAGTGATAAAAAAAGGTAATAAAAAAAGCGTAGCGCAAGATGAAAGAGAATGATGTTTGTTATTTTGCCGCACCTGCCCGACTCCTGGCTTCTCTCCTGGGTTTGACACTTCAAACTGCAGTTTATATGAGCTTCAAGGCCAACAGCATTTGCGCTGACTCGCTCTTTGAGATGAAAAAAAAAAAAAACCCAGACTATCTACCATCAATTCCCCCTGACTACAAGAAAACTTGAGTACCAACTTTACTCGCCAACAAGCCCAGAGCATGTTTCTAAAACGATGCACACTGCCGAAGCTCATTACGGGTTTATGAATGCGCAGAAGATCCGATGCCATTTCATTGTGCCACACGTCATTTTTTTTTACGCGTAGTGAAAACATGTTAAGAGCATGACAAGATGCGCACACGTCGCGCTTGCCCACGCGGCCCGCCTTCTCCGTGCGCTTAAAAGGGGTGCAGACGGTGGAGGCACGTGGAGGGTAAAAGACCCGTAACCGCCTCTTCCCATCTCAGCGAGCGTTGGGCCCAGACAGCAGACTCCATTACCCCCAGGGTGTCGTCTTGTAACCAGAGTCCCCATGCGCATCGCGCCGGCTGGATATAATAGCTCCAGTATGAATAATGGAGCCGGCGTGTCGTGTCGGAAGAGGGTGTTTTTTTTTACGGCGTAAAGTGAGTCTGCCATTTCCCTTTCTCCTCTTCTCCTCGCCACTCCTCTTCGCTCCAACACCCGGTCATGCTTTTGTCTTCCTTCATTCACGTTCTACTTCTCCTCTTCCTCCTCCTCCTCTTCCTCCTTCTTCTTCTCTTCAGCTGCTTCTTCAGACTCTGGCACATGATCTTCGCCCGTAATGCGATATTTTTAAAAACCAGGCACGCCCCGTCTCCAGTGACGCACTCGCAAAAAACTCCGCTCTTAAAAATGCCTGCTGACGTGCCACTGATGCACTTCAGGGAACATTTGCCATTGCCAGCATCTGTGATTTTGTCAAGACGTCTTCCATTAGAACGTCTAAACCACCATGCCACTTTATGGATAAGCCTCAATAAATCTGACACCTACAAAGGTCTCAGCTCTGATCAACTCTGAAAATTTCACTTACAGGTGAAGGGGAAATACAGTTTGACATGACATGTATGTCAATGCACTTTGGTACTCAGCCTGGCTGCACCGTTTCTTTTTCAGGGCAGGCAGGTAGTAGGCAGAGTGGCCCCCAGAAGTGAGCTGGGTGTGTTCTGACGAGCGCAGGGGATTGATTTCTAATTAAGAGGTTGCGCTCGGGTAATGAGGAAGAGCCGGCTGGCACCTGATCAATGGGGAGCGGGTTCCCAGGATGCACGGCTCTTAATCACCCGAGCGGGCTTAACAAGATCGTGTTCAGTGCCGTAATTAATGCCGATGCCTTCTCTCCTCCCCACACCGTCTTCCCCCTCCTCCGACATACCCACACCACCACCACCACCACTGCCTGCCCCACCCCCATCCCACTCCCGTCCCACCCCTACCCCACTCCTCCCTCAACCCCTTAGTATGGCTGCTTAGCACAGAATCATCCAATCGATGACCCAGAGAGACACAGTGCCCCAGATTTCTCGGCTGTGGTGAAAACAGACACCCTAACACTCGGCCGCGTCTATTGACAGAGGATGCTGCTATTGCGGGCCAATTAATAGTCCCACTAGATCCTTTTGTGTATGATTTGCACTTCAAACAGCACATTAAGCACGTGCCTGTTAAACAAAATAACCATTAAAAATGCTAATTGTGGGTCACAGGAGCCTGTGGAAATAGAGAGACAGACTTTAACAGTGTGTGTTTCGACTCTTCACGGCAGGATAAGGCTGAAACTAGTGTCTGACAAGAGTGGTCACACTGGTGGTGGTGGGGTGACCGTGATAATTGAAGGGGGACTGAGGTGAGAGCCACTTTAATTTCCCACCTCCTTTTTTATGTGGTAGAGAAGCTAACTTTAGGAACAGCTGCTTTCGCCTGGCTTAGCAGGTGTGGTCAAACACAACAGCTCTATTTGGGATTCCGGAAACATCTCCATAGTAACGAAGAGACAGCACCACAAAGGTGACTCTCATGTTCTCCCCCTCTGGTAATATACAGTATTCTTTTTTTGTGCTTCGACTCATTCAACTACAGGCAGTGTAACAGTAGAATACAGGCTGGGTTCATCCAAAGTAGCAATGCATCTGTTGAGTTTCACAAAATCCTCCAGCTAGCAAGTTTTTTTCTTGTCTCACAGAAGATCACATGTTCTGCAGGTGATTTTAATTTATCGACATATTTTACAGAATTGAGGCATTGGGTCCACCTATGTCACAGGCATTAAACTCAAGTCTCCACTCCACTTGTATACCCTCTTGGAGAGCCTTTGCAGTACCAGGTCAACAACTCTCAGCGTGAAGAATTTCACCAGCACTCCAGGAATGTCCAGTCAAGGGGACTAATTTTAGTCCACTCTTACATGTTTAATGACTCTTATGTGCTGGGATGCACTTACGGGAACATGCTGAACATGGTTGATTCCGGATCTTTCTTTTCCGGAGCCATCTCTGTGGTCCTGTAAGTCCATAGTGATAACACCATAGAGCAGCTCCAGCAATGGATATTGCACACAGGAGTCAGGTGGAGGGGGGGGTTGGGGGTGTGTAATGGTTTGGTTGCGGGTGGTGGATGAAGGTTGGTAGGAGAAAAAAAAAAACCCTGATACCAGAGAAGGGTGGGGGTTGACATCAGACGTGTCGGGTTTGCGCAGACGGTTGTAATCTTCCCTTACCAGGCTTCCATGTTGAGCCATAGCTCGGTGTGGTGTGTGGGGCTGGAGCATTTGATGGAGACCAGGGAGAGAGAGAGAGAGAGAGAGAGTGAGACTGAGATGGAGGGAGAGAGAGAGAGAGAAAGAAACAGAGAGAGAGACAGACAGAGAGAGAGACAGAGACAGAGAGAGAGAGAGAGGGAGGGCTAATCCTTCTAGTGATGCATGCTCGGGGCTGCCTCTCTCTGTTGTCGGGGTACGTGGGAGCCCTGAATGGCGTTCGCCAGGGCTGAATGCTATCAGCACAGACGACACTCTGCCCCAGGGCAGGGATTACACGGGGCTGAATGGAGACGCCAGGAGGACCATCCACCACCACCACCGTAATGAGCAAGAGGAGCAGGAGCAGGAGCAGGAGGAGGAGGTGGAGGGGGAGGAGGAGAAGGAGGAGAGACTGGTGTAACTGTCTCTCTATTCTAAACAAGGCCCGGCCCATTGGTTGAGCCTACACTGCCTCTCTTTAGAGGCTCATGCAAATGGACCCTCACAGACTGCTCAATGGGGGTGGAGAGGAGAGAGAGGAGAGAGAGCAGAGAGGCAGAGGGGAGGGGCGGGCAGGGGAGGGGAAGGGAGGAGAGTGGGATGGGAGAGGGGAGGAGAGAAAGGGGCAGGTCACTGGTGCTAAAAGGATCCATCATCTCTCAAAGAGGACTTAATTAGACACGCTACTTTGCCGAAAAAAAATGAGCGGAATCCATTAGAGAAGCACCATCCTATTGTTTAGGTATGAGCCTGCACTGGGTGCGCACGTTATTTATGATGGAAAACGCAACCGATCACATTTTCAGACGCATTGTTGTTCTCAGCTTGAGTCACAGCACACACACCCACATAGGACACACACACACACACACACACACACACACACACACACACACACACACACACACACACACACACAGACACACACACACAGACAAATGTTTTAAAGAGGAAGCTGGCAGCAAATAGTGCGTCACATTCCTGACGAGCCACGAGCTGATTAGAGAGCCCAAAATTCATATTCATTTGGTGCCACTGGAGTGGGTAAGGGGGACAGATGTTGCACTGGGCTGAGCTCTGAAGAGAAGGCTGGCAGAGTAGCTATAAAATGGGCCGGATGGATGGATGGATGGATGGATGGATGGCTTTTCGAGATGGTATTTTTCAGCAGCAACAGTGGCTAAAGTACTAACTCCCCAGCCCCGGTGGAGAGCTTATGGCAGCTCTGATATCGGGCTGGTTGAACTGTTATCTGTATGGGCAGTGAATCATAGAGCCAGTATAAACCATCTCCCCACACCATGTTTGACACTTCAGTTCAGTTCAGAATAAGGATATGAAATAAACAGACAAGGTCATTTCTTTAGCTACAGATATAAAGGCATATAGTATATGTCCATATACTATTTTATCGCCGATATACAATGTTAAGAGCAAGGTTGGAGTAATGTACAGAAAGCACTAAATTCACACACACACACACACACACACACACACACACACACACACACACACACACACACACACACACACACACACACACACATACAGACACACACACACACACACACACACACACACAAATGCATAATCTACCAATTAAAAGCCATTTGGTCGTGGGCACGAGACGAGAGGGGAGTAGGAAATTGAAAATGAAAAAATGCCCCAAACACCAAGCCGGCTGCCCAGATAAGACTGGCACAAGCGCATGCAGATGCTTGGCAGCGTGGCACCGTCACGCTGTGGCTCTGGCTGGCCATGCCTTACACTTACTGACGACACCTGGCAGCACACTGGCACAGAGAGAGCCACCGTCACCACCACCGCTCTCCGAGGCGATGACCATGCCCAGATGTGATGGATTCATTTGGAGTGGAATTGTGGTTGAATGCTTAACGCTGGCCTATGCCTATGCGGTGTTCACACCAGTACATTTGTGCAAGAGAGAGAGAGAAAGTCAGTCTGTTCCATAATGTGCTTACTGCACCATGTAGGTTCTCATCTCCGCAATGCCTGTTCTGGTTATACCATGGTCATGGTTGAAGGTTACCTTGGTGTCCAGTTACCTTCTGTGATTTTTTACAGACATTTTAAAGAATGCATTTTAAAAACAGAAAAAGTAAATTGGAAAAAGTAGATAAAAATTGAAAAATAGAACCAATTAAATAAATACATAAAACATAAATTGCACAAAATGAAAATTTAAAACTGATAATCAGTCATACCTACATTGTCATAACTACACACATTCATGCATGTATTCTAAAAAAAAAGAAGCAATACTAAAAATAGCACTCAGCTACATGAACACAAAGTTCATACAAATACGTACAAAGTGTACAAAAAACACAACACTCTTCAGTAAGGAAAACGCAACTGTTCTTTACATTGCCCTGAGCCCTCTCCTCTTCCCTATCACGCATTATCTTCGCCTGTCAGGGCAACCCCATAGCCATTATCCCTTTACATTGCCACATCCTATCACCAACGCTGGACATTGTTCTAGAACCATGACCCACTTCCAAGAGCATGTGTCCGGGTGCTTCCCTCTTGGCCTCCATGAGAAGAGCCTGCCAGTCCAGCCAGCTCCCCATGGACCAGTTTATAGTCTGGTGATAAGTCACCGGATCTGTAGTGGGAGGACCACTTGGCCTGTCTTGTGACCTCTTTGGCAAACGTGATTGATTGCACAACCAAATTAGGAGTAGATGTGTCTACAACTGTCTCCGCTGACAGGCCGTGTCTATGAACAAACAATAAAAGGCTCCGGATGAATTTTAAATGCTCTGTCTTGTCCATCTGGTATGGCAAATGGACAAGTACAAAGCAGGCTAAAGACAGATGGATGGATCCATTTGGGAATTTGTTTCCCTTTCTCTCCCTACCTTTCTTATTCCCTGTTATACTGGCAATAGCTTCCATTAAACCTATATATCCCCTATACCACGTCAGCTCTGTGAATCACATGTGCAAAAGTGACTAAAAGAGACTGAGAATCTTTCACTCTTGTAAGGCGTTCCTCAGAAAAATAAAGAGATAGGCTATATGCACCCCAAGTCCTGAACAAGACAGAACGTGGTAAAACCTAATGTCTCTTTTTGACCGGGGTCTGACCTACTCTCACAAAGCAGCTGGAAGCTGAGTGGATTTAAAAAATAAATAATTAAATAAAAAAAACTCCCAATGGAGGGTGAACTTGAAGGGGGTTTCAAAAGTCTTGAAAATGGCTGAGGCTATTAGAGGGGCACTTTCTCCTTCTCCTTGCACAGGAGAGCACTATCAAACCATTAAAAAATCCTTTTGCTTTTTCTTTCTCGCTCTCTGTCTCTCTCTCCGGTTTCTCTTGCCCTTCATAGTTTGTCTGTCTGTCTGTCTGTCTATCTGGCTGGCTGCCTGTCTTTCTGTCTAGAAGTAGGCCAGTGACCCACCCATGTCTGTTGTGTGACTGGGACTGGGCCAGCATGGTCTCTGTCACTCACAGACTGGTTGCGGTTTTCCATTTAATACTGTGGTTATTCTCATACCACAAATCACAGAGTATGAGTATCATCTCTATATAATTAAAGTAGTGCTGTATGGGAATAATGAGCATTGTTCTGTCCACAATACCCTTGTTTGTATGATTTCTTCTAAGACTCTTTTGTGTGTATGGGGCCTGTTGCGGTTTAGTGGGAGCAGCTGTGGCCTAGTGGTTTGGAGAGTTGGTCTTGGGATCAGAGGGCTGCAGGTTCAAATCCTGTTCCAGTAGGTGGAAGGGGGGGACTAAATAATTACTGCTCTCCTGCACACTCACCCATGGCTAAAGTGCCTTTGAAGAAGGCATCTAACCACCCCCCCCCCCCCCAATTGCTCCAGGGACTGTAACTAAAGCTTTACACTTAAATAACTGTACATTGCTTTGGATAAGAGTGTCAGCCAAGTGTACTGTATCAAACCTTTTACATGATTCTAGATAGTTTTGAATAGCTATGAGGTTTTGGTATAAATTTGAAAATTGTGCGCACGTGTGTATGTGTGTGCTGAGGGGTGTATGTGTGCACACAGGGGTGTGTGTGCATGCGTGTATGTGTGTGTGTTTTGCATGTGTATGTCTCATAGTTCCCATTATCTCTGAATCCAGTCAATTTGCCATCCTTTTCAGGAACATCATCCTCAAAGCCACCGCGAACTGCGTAGGCGACAGAGGGCAACCAGAGCAGTGACCTCTCCAAGGTCAAAAGAACACCACAGCCAGAACCCAAAGAGCAGACCATTGAATAGCAGTCATTTTGGGCACAAAAGACAAGGCATGCAATCTGGCCCACTTTTCAAAAATCTCACCGCATCCATGACAACCATATTTAGCTCCGTACAAATACGGCATTGAGTGTTTTTCGAAGGGGCAATTTTCCTGCTATCTATTTGATCTCCTCAGATAAAATGTTCCACAGAACGCTTTCTGAGTGCCAATAATGGCATTTTAATACACCAGCAGACAGCATATCTTGAATCTTGCATATTCAGCGGCATTGCCTTCAGTGGCCCAAATGTACAGTGCTTCACACTGTTGCACGGACTGCACCCATGTTGGGTGTGAGGACTACATTACATGACATTATGCTTAGCAGACACTTTTATCCATAGTGACATACAAAACAGTTGGGAGGGATATTGTCTGGTCTAATAAAACACGTTATAAAAGACTTTATAGTTCATCTTATCCTAAAACAGTACACATCTGGGGGTTGTGTGGCACCTCAGATGAGAACAGTTTATCTCCAGAAGCTATTAAGGCTCTTGTTTAGGGTTCAGATATAAACGAACAGGAAGTCTTCTTTGTACAACAGCTGGCTTTGGTCTTTTGTAGAGGTGAGAAATCTTGACTAAGTGATGTTGCTGTTGTGGTCATTACGCTAAATTGTCTCACCAAAACAGTGTTCCATGACTCTTACTAGCTGTATCTCTCTCTCTGTCTCTCTCTCTGTCTCTCTCTCTCTCTTCCTGACTCTTTCCTTTCGGCGCTGTTGTTTCCCAGTCTGTGTAATTAGTGGTGTTTGGGTGCTAACGGCGTGTTGGAACAATGAGCTGGTGGCCGGAGAGCTGGCCCTACCTGAGAGCCCTGCAGCAGTGAGGGGCAGGAGAGAGCACCACTCCAGCAGCACTTCACACAACTAACGGTGGAAAAATACACAGCATTGCACAGACACACACACACACACACACACACACACACACACACACACACACACACACACCACACACAAGCAGACATGCACACAAACACACATGCAAAAACTCACACACAAACACACACGTACACAGACAAACAAGCACACACGCACACAAACACACACGCACACGAGCATACACACACACATACACAAGCGCACACAAACACAGACGGGTGTGTGCACATTCGCACTTACACTCATTGAAACATTGAGTGAAATCTCTGTCCTCTGGCTGGACTATTATGCTGTAGGTATATGTTACTGTGGAACACACACACACCTCTTAACAATTAAATCTAACCTTGGTATATGCATCTTTTAAAAACTGTGGTGATGAATTAATTTCAGTCCATTATCAAGCAATAAATGGACATTTTTAACTTGCAGAGAAGCAAATCTCCTCTCTTACTGTTCATACGTCCTTGTCACACTCTTTTATTCCTGCTTTTTAAAGTAATACGGCCAAGGACATATTACAGTGCCATTTCAATTCCCTACACCATCCTTTCCCATTGTACCTCCAAAATATTTCGACTGCTGTACATACTGTTCTCTTCCTCCTAGTTTTCCTCCCTTCTATGTCTCCCTTATCTGCTTATCTCTCTCCCTCTCCTTTCTCTCTTTTTTCCTCATTTTACCTGGCTTGATTCATTCGCTTCCCTCTGACAAACGTCTTGCATTTGCTTTTACATCTGCGCATTCACAGAAATGGCATTACAGGTCAATGGAGGTCAAAGGTCTACAGTGAATGCTCTGAGTTGGCTGAGGATCTTGGCTTCCACTTTTCCTTTACACTGCATGTAGAACGAAGCAGTGGTAGGTTTTTCTAAAATCAGCAGTGGAATTAAAGCTTTTTGAAATATCAGAAGTGTGTGCTGTTTTCTAGATACTGTGTGGGAGGACACTCAACATCTCTGGTTGTTTTTTTTTTTTCGTTCCACAGCAACAGGCATTAGCACACACACACACACACACACACACACACACACACACACACACACACACACAAACATACATAGGCACACAGAGACCCGTGAAGACACATAAAAATATCACCCTCTGTGTTATACAGCATATTACAGTACAGCACAGCAATAGCACTTCCATACAACACAAACCACATCACCAGCGAGGAGGAGGAGGAGGAGGAGGAGGAGGAGGAGGAGGATGGGTGGAGAGGGAGGGAAGGATGGATTGAGAGAGGGAGGACAAGAGTGGTAAACAGAGAGAAACGAGAGAAAGAGACGAGCAAGAGGACACACAGGGATCATGGGACCAATTAATTACATACCACATAGTCTGGCGTGGTTTAGAGCTATCACTGTTACTGTAAAGCTTTTTACACAAGTGCAGCCAAGCAGCTCCACACAGAACCTGAGAGAGGAGCAGCCATTTGGGAAGGATCATCTTTCTGGATGTGCAACAATCAAGTGGCCATCCTGGCTCTGTTTGCACTATTTTTCCTCTCTTTACATATAAAATACAACTGCTCCGAACACATAAATAATGTTGTTTTTTTATTTTTAAATATTAGCTAAATGTGGGATGAAAGATATTGGGTACATAAAAAAATTGAGAACTTAAGCCAACTAAACACAACGCAGGCTGGGGAAAGCCCTGGATTTAGACAGGCCAAGTGGAAACTCAGCATGAGATGGATAAACAGCTTCCTTTCGCACCCCTCTCTCTCTCTCTCTCTCTCTCTCTCTCTCTCTCTCTCTCTCTCTCTCTGCCAGCTGGCTGCTCTGCTCTCCAGGGCAGTACCAATGCCACAATCATTTTGCCCTCTGTCACCATCAGCCCTGCCCCGGCCAAGCCAAAAGAGGTTCCAGAGCCCAGGCACCCCCTCTGGCCTCCTCCAGCTTCCCCTCAGCCCAGGAGAGGAACTTGGGCTTGGGGCACGGCAGCTGCATGCAGAGGGGGGGAGGGGAGGGCTGGTTGGATGGCACGGTAGTCACACAATGACTGCCTGTGATTTTGGTCACAAAGCTTGGAGGTGTGTATGTGTGTGTGTGTGTGTGTGTGTGTGGGGGGGGGGGGGGGGGGGGGGGGGGTCTAACTGTGAGAATACTCATTTTTATAATTTCATTTTCCCATCTCCTCTTTTCTTCTCCTCTCCTTTTCTCTCCTCTTCTCTCTGCTCTTCTCCTTTCCTCTCCTCTCCTCTTCCATCTTTTCCTGGCCGCTCCTATTCTCTGTCACGTAGTCTTCTAGTTAGTCTTCAAATCCCCCCCTCCTACTAGTCCTGTTATTTAAATCCATGCCCCCTCCCTCCTGCCAGAACAGTGCCTACACCCCTACATCTTTAATGCTAATGATTTAAACCTTACTCCGCTCACTAAAGCTGGCTATTCAAATCTCCTCGCTGCTGAGCACCTAACAAACCCACAGCTCCTGACAGGCTGATTCACTCACTAGGCTGGGCTTGAGTGCTGTTTTCATAGATGGATCTCTCTCTCTCTTCTTCCTTCTATCTCTCTCTATCGCTCTTTCTCTCACTCTCTCTCTCTCGTACTCTCTGTCTCTGTTTCTCTATTTGTCTCTGTCTCTCTTTTTCTCTCTGTTTCAATCTCTGTCTCTCTCTGGCTATTTCTCTCTGTCTTGTTTTCAATCATCCTCCTTTTTTCCACCATTAGGAGCTATCTGGACAGGCTTTTTGTTGACATTAGAAGGTCACACAAGTGCTTCCAAAATAGTCACAAGTGGAGCAAAGGAGGGCAACGCTCTGTAGTGCTGGGCGGCCGTGTGCTGAAGGACGCCCTCATGAGACACACAAAGCCCTATCTGTTCCAAGAAACAGGCGAGCACTGGAGCCTGAGGCTTAATGTAAAGGACACTGAACTGATAAAGTACGGTGCGGTATGGGTAGGGGAATCTGTATGACCACCCCCCATCCATCCCCACCCCCAACTATCTCTCTCTCTTGCTCTCTCCCTCTCTCTCTCTATCTCTGCTCCCTTACTTGCTCTATCTCCCTATTTCTATCCCTCACTCCTTTCCTCTCTCTTTCTCTTTCTCCTCTTCACTCCCTTCCTCTCTCTCTTTCTCTCTCTCTCTCTCTCTCTCTCTCTCTCTCTCTCTCTCTCTCTCTCTCTCTCCCACTCTATCTCCAGTCTGCCTTCAGTTCATCTATCTTCCTCCCTCTGGTTCACTGACCTCTGTGTTAGTGGGCTGTGGAGAGACACTGGCAGATAAACTGGACAACAAGTTCACAGTGTCATGCGTAAAATCCCAGGTGCCAACGCCACAAGAGCATGAAGCAGGGAGCAAATTATACTACCTACACTTGACGGGTTTTTATCCCAACAGTTGGTCAACAGTCTTTCTTGCTCTCACTGTTTCTTTTTATCTCTCTTTCGCTCAGCTGTTGTTGATGTTATTTACTGATTGCTTGATCTTATTTCTGTCAGATGCCCTCATCCCACACTCGTTTGCTTTTATTGCTCTCTCTCTCTGTCTCTCTCCGACGCTCTCTCTTTCACTGACTCTCTCTCTCACTCCCGCACTTGTTCGGCAAGCACATGTGTGATCTCTCCGTTTGTCCTGAGGATAAACCACCTACACAGTGTGTAGCGGGAGCACAGCGATGAGTCCCACTCCTCATCAATACTTTTCACAGTTACATAAACACATAGGCACACACTCACAAACACACAAACACACACACACACATACACATGTTCACACACACATATACACACATGTTCACACAGACACGAACACACACACACACACACACACACACATACACACATGTTCACATACACATGCGCCTGCACACACACACAAATACAAACGCACTCACACAAGCATAGACACACACACACATATACACACAATCTCTCTCTCTTACACACACACACACACACACACACACCATGCATACATACATAGCAGGCTCGCACAAAAGCACAGCCTCTGCAGCTTGCATGTCAAACAGCACCACAGCAGGATATCATACTCTCAGATGGAAACTGGTGCGAGATGGAAATGACTACAACAATTACACATAAAGTGTGATTTTTCTTTTCCTGTTTGCTGTTCTGAACAAAATGAGTTTCCATTTCTTAACAGCAAAGGAGCAGAAACACTCAACAGTTTGGCACCCACATCAGAAGCCACACAATCAATCCATGCTGTTGGTACAAATATGTTAGACTATACTGCATGTTTATTTGCTTACGTTTGGCATGAGCAAATGCAGTTTGCATTTTTCCTAATTGAGACACAGAGAAATATTCATTGCTCCTTAAGTCATTCCCATCAATTTACAGATGTTTTTAAGAGGACAAATGAACATTAAATTACTCTACTTCAACAAAGACTGACTCTTCCATTTCGTATGTTCCATATGGGAGAAATCTCCATTGTTTCACCAACATCACAGACAAAATCTCTGTCATCACAATCCAACCATCTCCAATTCATCAGCACATACATCCAAGCGAAATGAACAAATACAGTACACAGATGAACAAATGAACACATTTTACTCTCTCTCTCTCTCTGTCATTTCTCTATTCTATCTTTCTATCTCTCACAAAAATCACACTGTCTTTCTCTTTCCCACCCTCTCTCTCTCCTCCCTGTCACTCCTTCTTCTTCTTCTTCTTCTTCTTGTTTGTGGGACTCACCTTGGTACTCCTGTCCAGGGACGTAGGCGGTGGGGTTCCCGGCGATCTGCAAGGTGAGCAGCACCTCTCCCGTGCCCTCGGCCACGCTACCCCCCTCCAGCTCTCCGTGGTGGGTACACAGGAAGAAGAAGGGGTTGAAGCGGGGGTAGAAGCCGGCCGGAGGACTCCCCAAATCCACGCTGCCCCCCAGCGCCGTGGCCAAGAGGGCACAGCCCAGGGCGAGGGCGAGGGCGGCCCGAGCCATCCCACCCTTGAGTGGGAGAACGCGGAAGGAGGAGGCGAGAGGAGCCCGGTGGGGTAGGTGGGTGGGTGGATGGATGGGTGCTGGTAGGTGTTGGGGGTTCAGAAAGCGGAGGGTTGCAGGGGTTAGGGGAGGGGGAAAGGAACGGGGCGGGGGTTCCAAGAAGGAAGTCACAGGTCAGGCAGAGAGTTCCTCCTGGAGCGACACTGGGGATCCAGAGGTCAAGTTGGATGGAAGTCCTGCAGGTGGGTAAGTGAGTGTGTGTGTGTGTGTCTGTGTGTCTGTGTGAGTGTGTGTGAGATCCCGTGTGCGCGCGCGCCTGTGCCTGGCCGGTTCACACTGCTCTGTTTCTTCTCTTCTGCTCTCCTCTCCTCTCTCCTCTCTCTTCTCCCGTCACACTCTAGGAGTTCAGAGCCTGGCTGCGCTGTCCTGCTCCAGCACTTAAATACCTCACCCCCTCCCTCTCTCCCTCCCTCTCTCCTCCCTCCCTCCCTCTCTCTCACTCACTCACTCTCTCGTCCCTCCCTCCCTCCTCCCTCTCTCTCTCTCTTTAAGCACCAGCTCCACACGTGCTGTACACTCAAAAACGGCCTCTCCTCTCTCTCTCACTCTCTCTTTCTCTTCCTCTCCCTTTCTCTCTCTTTCAGTCTCTCACCCTCTCACTGGCTCTCTCTCTCCCTTTTCTCCTCCCTCTTTTCTGTCAGTCTATCACTCTTCCCACTTTCTCTCTCTTTCTACAGTGTTTATATCCCTTGTTTGAAATCTCTCAAGCCCTTCTCATCCCTCTCCTCCCTCCTGACACTTCTCTTTCTCAATCCCCCCTCTCTCTCTCACTCCCTCTCTCGGTCTCTCTCTCTCCCTCTCTCTCTGTCAAGCCTCTCTTCTTACTTTTCCCCCATCACACATCTCTCACACACAATCCTCATTCTCTACCTCTTTGTCTTTTTTTTCTCAATCCCTTATTTCCTCCCTACCCCCCCCCTTTCTTCTTCCCACCCGGGATCACACCTCCCTCCCATTCTCCCTTTCTCTTTCTCTCCATTTTTTTTATTCTCTGCCCCCTCCTTCTTTCTCTCCCCGTCTGCTCGTCTTGATAGGACTCTCTGCTCTGCTCCTTGCCACGCTCCACTCCGCTCATTCGCAAGTCTTTGTGCCCAAATGGCAGGATTGAGTTTTTTTTCCCCCTCTTCCTTCTCTCCTCTCCTCTCTTCTCCTCTCCTCTCCTCTCCTCACATTTCTTTATGGATTTTCCATCAGAAGAGGCTTTTCCATTGCATTCTCCAACCTCTCTCCTTTTTCTTCTACCCCATTTTTATTTCAACTCACCCTGTTTGCTCTCTCTCTCTGTCCCTCTCCCTCCCTCTCTCTCTCTCTCTGTCTCTCTCTCTCTCTCTCTGTCGTATGTGCTCATAGCTCAGAGTAAGCTGGGTGCCACGACTGAAACAGGATAGTGGTGATAATGCCTTTTCCTCCCTTCACTCGCTGGATTGGAACATGCCTCCCCCCCCAAAAAAACCCAGATTCACACTAACACACTCTCTGTCCCTCTCTCTCTGTCTCACTCTCAGGAGTAAACAGAAACAGCATGCAGTTCTGCATGCACCCCTCCCTCCTCTGTTTCACACTTCCTCCATCTGTCTTTTCCTCTGTCATTCCCTGTCTTTCTCTCACCCTCTCCCTTTCTCTCTCTTT
>CM059268.1:24351996-24354496 GCA_030347295.1 Setipinna tenuifilis | reverse complement strand
AGAGAACGTGAAAGAGAGAGAGAGAGGGAGAGAGAGAAGGAAAAACTGGGAAAATAGGAGTCTTGAGGGGACACGTGCCCCAGGGTGCACTTCAGCTGTGATGGCTCGCACACTCCAATTAGTAACATGAAAAGCCCCGATCCCTATCACCCTCTTGGGAGAGATGGAGGGTGGGGGGGAAGGAAAAAAAAAGA
Source organism: Setipinna tenuifilis (assembly GCA_030347295.1). Taxonomy (NCBI): domain Eukaryota; kingdom Metazoa; phylum Chordata; class Actinopteri; order Clupeiformes; family Engraulidae; genus Setipinna; species Setipinna tenuifilis. The sequence goes on along the minus strand of CM059268.1, from coordinate 24,354,302 downwards.
GTGAGAGAAAGAAGGGGGGTGGGGGGATAGTGTCATTTAAACTCTTCAGCCAACATGGGTCACACATTAGTGCGTGCACACACACACATACACACACACACACACACACCTCATCTCATCTCACCCAAGGCAAACAAGGGTGTGCTACAGCCCCAGGGATCATGTAGGACACATTCACAGTGACAACAGGAATATGACACACCAGGGGCACAAGTATGCCTCATCGCTTTCGCGTGCACCCACTGACACCAATCCATACAAAAAGGTCAAACAGAAAGGATGTCAGTCATTATCTCTAATAAAACTCAATACACTCAAGTCTTATTGGTTCGAAATTTCTAAGAATCAGTGTCATTCGTCAGCAATGCAATATGTCAGCCCATACCATGTCTGTGTTTATGCACATTTACAAGTGGTCGATCACAACACGAGATGCTTTGAGGTCAAGGCTGCTGTTATGTATTGTGATTCTTTATTTGGATAGTCAACCCACAGTGACTTTACAGATGGTTTGTTGAAATTCTGTTTCTTTTAGTTTATTATTTAAGGATTTATCTTCTTAATCAAACCAAGCCCCTAACCCTAACATTAACACGACACGGCGGTTCAACAGATGGTTTGTTATTGGTCTCAGCATCTGTAGTTAGTTTATAGAACCATCTACTGAACTATCTCAATAAAGTGTGGCCAAATATAATATTAGGGCCTCACAGAAATAAACATATTGTTCATTATGTTCTGTGGGGGCCTCCTTAAATTGTCTGTGAAGATTCTTATTCATCCAGGTCTACAGCACACAGCTGAGATATAGCTCCTGGTTTCCCATCAACAGGCCAGAATTGAAGAAGCCTTTTGGATGAAACATCTTCAAGCTCCAAAAGAAGTCCAGTTGCATACGATTTAGCTCCTTTAGCTCCTCCTTGAATTGTCCTAACTTTTCCCCGCCTTGTGGCACTCCTATTTGAGCTTAAGTGAACATCTTCACAGAGCATGTTCCTTCGTTAACCTGAACCCTTTACGTTATTATAGCTGCCACATATCTACCCCAGGTTCCACCCCAGCAGGGGCAACAGAGGTTCACTGTGACATAGTGTCTATGCACCCGGATAGTCCGTCTAGATACATGTCTGCAGGTCCTCTCTAAGCTCCTTGTGTCTAATGACGCCCTGGTGAGAGAGAGCACGCCACATGTCAGCGGGGTTTTTCGGGAAGGGTAGGTGGGGGGTGGTGTTTGATCCCAGACAGGATGACACGCCGGGGGGGCGAGAGATGCCTGCTGCTGGGCCCATTTGCCGTTCTCAGGATCAGAGGCGTCACCTGTCAGATCAGGTTAGGGCCGCCGTGCGCATTACAGGAGGCTTAACGGCGAGAGCGGCACCACACTACGCCTGGGGAACCCCTGTGGCGGGGGCTGGCAAGGGCCGGGGCAAACCTGAGACCTGAGAGGGGTAGTAGTAGTCCGAGTAGAGCTCGGAGGCCAGACGATGTGGTAAGACCCTGCCTGATGCCAAATCAAACAAGTCTTGCAGAACACAGGGTGTGACTCTGTGTGAGCTGGTGTGTACTAGTACTCCGTTCTCATTGGTTGCTGCCCTAGCTGTTAGCATATTCTCCTTTGGGGTTAAGGGATCAAAACAAACAACAGGTAGCAGTTGAGTGAAAGTGATTTGTCTGAATGATGCTGATGCATGTGCAACTGGTCAGTTACTGCCAGTAAATTGAACATGGATGTTGTCTCTAAAATGACTCTTGGAAGCTCTGCTACCAACTCTTTCTTTCTCTGTCCCTATCTGGAAGTACATATATGTGTAGTGTCCCTTCCCTGGGAAACTTATTCAGACACATGCACCTCCCTGTATGTATAAAGGTTGTCTGCTTACTCTGTGTCCCTTTACACCTCTGTTTGCTTGTGTCCTCCTTTTTTGTAAGTCGCTTTGGATAAAAGCGTCTGCCAAATGCAACGTAATGTAATGTAATGTAATGCTTGGAAGCGCCACCATTTTCTGGAGGCCACAACACACGCTTTCATTCACATTTATTGCAAAAAGAGGCAATTGAAAATATTTTGCAAAAAAATATTGCAAAATGAAAGTAACCAGATTTTCTTAATTGAAGGAAGTTTCCTGACACGCAAGGTTACAAAACAATATCGGTAACACTTTCTATGAACCTAGTGTTCATAATGCACTATAAACACATTCATTAAGAGTTATAACACATTTATGAGGCTTTATAATGATTGACATAAGTGTTCACAACTATTTATATATACTCATGACTGCATTCATAAGGCATTATAATGCTGT
>CM059268.1:24306996-24346996 GCA_030347295.1 Setipinna tenuifilis | reverse complement strand
ATTAACATGTGTCCACGGGGAGCAGATATTTAGCTCCGTCTCTGTCTCTGTCTCTCTCTCTGTCCAGCAGGCATTATCAATGCAAATGTGTCCAGTCCATGCATGTACTCCCACTGACACCTGACACACACCCCCACAAACACACCTACACACACACACACACACACACACACACACACACACACACACATGCATAAACACATAAACCATAAACACACACACACACACATACACATCAGAGTAAGGGAAAAGAGAGAGAGAGAGAAAGAGAGAGAGAGAAAACAAGAAGAGAAAGTGGCAAGAGAAAATAAAGGACACAAAAAGGATAATGCTTTAGTTGAGCTTTATTCCATCATTTGGTGATGCATGTGTATTTGATGTGATGTGCAATGTGCAATCTGTTTGGCTCTCCTGTGTTCCATAACAAAGCTCAAGGACAATGGTTCTGCCATAAATGTGTGATGGCAAGAGTGAAGCGAACGAGGTGGAGAAAGAGAAGAGAATGGGAACAACACAGAAAGCAGATGCTGGATGTGAGTCATTATCATCAGAGTTCATGAGGCCATTTAATTGTACCACATTCAAAACACATATACTGATCCCATCACCGATCACCATACACACACACAAAAACACACACATATACACATACACATACGCGCACAGACACACACACTGATGAACACATATGGATACCCACCGCCCCCCACCCACACACACACATACACACACACACACACACACACACACACTCACACTCACAAACACACTGAAACACATACTTGTGTGGACACATATGCAGCACACAAACACACATGGATGCCACATACGCACACACACATACACACACACACACAGAGCACATATGCAGCACACAAACACACATGGATGCCACATACACACACACACACACACACACACACACACACACAGGGACAGAGCACCAGCGCTTCCAACAACAACAGGTCAGGAAGGTCACAGACACATCCCCCCCTCCAAGCACAATACGGGCCACAGTTGACCTTTACCCCCTCCCCTCACACCCTCACCCCCCCAGTCCCCACCCCCATGCCATCCTGCTCCCCTCTTCTCCAGCTCATCCATCCATTCATCCACACACAGACACATGCACACACACACACATGAACACACACATACACACACAAACACACACACACACACACCTCCCATCTCAGCTGTCCTTGCTGTGAATGGTCATTGACTCCATTTTGGACGGTTTCCTCTCTTTTGTGTGCACTGTCTCTTCTTCCCAATGCACCCACACACCCCCACCCCACCCTCTCACACACACACGACACACATACACACCACACACACTCCTGACTCGCTCCATCAGTCACTCACTTATTTCAGTGTTTTTTTGTTTGACTTGTGTGTGGTCTTTTCCTCTCCATCAAGGAGATGACTCCATATCCCTTTTCTTCGTGCTGTCATCCTTGATGAGGTGAGGGCTCTCATCCATCTGTCTCCTCTCTCTCTGACACGCCATTCTAGAACAGTTGCACCTGCCATCGCAGTACACACAGCACCAACTGCCACCTAGTCCACCTAACTTCATTTTGACATCCATCTCAGTTTATACAACATAAACAGAAAATAAACCGTGCTGATTTTTTTTCCCTCATCCTCTGTCACTCACTATTCATTTCCTTTTTTCCTTTCACTCATTATTTTTTATTTATTTTGTTACCACCCTTTCATATGTCTGTACTACTGTTGCTTTTGCTTTTCACCCTCGCCTACTCCCATGCTCCCTTCCTCTCTTCTGCTTTCAGCCCAAAACTCCTCTGATGCCTTTTTTGTATTGACATGGCGCTGGCGGAGTGGAGTACTGTACGCCTGTATGTGTTTATAAATATATATTTCTTTTGTGTGCGTCTTTGTAAGGCTCTAAGTCTTTCTTCTCTCATCCATCCGAGACCCGCATCTGTGTTTCCACCAACACCCCCCCCCCCCCCACACGCACACACTCACACACACACACCCCACCCCCCCACCTTCTCCTTCCTCAGCAAGATCAGTAGATAAAAAAGCCTAAGCGAGGTGGAAACATGTTGCCATATCAACAGCATCGCATTAAATAATATATGGAATTACATGTGTGTGAGAAAGAGATTGTGTGAGTGTGTGTGTGTGTGTGTGTGCACGTGTGTGAGTGTATGAGAGATTGTGTATGTGTGTGTGTGTGTGTGTGTGTGTGTGTGTGTATCTGCACATCGTGGGTATTTAGGTCTCTTAATAAATGTATGCCTCAGGTGAAATGGAATCTTGGGATACATTGAAGCCCCTCCATCTCTCTTAGACAGATAGATAGACAGACAGACAGACACACACACACACACACACACACACCGGTGCTGACAAGGCCATGGTACGTTAATCTGCCATTTTGCAACGCCTCGACTTTCCCAGATTTACGCTCACCCTCGTCTGCGCCAGGGACGTTACTCTGAAATACTACCGGCCGCGAAGGATGAGGGTACAGACTTCGATGGCAGATTTCATTACCTCCTAGCCCCGGCACGCTGTGTCTTTCACTGTGACTAACCGTCTGCGGCAGACTTCTTTATGGTCAGCTGCGGTTAAAATCAGTATCACAGGGCTGCCCATTATGAAAGAAGCCCACTAGCCATCTCTTAAGTTACTTTTTCAGAGGCAAAGGCAAGTTTATTTGTATATAGCGCATTTCATACACAGACGCAGTTCAATGTGCTTCACAAAATGTAAAGCAAAAGGCACAGAAAGTAGTAAAAGGTGTCAGAGATACCTGCATAAAGCACACAAGCATAAAGACAAGCATAAAGAAGCATAAAGAACATGAAATCCAACTGACCTCACATCAGGTAAAGCAATACACCCATCATTGTTCCCTGTTAAATAAGTGTACTTTTAATAGCTGTCCAGTTGCCAGCAATTTCCATAATGATTCTTTATGTGTATTAACCAACAGCTTTATCTTGTAGTGTTTAGACTTGTAGTGTTGCTGTTATGGAAATGCAGAGATCGTTAAATGAGATATCCCTTTGGTGACCAGGCTACCCACACAGAGAGACAGGCTCACTCAGATGTGCAGGCATAAATAGCACTCAGACACACACACACACACACACAATCAAGGTCACCTCGGCAGATTAGCAGGGCCTGTAAATGAGTTTAATTAGGCAAGTCGCTAACGACCGTCTGTTAATGACAGTGCACGGCTCCAAACGGCCCTGCTCGCTAGCCTGGAGAGGGGAATAGGAACCTGTGTGGTGCAGAGATACAGAGTGTCCACAGGTGTGAATATGCTTTGGGCTGTAAGGTTTCTCTGTGGTTGTGTGTGTGTGAGTGTGTGTGTGTGTGTGCGTGCATGTGTGTGTGAGTGTAATGGGGGTACAAAACCCTCTAGATATGTCTTTTTACATGCTATATATGAAAGCTCTCGGGGAGCTCCCACCAGAAAATTAGATGTACTCTAAATACTACAAATGAATGGGGCAGTAATAACTACTTTATTGTTTTACTGCAAAGTCTGTTCACCCCTGGCAACCCAAATACCCCAAACCCCCATCTCCCTCAGCTATTTACATTATACATTTCCATGTATTACAGGTTACTCTTTCTATTACATATTTACAAACCTTTGTCAAGCTATTACTAGATAGAATAAAAAAAGTTATAGAAGAAAAAAAAAATGAAATGAAATACACAGTAGTGCATCAGTGGTCCGTACTACCAGCCATATGGTCAAAATGGAGTGCTGGAGAGAGATATGGATGAGAAGGCAGGGAGATCAATGCAAGCAGTCATGAGTGAGGAGGAGAAGACTGACTAATCCCAGTCACATAAAGGATGGATAGACAAAGGAATGAGAGACACATAGCCAGGGGAAAGATAAAAAGTGAGTGAGAGAGAAAAACAGAGAGAAAGAGAGAGAGAAAGACAGAGATAGAGAGAAAAATAGAGAGAGACAATGTGTTTAAGACAGAGAGAAAGAGAGAGACAGCAAGAAAGGGTGGGAGGGGAGGGAGAGGTGGGGGCGGGCAGAAAAAAGTAAGTCTTCAGTTTATTCGCCCTGTTTGAATACAGATTGTTTCTCATCCTATCCAGCTTTGTGATAACCAAATATCCAAGAATGTAATTAGACGTGAGAAATGAGCTTGCCATTAATTATCCTGTTACACAAGCTGCTTCCTCCTCCCTCAGAGAGAGAGAGAGAGAGAGAGAGACAGAGACAGAGACAGAGACAGAGACAGAGACAGAGACAGAAAGAGAGCAAAAGCGGGAGAGCAGGAAAAAGAGAGAGACAGAGGGAGGAAAGGGACAGAAAGAAAGAAAGGATGTGTGAACGGGAGAGAGAGAAAATAGATAGACTAAAAGGGAAAGAGCGAGAGAAAATCAGGCAGGGAGACAGTGAGAGAAAAAACAAAACACAGGGGTTAAGGGAAGAGCGTGAGCGGAGAGAGAGAGAGACAAAGAGAGAGAGAGACAAAGAGAGAGAGAGAGAAAGCGAGATTGCTGATTTGTTTTTGCGCAGCGTGGAAACTTTCCATGCAATTAGCCAGGCTGTGTAATCAGGAGCGGCTGGATGGGGAGCTCATCATCATCGGAGTAGGCAGCACTGGCAGCACTGGCAGCAGCAGCAGCGGGCAGCATGGGCATTATTATGGGCACACTAGTGAGAGCACAGGACCATCCAGGCCTGGCAAAGACCTCTCACACACACTCTGTGGCCCACACACACACACACACACACACACACACATATTCAGACACACACACATGCACAACAAACATATACATAATGCATACACACACCAAAACACACACTCTCTCCCTCTCTCTCTCACACACACACATGCACTTACACACATACACACAAAGACACACACACACACGGGTAATTTAACAACCTATTAACAATCGGCCATCAAATGATTGCGCAGCACAGCTGACCCGTCCTGTGTTGGGCCACTGCTCTCCATCTGAGAGGCAGTGAGACCCTGGGGTATTACCACAAGCTGCTCACCTCTCCACAGATCTGGGGGAAAATACAGGGGGGTCTACTCTATGCCCAACAGCAGGATCCAGATATGCCCCCAGCTTCCCAGTGTGGAATAGCTTTGTTGCTATACCAGCCAAGAGACTGGTGTACCTCAGACTGGTATACCTTCTGATAATGGGACAATCATTTTTTTTCCACAGCCAATAGCGATTCCAATTACTACTGATCAAAGGCACCAGCAACCAATATTTTGAACTAATGGGTGGTTGCTGGCAAAATTATAATTGTTGTCAAAATTTACAATAACCAATACTGAAATCTTAATGCTTTTTGGCATATGTTTCATTTTGAGAACTTCAAACAAATAAATAGCACTTGAAGTTTTCTAAAATAATAAAATAAATGAAAAGCAAATCCAGCTCCTGGTTCTGATCATGGCTAACACTAGAAACTTATAACCACCTGTACGCACAGCAACAGCAAGGGCAGGGAGCAGGGCCAAACAAAGGGGTGTGGTGGCAGGACGAGAGAGGTTGCAGTGGAGGAATACTGACCGCTCTGTCCCAAAGGGCCAAAGCCTGGAAACAAGCGGAGAGGCTGAGAGACGGTTCCTGTGCCAGGTTCAGTGCTGAAATCTAAACAGGGTCATTGAGGCAGTGGACCGCACCCAGACAGGGCCTCCCTCCCTGCTCCCTGCTCCCCCCCCCCCATCTGCTTCTCTGAGCTGTGGCCTGAGCCTGAGCCCCGGGGCCCTTCCAGGGCCATATAAATCACCAGAACCACTAGGCCCCGCCAGCAGAGCAGCTTCTGGCCTACAGCTACCAGTGGAGAAGGGGGGGGGGGGGGGGGGGGGGGGGGGGGGCAGAGAGAGGGGTGGGGTGGAAGAGAGAAAAAAATTGGGAGAGAAGACACAGACACAGACAGAGAAAGAGAGACAGAAAGAGAAAGACAGACAGACAGAGACACAAAGAGAGAGAGCAAGAGAGATGGGGAGGGAGATGAGAGGGAGAGAGGAAAAGACAGAGTGAGCTAGAAAGACAGAGAGAGAGAGAGAGAGAGAAAGAGAGAGGGAGAGAGAGAGAGTAAGTGAGCCAGAGAGACAGGGAGAGAGAGAGAGAGATCTCAGCCTAACTCTCCACCTTCAGATGGCCAATGATGAGCCACATGGCAGGTGGACTGAGACCAACACAACAGCAGGACACTAGCATGTGTGTGTGTGTGTGTGTGTGTGTTTGTGCATGTGTGCATGCATGTGCGTGTATGTGTGTGTGTGTGTGTATTGTGTGACTGTGTGTGAATTTGTGTGCCTGTCTGTGCGTGTGCAAGTAGGATAGACAGAGTGAGACAAAGAGTGAATGACACTGAATTATGTATAGTCAGTGATGTAGTGTGAACATGTGCGTATGTATGCATGTGTGTGTACGTACCGACTGTACGTGTGTATGTGCACGCACAAAATGGGGAGTTGGAGAAGGACTCTCGTTTGTGATTGCTGCGTCTCCAGGAGGCGAGGGTGGGGGGCGGCGAGGGACAGGCGATAGACGTGGAGGGCTGGTGGCCTCTCTCTCTCTCTCTTTTTCCCGCTTTTCCACACCATTGCACTAAAGCGGGAAAATGTCGCACTCCGTCTTCGCCGTCATCGGAGCGGGCATAGCGCGCTATCCTCAGCCAGGCAGCCAGGCTGTTGATGTATTCATGAGCCACTGGGGTCCACTCAAACACTAACACCCTCACACACACAAACACACACACACACACACACACACACACACACACACGTGCACCACAATCACACTCTCACACACACACACACACACACACACACACTCACACACATGCACCACAATCACATTCATACACACACACACACACACACGCACCGCTCATTTACACACGCGCACACATATACACACACACACACACACACATCTGAAATTAGTTCAAATGTGGCCAGGCCATCCGTCTGTTCCATCGATTTTTGCAGGGATGAGCACCATCTCACACAACGCCCGACAATGAGCTTGGGGGGGTTAAAAGGTCACGCGCTTAACGGCTCTCCCCCTGGAAAAGAAAAAATCAATTCCTTATTAGAACTTCATTCCTGTCAAAATGGGGGAAAGCCTTGGCGTAAGGGAAAATGAAGACAAAGAGGTGTAACCTTTGTCAAAAATGTGTACAAATGTTATTGTTAGGGCAGTTTTTCTTTCTCCCCATCCCATCTGTTTCTTTTTACATCCCTCCCTTCCTCTCTTTCTCTCTCCTCCTCTGTTATGGAAGTGGATATTCCTACCCCAATGTTTTCCACCTGAAACTCCCTCTTGGTTTCCTAAGCAGCTGACTTCCTAGCTGCTGCTCCTATTCCTGTCTGGCGCTGCAGGCTATACGTTCTTGTATATTGCAGTCCAAACACATGGAGGAAACATGCAAAAGCACCTGCTCACTACAATAACAGCCAACAACAGCTGCCATTTTTTTTTATTTCCCCAAAGCAGAAGTTAAATGTGTGTCTCCGAAGGTACTCCATGAAGTAGTCCACCATTTAGTCACCTAGAAAAGCCACATGAAAAACACACACACACACACACACACACACAGAGGAGTTTAATTTACAACTCCTCGGTTAGGCCGTAGGTATTCCCAGAATGTCAGCCACAGCTAAAATGGAGCAAGAAGACACAGCGCAGCGGCATAATTTCCATCTGAATGGTGCAGCTGAGGGGTATTTTTCAATAAGAACTGGACTGGTGCATTGAGGGGGGACATACCGGTATATATATATATATGACAGATTGATACAGAGTCTCTGAGGGGCCGCTTTTCGACACGACCTGATCAATACGTATTACTGTGGAGCAGCTGTAATGGGCCCGGAACAGGCCCGATCATTACTCTTCCTACCCTCAGTGACAGTGGCCATATGGATCTCGTACCTGTGCAAGGGGTCCCAGCGACAGCCAGCGCACCGGTCTCCCCACCACCCTTCCCGACAGGCCAGGGAGTGAGGGAGATGATGAGGGGGGTCGGCAGGGTCACGCAGAGGTGCGGCTCGGGAGAAGTAGAGCGTGACGGGATGCACGCCAAAAATCCCCCCCCCCAGACCCCCCCCCCCCCCCCCCCCACACACACACACACACACACACACAGACACACACACATACACACCTCCCTCCTCTTCTCCTGTTCTACCATCCCAGCCTGAGGATTATAGAAGGGGGAAAAAACACCACCAACACCCCCCCTCTCTCCCATCTCCCCATCTCATCCCAGAAAATACGAGCTGCAGCCTTGCCTTGCCCTACCCTGTCCCTGTCCTCCACCCTCCCTCAATCCCTCACGCTCTATCTCCCTCTCCCCTTCTTCCTCTCTCTCTCTCTGTCTGTCTGTCTCCCTCTATCTCTCCCTCTCTCTCCCTCTTTCTCTCTCTCTCTCTCTGTCTCTCCTCTCCTCCCTCCGCTTACCTTGTCCCAGCCCACCGTCTCCCTGATGGATGCCTGATGGCGGCAAGTAGGCCAAGGCTGAGTGAGCTCGGCCAGCCGCAATAAAGCAGATGAGCAGCCAGCAGCATTGCAGCCCAACTCTTGTGTGTCTGGTTCACACAGTGCGTCCATGTCCCGTCGCTTAACACAGCACTTCCCGCTTAGACACCACAAACCCAAACAAGCTCTTTTTATTCCAGTAAGTACAGGATCTGTCAAAAAGGGAAAAGCCTATTTAAATGGCATTGAAAATCATTCTAAATTTCTAATAAATACATACCTAAGGAGTAGAAAATGCATAAAGTGTATTGCAATAATTATCTCATCTCATCTCATGAGTAAAACCAGAGATGGAGTTAAATATGTAAGGGAGGAGTGTTAAATTAACACTACAAAGATTGGGACAAAATAAACACTGGCATTGTGTTAAAACTGACTCTGTCGGAGTTGATTTAACTTGACTGAATTTGCTGTGTACATAGGAGACAGAGCACTGGAGAAATCGTCCATAGAACTGCAAAGAGCCAATTATCTGCCAAACTGTACAAGCAATGTTCGAATCATGTTGCAGTATTGTGCTTCACTGTACCAAACCTTCCGTGTAGTGAAGCACTGTGCGTGTGCAGTTCAAAATAACCTGTAAAAAAAGGGCTTTTAAAGCTTTATTTTGATAGAAACCAGCTAAAATTTTCAGCTATTACCATCAAGTTTTCATTGTGATTTCAACCATGTATTTTTTATGTTCCTCAGTCATCGGAGAGTACATATACTCGTGTCTCGCCATTCATTTAGGTAGGGCCTGGCCTTAAATTAACCCAAAATAGATGCCTGAAGGTGTCGCCAACATGACCGCTGAGTGCTGGGACTTATCTAAAAGGACTTTGGTAACACTTGATAAAAACGTGATGTTTTTTTTTTTACCGTAAATATCATTTTATACCTCCATACTGGTTACCATGGAGTAGCCACACGTACAGTACATTTAATTTTACAATGCAGGTTGGTGTGAGTGAGGCATAGCGGGCAGGATGCGATGCAGGGGTGGTACCTTTTATGAAATCAATTTGGGGGGGAATATTTATGTGCTGGCGCCAGGCAGCTAACAGGGATCTTGGGAGACAAACGGGTAAATGAGTATATAAATAAAGATGACATGCTCCAGGCTTTAGCGTGAGGATATACGAGCCCCCTCAGGCTGTTAAAGTCCCCCCCCCCCCTCTCGCTCCCCCGGGGAGATGCACACACTCTTCACACACACACGGACATATACAGTACACACACACACACACATACACACATAGAAACACACACCAAGCTCAAGGTGTGTGTGTGTGTGTGGGTGGGTGAAGATGGGGCAAAGAGTTAACGTACACTAAGGAAGAATGGCTTAAAGGGGTCTACACACATACACACACACACACACACACACACACACACCTTCTCTCTTTTTTATCTCTCTCTCTCTCTCTCTCTCTCTCTCTCTATCTGTGTCTGTCTCTGCTGGAGGGTGTCCATAGGGGCTGGGGATGTGGCTGAGATGGTCGATTTATGAGTGTGATTATCAGATGGAGAAATGTAGATCAGATTAGCCCCTGGGGGTGTGGCAAACATATAACACAGTGGGAGGTCACACACACATACACACACACACGTATGTATGCACGTGCACACATACACACATACGCACACACACACACACACACACACACACACACACGCACACATACCCACGTCTGCACGCGCACACACACAGACACGCACACGCAAGTATGCGCACACACACACACATACACACACACACACACACACACACTAGCAAAAATCATCCACACTTTTACATACCAGCAAATGGTAATAAGAAATAAGAATAAACTGCCTATCACTTAATCTTCCATGCACACTCATAGACACACACACACATATATGCACACCCACACACGCACACACACACATGCATGTACACATACGCACATGCCCTCCTTGTTCCAGCCTGAGTGGCGAAGCTCAAGCCCTCATTAAACTGCTCATTTCTCATGATTCCCCCCTCAGCTGTCCACCTTTCCACCCGCCAACAAGCACCCTCACGCACCCCCCACCCTCAGCCTCAACCTCCACCCTCCACCCACCACCCTCAACCTCCGCCCTCCACCCACCACCCTCCACCCCCCACCCTCCACCTGTGTCTCAAGCTCTGGCCCCCCTCCACCTGACAGGGTTTTTTGAAGTTCTGACAGGTGGTGGAGCCCTGGTGCGGCAGTCCCACACGCCGCACACCACACACCACACACTGAACACGCTTGCGAGAGATCCCGTCTTTGCCTTATTCATAACAAAGCACCAAACATGCAACGCCTTCAGAAATTCTAATCATCCAAGTTCATAGGAATAATGTTAACACTGCTGGTTCCTATAGGGTTGAGATGAATGGATGGCTGGATGGATGGATGGATGGATGGATAGGTAGATAGGTAGATAGATAGATAGACAGATGGAGGGATGAAGCCCTCCAGAGCATAGTTATTAGTGGGAGTCGTCGGTGCTTTGCTAACTCAGCACGCATCTGTGGGAATGTTAACCCCTGCAAAAGTATGCAGTATGAATCGTTTGAAGTACAGAGGTCATGAATACTTGATGCGTACGTCCACTGAGCTGCTGAAAGCACCTGCTGGTGTGTTCACATCTCTCGCACATAAAAGAATTGGAAATTTTCTTTGAAATAAAAAAAAGCTGTTTTATAGATTATGGTTCTGCCAGGTTTTTTCGGTGGATTTTTGTGAGTTTATACTGAAAAATCATTTCATTTCATGCTTCCCACGGAGCGGGATGTGGTAGCGTTCACACTGCCTGGCTCCCTCCCCCTCAGTGTAAAGCTCTCTCACTCTCTCTCTCTCTTTCTCTCTCTCTCTCTCACTCTCTCTCTCTGTGCCCTGTCTCAGAGTTCTGGCTCTCTGTGGCTGTGACAGTGTGACGGTGATAAGCCTCCGCATCCATCTGTTCTTCCATGCAAACCCCTCCGTCATCCCCCTCTCTCTTTCTCTCTCTCTCTCTCTGACTGACTCACTCACTCATTCTTTGTCCTCTACCTTTCTTCTGCCCCAGCTCATCTCTTTCTCTCTCTCTTTCTCTCTCTCTCTTTCTTTCTTGCTCTCACTCGTTCTGTCCCTTTCACTAGCTGTATTTCATCCTCATCAGTGTCAGAGGTCACGATGTACTCTCCCCTCATTCACGCACTCACTCACTCATTCTCTCCTCCATGCCTCCGTGGCTTTCAACATCCTGCTCCCACCCTCTCCTCCTCCCCCTTCCTCCTCCTTCCACCTTCATCCTCTTCTTCCTCCTTTTTGCTCCCTCCATCTCACCATCTCGTGACAGTGGTGCGTTTGTGTCCTGCTAAAAGTTTACCAGTTGCTTGGGCGAAGAATGACTGATGATCCATATTTCATGCCCCGTATTAAATATTCAAAGGATCTGTTCCCCCCCTCTGTATTCTGAGAGTCAAGGAAAAAAAAACAAGTCTCAATAATAGATGAGCGAGAGGCTTGGGCTATGAAAGGGAGAGTCAGTGCCTGGCGATTGAGCTGAGCGACAGCAAGTATGGTGGAAAGAGGAGAGAGGAGGAGGGGAGAGGAGAGAGGAGGAGAAGGAGAGAGAAGAGGAGGTGAAAAGACAACAGAAGAGAGGGGAGGAGAGGACAGGAGAGGAGCGGAGAGAGGAGGAGAGGAGAGGGGCGGGAAGGAGACGTGAACAGAGGGGAGGAGAGTGAAGAGGAGGGGAGAGAAGAGGAGGTGAGAGGACAAGAGAAGAGACAGGAGGGGAGAAGAGAGAGAAGAGGAGGGGAGAGTAGAGGAGAGGAGGGGAGAGGGGAGGAGAGGAGAGGGGAGGAGAGAGGAGGGAGGGGCGGATAGGTGGATAGGTGAGAGAGAGATAAAAGAGAGAGAACAGGAGCTGAGATGGGGAGGTGGGGTAAGAGAGAGTAGTGAGAGACAGAGGTGATGGTGGTGGTGTTGGGGCTGGTTGTATGTATGTGTGTATTGGGGGAGTGAGATGGTTTGGGGCAGTTGGGGCCATGGGTCTTTTGTGTATGTGCATGTGTGTGTGGGGGGGTGTATGTGTGTGTGTTGGGGGGGGGGGGGTTGGTAAGAGCAGTGGCTACCACAGATCGGTAGTTATGGTGGTAGAGTACCAGTATTGTCTGTGTGTGTGTGTGAAAGTGAGTGAATGTGTGTGTGTGTGTGTGTGTGTGTGTGTGCGTGTGTGTGTATTTTTTATCTGTATGAATGTGTGTGTGTGTGTGTGTGTGTGTGTGTGTGTGTGTGTGTGTGTGTGTGTGTGTGTGTGTGAGAGGGTGGGGGGTGGGATGGGGGCCTAAGTACAACAAAGGTAGTGTTGAGCTGCGGTGTGTGTATGTCTCTCCCCAGCCACAGCGGGGCTTTGTCCGCTCATGCACACAGCTGGCAGCTCAGCTCAGCTCCTTGTTCAGTCATGCACAGCAAACTTTACCTTTGCTGTTCCTTATACAACACAATACACACACACACGCACACACACACACACACACACACACACATACACACACATACATACACATACATACATACATACAGGCAGAGGCAAGGGGAGAATGAGAGAGAGACAGAAAGACAGAGAGAGACAGAAAGAAAGAAAGAAAGAAAGAAAGAAAGAAAGAAAGAAAGAAAGAAAGAAAGAAAGAACAAAAGAAAAAGAGGAAAGAAAGAAGAGTGTCCTTACATACATCTTACACCTTCATTGTATGAAACTGCACTGAAGAGAAATTGCTTATTGAGAATGAAGAGTGGATCCTCTCTGTGCACTGGCTCAGTCTGCCTGAAGGGTACAGGAAGAATCTTAACACCAAGATGCTATACAACACAGAAGCCTATTCAAGACTGACACACTCAACCAAACACATTCAAGGCCACTAGTGTATGTGCAATATTCACTTAATACAATCAAAACACCAATTCACTTACTGGTTGTCAATAGTGTAGCAGCACTGTGACTGTCAGTCATGGGCAGTTTTCAGTATTTTTCACAAAACCACCAGGAAAGACACACATTTGAATGTGTTAGTCTTAGATTCTTGTTTGTTTACATTGGTTTAAAAACCTCTTAACCTACAAATGACAATGTTGTGTGTGTGCAAGCACACATGTGTGCACGCGTGTCATGTGTGTGTGGGTGTGTGTGTGTGCACATGTAAAAGCTGACCCAACTGCAGCCACTTTTAAGGGACAATCACACGTTCAAGACCACCAAACTTATCAGTGCAACCACGTCATGATGCTTTAAAAAAAAAAAAAAAACACTGTCCCTGTGCACACCCCATGATGACACACGGCGGATGGGCCTGGTTGGTTAATAGAGATACCTGCTGTTATCAATAGGCGATAAAAGCCCATATTCACAAAAGTCCAAAAAACCCAGATAGCCAAAGAAGCCACGAAAGCCTTTCAGTGCCCCCCTGCTGTGGTAGGGGCCACAGTGCCATCTAGAGGTCAGAGAGGGAAAAACAAACATTCCGAGAGCAGACCCATGAAAGCGTAACCCCGACGACTGACTACCGATGGGCCACAGGTCTTAGTCAGTCGAAATGTGCTCGTCTTCCCATCACGAAGCCTAGTGTGTGTGTTAGCGAATGGTGCCTCCCATGGCAAGCCTAGCGTGTGTGTTCATAAATGGTGCTTCCCATCAAGAGCCTAGTGTGTGTGTTGGATGTGGATGGTGCTGAGGGAGAGAGCCGGTTTGGTGACGAATGACGCTGGAGAGAGTTGGAGGCCGTTTGCAGTGTAATTTCAGCTTGAAAAGGGCAGCTGGAGCTTCCGGGGGTGGAACAGGCAGAAAGTGTGCCAGTGCCAGTGCCGCAGCTGGGTAATTATGTAGCTGGGTGACGGATGCCCACTTGCATACACACTTTCTAACTCTCACTCTCTCTATCCCTACCTCTCTCTCCCTCTCTCTTTACAGCTCTTTCTCACTCTCTGTCTCTACTGTTTCTCTCACTTGCATACACACTTTCTCACTCCCTCTATCCCTACCTCCCTCTCTCTTTCGAGCTTGCTCTCTCTCTCCTACCTCCCACTCTCTTTCGAGATCTCTTTCTCTCTGTCTCTCTCTCTCTTTCTCTCTCTCTACTGTTTCTCTCCCTCTCACATGTGTAAAAGTGCACACCTCCTGTGTCATTTTTTTTCCTGCTAAAACTCTTCCTGCCTGGGGCAGCTGATGTCATACAGTCCAGGATACAAAGAGGACAGAGTTACCTGGTTATAGGACAGTTCATTCACCTGTAAAGCACTTTTGGGTAGTCATATTCTATCTGCTTGACACAATTCAAGTTTACACACACACACACACACACACACACACACACACACACACACACACACACACACACACACACACATACACACACACACACATACACACACACACACACACACACACATTGCACACACCCACGCACACCTGCACCCTACCACGCACCCATGCAGACAAACACCCAACAACTAAACAAACACAAAAATTGGCAACCTGAACACATATATACATGCACATTTAACCAATGCAAAGGCAGGATAATGCCATGTAATTCAGATTAACACACATACAGAAAAACAATAAACACCTACAAAATGGCAGACACCATGCCCATCCTAAACCCCAGACACAGAGCCCTGAGGAGAGGAGAGGAGAGTAGAGGAGAGGGGAGGAGAGGAGAGGAGAGGAGAGGAGAGGAGAGGAGAGGAGGCGTGTACTGGAGAGGAGAAAAGAGGAGAGGAGAGCAGCACAGAGAAGAGGAGAGGAGAGGAGAGGAAAGCAGCACAGAGGAGAGGAGAGGAGAGGCGAGGAGAAGAGACCAGGGGAGAGGAGGAGAGATGGGACTCATCTTCCTGAGTTCTTCCAGACAGCTGGCTTACTCAGCCAACACAAGCTGACTCTCCTCAGCCATTTTAAAGAGTTTAGACGTCAGAGAGCCACAGTTGCCCTTTTTGTCTCCCCAGTAGCAGACAAGAATAGCCGATAATGACAGCCAATTCGTTTCTGCACTTTAATCACCCCAGTTACTGTGCTGTGCTGGGCTATTGGTTGCTGATTAGGTTCCTGTGAGAATGGATGGATGCTGATTTTTTAAGGGACTCTTCGTCAAGCATCTCTCTCTCTGACGATGAAATTGTGGAAACAAAAGCCTTGCTGGATAAATCCGGGCACGCACCAAAAAAAAAAAACAAAAAAATCTCACAGCTGTTCCGCTCAGCTACAGACAAACACACACACACACCCAGACACATACACACACACACACACACACACACACACACACACACACACACACACACACACACACACACACACACACAAAAGCAGATGCAAACCCAACACTCGGCCAGCATTCATCAGGCCTCTCGCATTGTGTTGACTTTGCCCCCCTCCCGATTTTGTTTAGCGTTTTATCTTTTGTTTACCCCACGGGTTTGTTCTCCTCCGTTTGGGGAGAGACCCAAAAAATGCTTGGCAGCAGCCCGGTTTGATCGCGCCGTCATGGATGAAAGGCGCTCGCAAAGGCAGAGAGAGGCGCTCTTTGGAAACCATAAGCGCTGCTAATTACAATAAAAATACACAAATATGAAGGCTGAAAGGGGGGCCGGCGATGGAAGGGGGCGGCGGAGGCGGAATTGGGGTGGGTGGGGTGGGGGTGCGATGTGAGAGAAGGCCGTGTGTGTGTGACACAGTGGGGTCACCTCTGTGATCGGCCAGCGTGAGGCCCCACCACTACTTCCTCCCCCCGCGCCATACTAGCATACACATTTACATAAAGATGGCTTTGTTTTTGCGTGTGTGTGTGTGTTACTGCGTGTGTGTGTGTGTGTGTGTGTGTGTGTGTGTGTGTGTGTGTGTGTGTGTTTCACAGTTATTTGGAGTTTCAATTCAAATATGTAAAAAGCTTTGGCATAATTCACGCACTGCCAAGCAATGACATAGTTTATCAAGCACCAAGGCCTAAATATAGTCAGGCTTGACCTCAGGCTGTGAAGAAATGGATTGCTAAATCCTGACCAAAGTATGATTAAAATTATGTTTTGCCAAATGATTGCAGATGATTATGTTCAAAAGTACAAGTACAGTGCAAAAAATGCATGGGACCTCTCACTTTCATTTCAATTTCTTTGTACACAAATATAAAAAGCTACTACTGATATACTGATATAATACTGTTCCCACTGATGTGGGAAAATAGTTATGACCAATAAACTATTGTTAATTCCTATAAACCCCTATGCATTTATATGCATATGCATACATATAATCTTCAGCAGCACTATAGAGACAAGTTATTAAATGCCTGTAATTTCAGGGAGGAGACCACAATTTAATGTTTCTGTAATCTTTGATGTATTCAAAACAAAAGCAGCAAAGTATAATTTCTCTGGTGCTACTTGACTATAACAAAGCTATGTGTATCTCTGTCCTGTGTTCCGTTACCAAACGATTGAAATATGCTATACAAGTAAAGCTTATTATTATTATTATTATTATTATTATTATTATTATTATTATACATGACTTCAGGCATGCCTTGTGTTTTGGAGATTTGGCAGGAATGGCAACCAGAGTGAGAACTGTGGGTCAGTGTTGTCATAATCAACAAATGGCAAAAACAAAGGCACTGGTCAGAAATAGGCCTAGCCCATGGGAGTGTTGACCGAGTAAGCAGCCAGCAGCCAGCAGCCCCATACTCAGCGAGATAAGAGGACACTTTTAGCCACACGGAGGGGAAAAAAGGATAAAGGATTTATGGCTGGAGGAAACAGTGGAGGAGGAAAGGTTCCACACAAAACACTATACTTTACAGAGTGAAAAGACCTGATTGTGAGAGAGGGAGCCAGAGAAAGAAAGGGAGACAGAGAATGAGAGACAGAAAGAGAGAGAGAGGGAGAGAGACAAAAAGGGAGAGAGGGGAGAGAAAGAGGCAGAGAGACAGAAAGGGAGAGAGAGGAAGAGGTAGGGACAGAGACAGAAAGGGACACAGAGAGAGAAAGAGAGCGAGACAGAAAGGGAGAGATGGACAGGGAGAAAGAGAGGGGGAGAGAAAAAGAGGGGGAGAGAGGGGGAGGCTCTTATCAGGAGTGGCGCCATTTAGGCCTGATGTTTCAAAGCAGACTGCTCAGTCCCAAATCACTAAGTAACAAGCCAGCCACTTCACTCACTCACACTTACTGAGAGAGAAAGAGAGAGAAAGAGAGAGAGAGAGAGAGAGAGAGAGAGAGAGAGAGAGTGTGTGTGTGTGTGAGAGAGAGAGAGAGAGAGAGGTGGTGAGTGACATGGACTGGGACAGACTGAAAAACAAAGTAGTTGTGTGTGTGTGTGTGTGTGTGTGTGTGTGTGTGTGTGTGTGTGTGTGTGTGTGTGTGTGTGTGTGTGTGTGTGTATAAAAGAAAGACAGACGTAGAAAGAGAGAGGAGACAGAGACAGAGACAGACCAACAAACAGAGACAGATAAATAGAGAAAAAGACAGGGAAGGGGAGGGGAGAGAGAGAGAGAGAGAGATAGAGAAAGAGAAAGAGAGAGGGAGAGAGAGTGACAAAGAACACATAACTGCCTCCCCACGACCTCCCCTTATCTTCCTAAACCCAGGCATTCTCATTCTGGCTCCAACTCTCTTTGCAATCCAGCACACATGCATAGACACAAACATGCTAGGACTCTCTGACTCTCTCTCTCTCTCTCTCTCTCATCAAAACATCACCACTTGCCCAGCCAAGCACTAAAGCACTAGGGCTGGATGTTAATTGGTAGGGTGGATATTTTTTTCATTTCCAGCAATCCCCCTCCCTAAACACTGTAGAGGAACAGACACAATCCCCTCCTGACATAAAAACACCTCTCTCCTTCCTCCCTTCCTTCTTTTCCTCCTATTCCTTCTCCTTCTCCTTCTCCTCCTCCTCCACTACTTCACGGTCCTTACCCTGTCTCTAACACATAGGTCTATCATCTCAGCATCATCGCTCCCCTCTTCAGACTCTCAATCCCTGATGGATCGCTGACCTAGAGCGGAAGACATGCGGTGAGGAAAAGTGTGGCAGCAATCAAGAGCACAGTAAACACTATATCTATCTAAGTGGATGGATATTACTGTGAAAAATCAGTTCCATGCATGCACAGATGCCAGAGTGAAATAGTAAAGACTACTTACTCACTACTTAAAAAAGGACGAAAATAAGAACACTTCAACATGGCACTGCATGATATTTACACACTCTCTGTCACACACACATCAGATGTAAGGACTATTTAAACCATTCAAACCAATGTGACTTTCAGATGTGAGAAATGTATGTTTGTTTTCACTTGGGCCTGTACTGACATCTGCTGGTCACTTTTTAAAACTACAACACAAATCTGAGAGATGAAAAACACTAACTGGCATTATGACATTTCACCTGATAATGCCATTACTGAGTGGTTTAGTTATTTTATTTATTTAAAACCTTGCACTTATTTATTACAATGTTTTCCTGACACGTGTCTCATTGTAATCTTTCTTTTTTTTTTAATGGCTCTTTAAAACACTTTGACTATTAAAAAGCTGAATGATATTTGTTTAATATTGAGTTTATATGTACATTGGGAATTGGAAAATGGGTGCATTTTAAAAGTTCTGTATAGGTGGATGACACATCCATATTTCATTGGTTTTATTCTGGTATGTACAGTATTTCAAGTCAGTTTATTTTCACTGTGTCAACATCAAAGGCTCCTGTGTCAAGGGATTCCTGAACCCACAATGCAAACATAATGAACTCTGTATGGTTGAAAAACCTATCATGAACTCCACTTCATGTGACCCCTTTCACAACTAATTTTGCACAGTCTAATTCTTAGAGCAGAGGACCCAACATTTTTAAAATAGGAACAGAATTAAAGGGGACATAGAATACTTGAATGGTGTATTAGTCTCCATTATTCACAAGCCTAATATAAAAATTTAGACTGGGAATTAAAATGGCCCATTAAGGCTAAATGGCGCCCTCTTTTGGCAACCACAATTCAACTGCCGTTGATTAAGGTGGTGTATGTAGTGCAGAGCTCCTATGACGACATATCTCAGCTTTGCTCAGAATGGCCCATTTTACCATGACCATTTCCAGTTTAAAAATTTGCATGTAGAGGAGGTCAAAGATGGAGTTTAGGTGTTGGTATGGTCCGTTTAACACACCCATGTACCTATATTCAACAACAACAAGGTAAATGCTGTTTTGAATACTATAACCCCTTTAAGGAAAAGATGAAGTACATTTACCTCACCTACCACTCAACAAGGTCACCTCTGAGAGATCCTTTTGTGCTCTGGACTTTAAAGCCTGCATGTTATATTATTGACAGCCTCATTCTGCATGATCATATGTTATCACAACGTCTCACAAATACAGTCCTAGAGAAGGCTATGCACAATCAGTTAACACAGCAGGGGAAAAAATCACAATCACACTATTTATATTCATAGATTCTCTCTCCCTCTACCACCTCACTCCCCATCCCAACTCTCTCTCTCTCTTACTCTCTCTCTCGCTCCATCTCTCTATCCCACTCTCTCTATCCCTCGCTCTCTAAGAGTTGAGACCCAGGGCTGAGGTGGCCAGCCTGTGTTGGCTGTATCCACACCTTATCTGTGTCTGTGTTAGGCGGACTCTCTGCTCCCCGCCCTCCCCCACTATGAAATATTGAACCATCAGGAATAACTGCACTCAGGGGCAGAGCTAATGTGCTCCATGGGGAGACAGACAGCCACTGCTACTCACAGCTCTCTGTTCTCTTCTTCTTTCCTTTCTCCTCTTCTTCTTCTTTATTGTCTTTCCTCTCCTCTCCTCTCCTTCTCTTTCTTCCCCTCTCCTCTACTCATATCCTCTTATTTTCTCTGTCTCTTCTCCACTGTTTTCCTTTCCTCTTCTCTCTTCGACCCTTCTCTTTTTTCCTCTCCTCTTTCCCCCCTCCTTTCCTCTTCTCTCCTCTCGTTTCCTCTCCTCTCCTTTCCTCTCTTTTCCGTTCCTTTCCTCTCCTCTCTTTTCCTCTCCTCTCCTCTTTTCCCCTCGCTTTTCCTCTGCTTTCCAATCCTCTCCTTTGTTTCCCTCTCCTCTCCCCTCTTTTTTCCTCTCCTCTCCTCTCCCCTCCTCTCACACATCACTCTGCTGCTGTCTCTACTGCTGTTGCTGCAGCCCCTGCTCACTAAGTGGGTCAGGATCACAGGTAGCTAACGTTACTGCAAGCCTAGCGCCTGCACCGATATAGCTACCGAGAGCGAGCGCACTGCATCTCACCCCCTGAATGCTGCATTAGTTTAGAAAAGGACAAGCCGAGACTGACGGAGCAGCGCCAGACTGGCCATCAGGTGGACGGGCTGGATTCGTGTTACTACGCTGGTGCTGCTGCTGGTCAGATTTCTAAATTGGAAAGATATTACACTGGGCAACTTATATCTGGAAAACTAAGAGGAAATTGCCAAGCCAATGTGGTTGCTTCTGAATTTACAAATAATCAACTTTAAACTACTAAAGGATGAAAAGGCAGTAGATGACCAATGTGTTTTTTCTGCTATGACGGGCAATTGTAGGTTTATGATCCCAAATAGTTTTACTAGCAGAAGTCTCTCAAAGCAACTGTCATCAAAACAAACACCTAAGGGTGATGCCAGGTGTACATTACCATAATGACATAAAATAAAGAAACTAAATTGGCCTTTTTCAAGGCGTTACCCCAAAGAGTCACTCATCCACAATCTGAAGCTAAATGTTTCACTGAAAGTGTATCAGGGTCAAGAGTTTTAGTCTTTGCAAAGGAGTTGGATTTCACAATAAATGTCAGACATCTTTTGTTTTAGAACATATCCCTGGTTAAAGTCTTTAGCACTCACAGATTAACATAGAGTAATATTCACTATGGTTACAAAATAATATAAACTTTACTAAGCAAAGATTCAATTCATTGGCACTGACTGAGGTTCTCAGTACGATAATTTTGTTCTTGCTTGACACCATGAAATCTCACACTACCCACACTACTGTGAGTGCTATTTTATCTTGTAATTACTTTTGGTGTGATATTCAAATGACAGAAGCGTCTGTGCAGTTATATATGCTGTGCTATTTTATGTTAGTCCTTAAGGAGAAAAACAAACATCTGAAACTGTTTTCATACAAAAAGCGCTAACTATTGCCACCATACTCTCACAACTTGCCGCTATGAAAATTGAAAAGTAAAGAACTTGTTTGAGGTGGAACTATTGATATCATAAATATAAAATGCTAAACTGACGTTATTGTTTATGAAAAAAGAGTGGGGTAAACATGCGCTTTTTAAACACTTGACAGTTTAACACTTTGCAGTATGACATACCATAACCTTGATGTTATATATATCCACACCATTATGGAGGCATGTCTGCCTCACTAAATGAAAGACTGGAGTCAAACATTTGACTGTGGCAGGTTCAGAGTCTTGCCTGGGGCTAGGTGTCTAGGGAAACACAACAGTCAATGGGCCCTGAAGCAATGTGGTTACACTCAAGCAGATGGTGCAATCAAATGAAATAGGGAGTCCAAGGTGCATCCACTTTAACTTGATGGGGAACATTTAAGGAAATATAACCTGACCACTCTGCTGTAAATGTTTATGCTGCATTCTCTGCTGCTGTCAAAATGCTAATTCAGGAGAATATAAGTACACTCTTAGGAAATATTATATATTACTCTTTGTTTTGCAAAAACAAAAAGTGGTAAACACATTTGGCAATTTGATATTATTCACAATATTATTCTCTCCTTTTTTTGAATATACATATAAATAAAATTAGCTGGAGATGGTTTTTCCCTTCCTGTGACAACAGCAGGCTTCAGTTTTGCAGTGTTACAATTAAGATGTCATAAGAAGCTGTTATAGATGTATTTGCCTGCTAATTAACAAGATTTTTCAAACATGTGCCTGAAGATATTTTAGCATTATCTACAGCTACAGCAGGCATAGTCCTGCTCTTAAAGGGGTCCTTCCATCGTTATTTTTATTCATATTTCTGTGTCGCCACTATGGTTGAATGCATTGTGCGTCTATTCTGTGAAAAATTATGTCCTAGTTCTCGTTTGACGCCGCTTTCTGTAAGCTAGAACAGGTCTAGTGGTTGAACGACTGGCTTTTCCGGTGTCCCTCGTGAATATCCATGACGTGTCAATAAGGCACCTCTGATTGGGCAAATTCGCTGTCTTTCGTTCACCTAGCTTCTGTCCACTGTTCTCAATGGATGTGAGCGTGCCATACATGGCTCTGGGCGAGGCTTACGACCTAGTGACGTAGATAGGTTTAGCCTGCTCTGATCCGCTCGTTTTGGTTAGCTTGACCCTTCAATGACCAGTAAAACCATGAGGATCGAATTTCACGTCTTGGAATGCTGCGTGCATATACTGCTTGTTGTGACCCACCACATTGTAAATAGAGCTACTAAAAGTGTTTTTTGACAGAAGGACCCCTTTAAAGCAACAAATATAAGATATAAGATATCAACTGCACTAAATCCATATCTTCAATTAAACCTTCAGTGAAAATGAAACCAAACAATCAGGACATTCAGGACAATATGATGATATGATACCCCAATTTCTTCATTTCAGTCAACTGTTACAAAATAGCATTGCTGTTTAAGATTTGAAACACATTTGGAAGAATATTTAAACCACACTTGCAAGAATTAAGGCTTTTTTTATATTACACCTTCTATCACAATAACAAAGAGCTGAATAACATATCACATGAATGCTGGCTCAACTATTTCAGTCTCAGCAGTGCTACTGACTTTATCAGGAGTTGCAATAGTTAGTGGCATTCATGTCATTATTGCAGGCCAATGTTTCAGTTCTAATGGAAAGATGAAGTGGGAATGAGGACATCCACCCCCACCAAAAAGATCAACAGGGACTGCTGCCAGTCATGTTAACTATAATGTGAAGAATAAATGCCAAAATAAAATTAACCTCTTTAGTGAGACAGACAGACAGACAGACAGACAGATAGATAGATAGATAGACTGGTTGGTTGATTGATTAATTGACTGATTGATTGATTGACTGACTGACTGATTGACTAATTATTTTGGTGTAGAATGCTGGTCTATTGGTTGAGGTCATCCAACCAACCCTTTTATCTCCTACTAAATGTGAAAGTATAAAAACTTTACTGAAACACACCAGGCCATTTGTAAATTTGGTAGCTGTGGTATATCAGTGTGGTGTCTATGACTGTCACATTATCGCAGTAATATGTTACGTTATACCCATTTTATTTCGCGGAGCTGCTGTCCCTATTTATGTGTGCACTGACCGTCAGTGGCCAAGATCAGGCTTTGTTTTTGAATGAACTAGGGGGCTCATTGGCAGTGCAGGCAAGAAGACAATCTGTTTTAAGCTCCTTCATTGCACTTCATGAATTTTAAATGTCTCTCAGTAGCATACCTTTCACGATTTAGTGCTTGGCAAATTGGAAGTCACATTCAGGGTATCATCCAAATGAATGGTAATCCAGAGGCAAAATGGATGAGAACAGCTGTGTGCTTTAGCTGGAACCGTTTGTCCTTAAAAAGTGAACAGAGGGGAGCATCGATGTCAGTGAATAGCAAACTGTAAGCAAAAAGTCAACTAACAATGTCAGAATAATGTGTGTTCTGTTTATAATGTTATTCATTCTTAAAACGTACCTCTTTTCTATTCAGTTCCAAAGCTAAAAAGATAAAGTTACTGATAGTTAAAGATCAGAGGGGATGTTTTGTCTGTTAACCTAGCGTCACAAAACACAAGTGCCAAAACACAAGTGCGAAATTACTGTGTTTAAAGCGAAGGACACGAGGTGCAGAGATGAATAGAAATGAAGCGCAGGCATGATATTGTACATCAGTCCACAGGGATTACAAGGCAAACATTGCATAACTAATTTGACAAGATAAGTGATGCAATGCCACTCCCACCACTGAGAGCGTTATCACAGGACGCAGAACGCACAGACAGCAGAACGCTGTCATCGTATGTCAATAGTTGTGTAGTTCCCCCGAGAGCACAACACAAATATTGCAGCTTTTCTCAATCCCCTAGCCTCAAGTCCACTTAGACGACTGCGAGGATTTCGTCGTGTGGTGCGTCCAAACCGGCTGCCGTACATGTTGGAGTCAGAATCTACTTATATGATGTACCGTAAACAGCAGGGGTAGTCAGCTAGTGCGAGTTTTTTATGACAATGTACAACTGGATGCTTTATTGAGTGCAAAATGCTTTCACCACAACGAAACGATGAAATGCATCTGTGATTTCCGTTCACCAGCGGAGCAGTTCAGTTCTATGCGCAGATTGTCTAACCTATCCGATGGTTACGAATACAGGTGTTCCTAGAAAATGCATGGTAATATTTCAGTGCATGCACATGACATAATGTTGTTGTAGGTGGAGACAACATCGTCAGCTCTGACACAGGCATCATCACCGCTTCATCTGCTTCCATTTAATCGCGTCTCTCCTTTCCTCCTCTACCCACGGCATCCCTGTCTGACGGAGGAAGCTGACGGCAGCTAGGGGAAAAGGATGACCACCGTATCACCACCGGACTGCGTCTGACTGTGAGGTAGACATCGGTACAGCTTTGGCGAATTAATTCCTGGAACTTCCTCAGTTTTTTTCTCTATGAACAAAACACGCTACCGAGCCATTTCAGACGAGGTCTAGAAAGATTTGAGTAAGCTACAGCGATGATAAACCGCGATACGGATACATTGTACGATTCTGCCGCAGCCACGAATACATTTATTTCTGGATATTGCATTAGAAGTGGCCTGATTTGTTTGTACTGTTGGTAGAACTGGTAATCTGCGACTTTTCATCTCTGATTTTGTCAAATACCAAAAATGGCACTATAAAGGTGTAGGTAAGGTAGTAGGTGTCTTAAATCCGCACGGACGGTTGGGAGTTTAGTAAATACTGATACCCTGTGTTGACTTTGAGCCTGTTTTTCCTTTCGATAACGTAAACCTCTAAGGGCACAATGCTTTGATCTTGGAGCAGGCTCACTTCGCAGAGAACACAACTGCCACTGAAAACTCTCGGCTACCTACCAGCTTTTGAATTCAGCAAGCGAACTAAGAGCAGTTATTAACCATTTGCAAACTAACTTTCAGAAAAAGTAGGCTATGATACCGGGAGCTGCTGCAACGATGATCCCCTCCTCTGAAGCCGCGAAAATCTACCAAACTAACTATATCAAGAACTCACGCGCCATTGGACTTCTGTGGTCAATTTTCACTATACTGTTCGCCATCGTAAACGTAGTGTGTTTCATGCAACCGTACTGGATAGGAGATGGTATGGACACGCCGCAGACAGGTTACTTCGGTCTCTTTCACTACTGCATCGGTAACGGGGTCTCCCGGGACCTCACATGCCAGGGAACCTTCACTGACTTTGGCTCCATCCCTTCTGGCGCGTTTAAGGCCGCGTCGTTCTTCGTGGGAACATCCATGGTCCTCGTGCTTTCCTGTATTGGCTGTTTCGTCCTCTTCTTCTTCTGTAGCACTCACACAGTCTACAAGATTTGCGGATGGATGCAGTTGGGCTCAGGTGAGTGTTTCCCCCTGTCCAAGTTAAATTCAAGTTATGTCATGTAAGAGATGTTGCTGGCTTGCAGAAATATGAAAAATAAGTCTACACTTTTAAAAAAGTTGTTTGCTCAGGCGATTCACTGGGGATTTACTGTGATAAAACAGATTATCCCAATGCTGTTTGAACGCTGAAAAACACTACTTTTGTTACAGTTTCAGCTAAATGAAAATTGATAAGGATGCTTGGTACTGTAGTGAAATCCTATCCACCTGCTCCTCTTGCAAAAAGTTTGGTTGGGAAATTGATTGAGGGTTTTATGCAAATTACCCTCTGCATCTCCAAGAAAAAATTTTTTTTTTCCCCTACACTAATCACTGTAGTTGCTTAACCCACATATACTACACAAAAAGTGTGAATGCATTAGACATTTACTGTCACAGAGATCTTCATTAAAACTCAACAAAACTACTGAGCATTTAAAAAATGTATGGTGTAGTACCTCTAGTACCAGCAAATGAAACATGTGCATAGGCCCACATCTCCAAAAGCTCATGACAATGTTTCAGCTTTTAAAACAGTTCAGGATTTATAACGACAAGCATATGCCACTAAGTCACACTTTTCCACAGTCCCACAATAACACACAAGCATATTGATCTGCATAATCTATACATTTCTGCAAACAGTCCCACCTGCAAACATTTTGCGAATAGGGACATTTTTGCACAGTTATGCATGTAGGGTGTCTTTTCCTAGCATGATCATTCTGATGTAACAGTAGCAGTGGATCATTGCATTAAATTGTTGACATATTAGGCCTGTCTGCCTGCTTAATCCATTGCATCAGTGGACACTCAGAGCCTGCTCTGCCTTGCCCTGCCCTGGCCTGAGTGTGGTAAATCCTCACCACCTGACCAGGCCGGAGCCCCTCCTCCCACTCCCAAATGCCCATCGCAGGCCTGGATGGCGGGCCAGAGTTGCCGGAGCGGCACACTCACACATGGCTGCCGGAGGAGGCAGAGAGCAGAAAGCAGAGAGAGCAGAGAGCCAGACCCATGCCATGCAGACAAAGGGAATATGGCTCTGCGTTGGAAGTGCTTGATCTATCTGCATTATCTGGGGTTTAAATGAAGACTGTAGCCTAGTCTAACGAGCGCACCACTGTGGCAGTGTCTCTGCAGTCACCAGCAAAGTCCCCCCACCCCCCTCACCCCCCTCCACCACCACCACCACTACACACACACACACACATACCAACCTCCACAGTTAGCTGAGCAGGGCTGGCTGTCAGTGTGCCAGGGAGAGTATAGAGCCTGGTGTAATGAGCCCCCATGCCACGTATCATCCTAAACCTACATACAGCATTTTGTGTTCAAAGTTAGCCAGACCTACAGCCCAAAATGTCAGCGCTGTGTGGGCTTAATAGTTTCTTTGCACCAACCACACTCAGACTTGATGCTCAAGAAAAGGGATAGAAAAGTCATGAAAGGCGTAGCGCTTTCTAAAGGGAAACGAATGGCATGGTACGAATGGCATTCAGAGAACTTTGAAAGGCAAGGGTACTTTTTAGAGGGGTAACGAAGGACAGGCTACTTTTTTGAGTATGTTGAAAGGTGCAACACTTTTTTTTTGGAGATATCTAGCCAGAACATGAAACCTTCCCATCTATGTCAGTCAGGCTCAAGAGATTTTGGAAGGATTTTCAAAGGGTTGTCAGGGACCCTTTTTTTCCATGTCATTTCAATCGGACCCATTTTAGAGAAAGGCCAAGGGATGTCTGATGTCTGCAGGTAACCTTGGCCCAGCTGTAGATGCAGTGTTTCCCCTATAAGGACTACATCCAAAGGCCTATTTTAAGGTCTTAATCGGTCCATTTCTCAACTCAGAAGTTGCCAAAAGTCACCATTTATGGGGTTCATTTCAGAAATCTCGGAACACTGAACACAGTTTCTTGACTGACAGCACTGATGCTACAACAAAACTCTAGGGCAGACACTAAAGAGACATACAGTAACATCCCAGTACTTGCACTTTGCAAACTATATCCCTGAATCAATTGATGGCAGTCATTGATCGTTCGTCTGTTTTTCTTTAGGGTGGCCCACATTCAGAGTTTATGGCACCTCATTATTCTCTCTCCTATTTTTATTTTCACACATAACTAGACTCCTTTTACTCCTTATTTGCTTTTTTACATTAGCAGTCCCTCATTGTTTTATTTAATATTCTCTGTGCGCTTTTAAGTAATGCTCACATGGGTTTAATGGGAGTAAATAAATTGGATGACTGCCTCTGGTAACATGGGAACTAAATAGTAGATGGGTAATGCATAGAATCCATTATAACTCAAAGTACAAGTAGGCTACTTTTATATGAGATACAACACGACATTTTTTGTCTGTGCAGAAAAAATGTGAAAAAAGGACCCTTCCCTAGCATCATTAATGTACATAATAATAATAATATGAATAATAATAACAATAATAGTAGTAGTAGTAGTAAAAATATGCCTGGAGATAAAGTGTGCCACTGACAAAACTCATATCTTTACAAGTAATGTGCAGTCTGTTTGTGAGGAATGTATATGGTTAGTCACGTGTGTGACTAAGTGTAGACTGAAGTATGTCCAGGGGCATGCCCGAGTCATGGTGTGCGGAAAGGCCATAGTTAGTCTGTGGGTCTGACTTTCCAAAAGGGACATCATCCTCTGTTAGGCAAATTCAGACCGACAGCTTTAAGGCATTTCGGGACCTCTTTTCTCAGGTTGTCAGGGAATGTGAGCTGCAAAACACGTCTGGGAAAAGGCACATCCCCCCCAGAAGCTGTGTATGAAGGCTGCGTGTTTTAATGAATGATTTAAGTACCCAGGGATGCGAGCAGAATCACAGGAGAAGCTTTCTGATCGGTTGCTGGGCAGTGCCACCTCCCCACATGCTCACTCTCAGAGCAGTGAGAAATTAGAACTGAAATTGTGTTGCTATGATTGGCCAGTTTAGGACGCTTCAATGTGAATAAGGTCCTTATCATCATCTTTCATTCTTCAAAGTGCTAGCAGAATTGTGTTTTCCCTAGTCAGGCCTGGGAGCTTTTTATTCTAAATGACTTTTTTGTAATATTACTATCACGAAAAACTTCATATTGGAACGGGAACGTAAATGACCCTGGTTTACCCTTGAAAGTCCTTGCCAAAACGAAGGTATTTGTCAGCAACTGAGTGCTGTGTATGACTACACCAAAATAGCCCTCTCAGGTCCCAGGGGACTGCCTTTCAATGTCTACACACATCTCTCCATCTGCTCTCTCTATCTACTATACTGTATCTCTGCCCTCACATTAATTCTGCCTCTTTTCCTCTCATTTCCCAGTCACTTTACTTTACTTCTTTTCATGCCCTCCGCCCTGCAAATATCTGATCATTCTGCACAGCCTGTGTTCACAGCCATTACTCTTCTCTATCCTTAACCCAGTCCACCGGGTCCTGTACAGAAAGAGAACTAGTGTGTGAGAGAGAAAAGGGAGAGCATGAAAGACAGATAGTATGGAGAGCGATAGAAAGAGAGAAAGAGAGAGCGAGAGAGAGAGCAGATCAGCACATGTTCTCCACCTCCTGTCCCCCAAGCCCCTCCGCACACTGCGCACCAATTAACTCCAAAATGCAAAGCAAAGCTGGCACAGGGCCTCCAAGGCAACCAGACCACGAGGTCAATGATAATTACCTCAACGCCTTTCCTTTTCCTTTTCATCTGCCAAACGTTCTCTCTTGCTGCTGCATGCTTTTTTCTGTTCCTTAAAAAAAAGAGGGCCGCCCTCCCTGCAGTGTGTGTCACATGTCTTATGCAGACATAGCCACGCCACGATCTAAAAGAGAGCAGCATTCGGTCATGGTATCTGTAGCGCTTGCGTCGGTCGCCCATCAACACTGTCTGCGTTTCAGTGTCACTTACTGCAGAATAAACACAGGCCATCTTTTGCGCTGTCTATCATGATGGCAGCAATCAGGGAGCAGCCAGAAAACGACCAGCTTTCATGCACAGTGGAGTGTGCGTGGCAAGACACTGAGAGCTTAATTAGATGTGAGAAATAAAGCGGTTTATTAGGTGCTTGCGGTCTGTTTCATTGCCGCTGGAATTGTCTGGGACCCTTTGGTCAATTATGTTTGGTCAAGGATGTGGTGGTCTTGTCCTTCCAATGCAATGAGAGCCTTGTGGGTTTAACACACATATTTATAGTTTTGGGTACTGTGTGTGTGTGTGTGTGTGTGTGTGTGTGTGTGTGTGTGTGAGAGAGAGAAAGAGAAAGAGAGAGAGAGAGAGAGAGAGAGGCCGAGGGACATAGAGAGAGAGAGAGACGGCAATATCAGTCAAGTAATAACTAAAATAATGTTGCTACATATTTTCCAAAGACTTTCCAAAGATATTCCCACATGTAATCTACTATAAAATGGGGTCCTCTTTTCCTATAAGTACCCCAGCTAGATAATTCATCATAATAACAGCATTTATACTGGCCATTTTGCATCATCTCTTTAGTCTGTAACACACTCCTGGGACACCTTTGTTAATGCTCTTGGCAAGAATTATCCCATGCATGCAAAATTTAATTGAATTATTTAGTATACTCAGTGAAAGTTTATATATCTGACCTTTAGAAAAAAATAAAGTTAATAGATAATCCTCTTTATAGTGTTTTTCCTTTATAAAAGGACTTAGTATTTTTCTTTATAAAAGGAGAGTCTTTTTTACTCTCTAATTATTAGCAAGGGCAATCTTGAAATTTGCAATGTGGGATATGTTCTTATGAGAAGCTGTGTTTAAGGGGAGGAAGGACTGGTTCCCATGAGTCCAAATGCATGGCGTAGTTCATCTCAGGTTGGAGGTGATATTTGCAGACAGTTTGGCTGAAGGTTGAAGAGGAGGAGGCTGAAAGCACAGTTAGGTCCTGAGGGGGCAGCTGAACAGGGGGTGAACCTGTCTCTCCTGCTCACACACACACACAACTACACACACAGCTACACACACACACACACAACTACACACACACACACACACACACACACAAGCTCTGCTGCTCATACACGCACAACTACACACACAACTACACACACACACACACACACACACACACACACAACCACACACACAAGCTCTGCTGCTCATACACGCGCAACTACACACACACACACAACTATGCACACATACACAGGCTCGGCTTATACACACACGCACATACTCCCACACATGCACACAAACACACTGAAAGACACACATACACAAATGGACATGGACGGACTTGCCATACAATTCCATTCTTTCACCTCTCCTGGTAAAAGAACAGCTTTTATTTCCTGCTGTGGTGTACAGCTGTAGAGGGTGTTTGGACATTCCATATCTTAATGTAAATGTAACATATAACATTATTATAAAATGTAAAAGATTCTAACAATTACCAAATTGCTATACAGATTTTGCAGTGGATTGCTGCTCAGTGAACTAAAACAAACCCACTACCAAGCATGCTGTATTTTATGCGCATGAATGGTATAGATGGTATAAACAATATGCAGTATAAATTTGATAATAAAATCTGTGGTACTGTTCAGTGGTAGGAGGTTTTGATTCAGCCTGTTGCCGTAGGTGATGGTGTCTATGGTTGAAATTACACCGCAATATGATTTTTAGCCTAGCACAGACTTAATCAAAAGATTGAAATGAATTCTGGTCTTAAGTATGACGGGATTGACCTCAGCACTTTCAGCAATCCAGCGGTGTCAGCACTCCACAGATGGATTTTTTGCTCCTATCAAGAAATCAAACACTTTGTCCAGGTTTGTTGGATCACACCAGATTTAACAGTCGAATTATTGCCATATTGTAATTATTCATCATATGATAGCGGTGTCTGCTTCGGAGCACATGTTTACCCTCAAGTAGCAGTTTAGTAGTGGATCTAAAAGCAAATGTTTTGGATCAGATCATCTTGATTGACTTACCTGATATTTATGGTATGAAGTGTTGAAGTCTGACCTATTTTTACCAAACCATTGTAACCCATTTTAAAAAGACGTTGGATTAAATCTTAATATTGGAGGCAACAAATACTATCTCAAAAAAGTTACAGTTAAAGTTAAAGACACAGATGTTTTATTAACATTTCAACTGCAGGGACTTAACTTTCACCAGGCTCTTACATCGTTTCCACTGTATGATGTGACTTCACTTTCACTCTTTTTCACTTTACTATATAAACAAACTATGCTATAGCCTTTGCAGAGAATATCTCTGTTGTGCCAAAGAGAGAGAAAGAGAGGGCACCAGACCTGCCCTTAAACCCAGGACAATGACCATGCAACCAGACCCAACTACCAAGGACAGTCAGGCTGTGTGGGTACACCTCTTTCCTGTGGCCTTGTTTGTGTTTGTGTTTGGGTTTGTGTTTTTGTTTTTGTTTTTCAAAGCTCATGGCAGTAAGGACACGGGGAGTACACTAGGTGAAGAGCTGGAACTGCCAAACCGATGTGTCTGCATCGTTGGTGATACAAACACAATGCAGGACTGTTTGTATGAGATTTTTGGTTGAAACTTGGTCAGTCAAACAGGTAGCAAACACTGGCGGTGTTTTTTATTTCTTGAAAGGAGGAAAGGAAGGAGGAAATCTCTGTCAGAAGTTTGCCAAAGATTATAGAAAGCTCTGATCGTATTAACCTGGCCTGAGGCAGGGCTGTTTTATCTGCCAGTGAACAGAGCATGCGTAAGCAGGAAGAGTGTCAAGATATCACAGAACTCCTTTTATCTTTGATACAAGAAGGTGGGGTTCTTGTTGTCAGTGTGTGGTACTGGTGGAAAATGGTGGGGAAAATTGATTTGAGTTTCTTCAAATGAGCAGTCCACTGCTGTTGCCCAGCAGCACACCACAATAACCCCACCAGACCACATTCATTCCACCCTCCGCACACCCCCCCCTCGTGGATATAGGCTCAACACAGCTGGCTATAAATGGCATTCGCTCCATAATGACTCTTGTCACATGGATCAGTTGCTTTCCTTTGCACCAGCAGAAATGTCAATTGCCCTGAGACATTTTTATGGGGTATAAAGTGTCAGCCCTAAACACCATTTGTGTGTGTTTGTGTTTGTGTGTGTGTGTGAGAGAGACAGAGGGAGAGAGAGAGAGAAAGAGAGAGAGTGATTGAGTAAGAAGTTGCACCGAGCTAATGGAGTGTTAGCATTTAACTGTGACACAGAGGGGAGTTAGCCTGGATGGGGGAAAGATCCAGCCATCCATATCACTGTGTTTGTAAACAGTTAGGGATATAGACCATTCTGCTGAAGTGTATATTAACCATTCCTCAGAGAAGAGAGACAGATGTCCTAAGACTGTCAACCCCACACATGACAGAGTTACACTTTATTTTACGGTCCCTGTTACTGTGCATCTACATCATGAGGTGCAGTGTAACAAAGTGTTTACCAGCATGTAACATTATGTACTTACACTGTTACACAGGGTTAGGGTTAGGTTTATTGTTAGTGTTTGGTACGTACAGTGCAAGTACATTATGATACATGTTGTTATATGTAGATACACTGTAAAAGGGACTGTTAAAACTTAAGTGTTACCTACGACACATCCCACAACCCTCTCATTCACTCGCAGGTTTCCCTAGCAGACTATCGATACCTCTCCACCATTCAACCCCACTTTAATAGGTTAACTGATGTCAAGTACAGAAATCTGTGCTTTGTATCTGTCCCTCGTGTGATCTATTTTCATTTTATGTGAATCAGTAAGACAATATAATATGACTGAAAAGATGTGTTTTAACATCCTCTGTGACATTTAAAAAAGAACATTTTATCCCATCTGTGGAACCACCTCAAAATAATTATATGCCTCTGCCATCTATGTACCTAGCTAATTCAGCTTCATCGTGTCGCTTGGCAAATAAAGCTTAACACAAAGGTAAGGGAAGCCTTTGAAGCCGGTGCAGCATGAGACCGCAGCTTTGGGAAAAGATCTGAAAGAGCGGATTTGGTTGGGGGATGGGGATTGAGGTGGAGTGGGGTGGGGGGTGGGGCTGGGGGGGGGGGGGGGGGGGGGGGGTGGCGCGGACTGAGTGAAGGAGAAGATGACAAAGTTGAACAAGCAAACTGAGCTGACAGAATGGGCAATGTCAGAAACGGAATCGACGCGGCAGTATAGGGGGATGATTGCAAAAGCAATCTACTTCCCTTTTGGTGACGTGCTCAGCGTCTTGTCTTCGGAGACCTCCAACCCCTTTTCAATCAAATCAGCCAGACGTGCGGTGTTCCTTCCTGCACACTAATTGAGAGATGCTGCAGTATCCCGTTTGACCGCGAAGGCCTCATGGTCGAAATGATCTCTTGAGCCTGTCCTCCTTTAGCCTCCCTTCCCTCTATCTCTCGCCCACTCGCTTTCCAAACAGTTGATCTGCTTTAAACCAACTCCGGCATTAAGCCCTTTCTTTTTCTGCCATTTTAATTAAGGAACACAGTCAGTTGAGTTCAATTTAATTAGAGCTCGGAGGCGTGGGGGAACCATCAACCATGCAACGCACAATCCTGCCGGGGTCGACGAGCCAGTGCAGAAGAACAAGGTAGCAGTAGGAACACACTCGTACAAACACACACACACACACACACACACACACACATGCACACACACGTACACACACAATTCATCACACAAATATACACATCATTATGCTTGCGGCACGCACATGTACTCACGATGATGCTCAAAGCAGAAAAAAACAGGGAAAAAAATGCTTGCATAAACATGCTTTACAGGCTGCTTGGTACACCTGCACACAGTGTTACCTCATCTATTTCTAGGGAGGAAAAAGTAGTACTCTACTGTTATGCTTTTGGTGTGTCCTCTGCAGGTCACTGTAATGTCTAAGGAGACAAATGGTTGGTTTGGTTATAGTATACTCAACTCAGCGCAAAAGTCTTGGAAAAGAAAACTGTTAAATTTGTTCTATAACCTTTCAGATAGTCCTTCCCGAAAGTATTCCCCACTCTCAGTAATCTTGACACCAGCTCACTTCTTGTGATGCTAAACTAGTGTATGTCCTTCAAATGACCTTGTCATTTGCCTGAAATT
This sequence comes from Setipinna tenuifilis, assembly GCA_030347295.1. NCBI lineage: Eukaryota > Metazoa > Chordata > Actinopteri > Clupeiformes > Engraulidae > Setipinna > Setipinna tenuifilis. Next base: position 24,311,755 of record CM059268.1, on the reverse strand, counting down.
GTTTCAAAATCACATTATCTAAAAAAATAGGACCTTAAATCATAACTAACTGAAAATTTGAGATGAAAGTTTTGTTTCCTTAGTATCTAGAGAAAATGTTCCTGGAATGACAGTAAACAAAACAAAAAAACAAGGACTATTTGACCCCAGTAGCCTTCAGTAGTGTTCCTAGGTTGATCTGTAATTGTTCATAGTCCCATAAAAGGGACAACCTTACATGTACAAACAGGTCTGTTGTGTTTGTTTGTGTAAGCAAGTGAGTAAGCACATGCCCATCTGTGCTTGCGTAAGAAACCCACAATCCCTAACGGAGGGAAATGCCTGCCACCCTGGCCGGGCTTACTGGTGTTCACGGATGCCTCCCCGTGACCAAAAAAACAGTAGCCATCGTTGTGGAGCTTCTCTGCGGTGGGAGTGAAGCAGCAGTGTGTGTGTGTGTCCTCCTGCTGGTAATCAAAGGCCGTCTTTCCCAGGCTCTTTTGATCACCCTCCTCCTTTCTCCAACCTGAGCTGGGAGCCACAGAAGAGGTGTGGGGCGCATCTGGCTGTGTTACATAAGCACCATCAGCTCATGCACACTCACACACACTCTCTCTCTCTCTCTCTCCCTCCGTCTCTCTCTCTCTTTCTTTCTTTCTTTATCACACACAGAGATTCTACCAGCTCACACATGTTCACTCTACCTTTGTCAACCAGCACTATATTTTCAGAGGGGGCACCATCTTAAATGTCAAAAAAAAAACCTTAAAAGCTCTTTGAAGCAGACCTCATACCCAGGTTGAAATCCTCATAAGCAGAGCAGACATGTCCATGAGTATCCTGATAGTGGTGGGAAAGCAGGGCGCTGTGTGTGCTTCTCTCCATCTCTCATAGACTCCGAGGCCCCTGCTTGAATGCCCTTGCTTTCTCTTCTACGCGATAAATCAATAGGGAATAATGATGACAGGCATCCCTGTGGCAGGGAAACTGTACGCGTCATTAGCAGTCAAGTAGTACTACCTCCAGAATAAATACCCTCCATACATCAGACTGGAGGCCAGCAGAGTGGCATGGGTGAGTAGACATTTGGGCCTTTTTTTCTCTCCTGTGTGCGGTCCTTCTTGATTATACCCTGAGTCGCTTACTGATGGAGCACTGAGAATATTATTAAAAACATTATCAAATTCATTTATATTCCAATTAGTAAGAAGTGCAGTGATGATTAACTACAGAATTACAGATTAATTGATCTTGTTAAGTTTTCAGTCATAATTGTTTGCATATTACTCACAAATTGGCTTTGAAACGTGCCTGCAATTTCCTGGCTGATTGCAAAATATTTTTTTTATCATCAGTTAAATAAGAGATGTATTTATTTTAAGCAATAGAATGTCACGTTTTTGAACCAGTTAAAGGATTTTAACAAAAAAACTACAACAAATGTTGATGCACAGTCCGATGTTGGAGAGGTAATTATGTTCTGTTTTTGGAAAACATTTTGAAATTAGCTTTTACAGTCATGCACAAAAATACACAGAAATACTTTTTTATCAAAGTAAAATAAATAAAATAAACAAAACAAACAACAAAAAAATCATGCTTTTTGGAGACTTTCCCCTCAATCCTAAAAATAATAAATGTGAAAAGCACAGTACACAGAAAAATCCCTCTCCATCCGTCTCCTCATATAGAAGGGGCACTCTGCAAGTAATGTCAATTTTTTTTTCCCTCAGATTTTACCGCAGCCGGCACGTGTAGTTGTCCACCCTGCTCGATGCTGAAGTTTCATAAGGGCTCGATGCTCAGGCTAAAAGAGCCTATAGCTGGAAAGTTGAAGGGAAAGCGGTTTCCTGCTGTACCTAATCCCTGAATTGATGGGGCTCAGTGCACTGTAGGCATTATGTGGTTGCACTGTGCAAAATAGCTGATGATGTTGACAGGGTGGGCTTTCGAGCATGCCTGCAAGGCACTCTCTCTCTCTCTCTTCCTCTTTTTGCCTTTCTTGCTTTCATTTCTTCCTTGCTTCATCTCTCTATCTTGTTTAGTCTTTTCCATACTTGAATTCCATCCATATCAGTGGAAGTAAGTTTTTTTTATTGCCAAGAAGGCCAGAGGAAAATAGGTCTCTGGCTCTGAAGAAACATCCCAGGAACACTTTGCACTAGATTCACAGGTGCACATGGTTGCTTAGAATACATCCTGGGTGTATAATTAAACTAAGAGAAACTCCTGTTGAAAAGGTCAACAGTACATTTTTATCACTTTAGCCGTAGCAAGGCTTTATTTTCTCTCTGGGAAATAATGGTCCTCTAATCAGTCTCACAGGGGCCATAGACAGGAGACTGTTATTTGTGTATGCTATATTAATGTACGAAAAGATTATCACTTACTCTTCGCACAATGTTCCTCTTGTGGTCATATTAATTTAAAACAATTACAGAGCTTTAAAGACCTATCAAAATGAGTATGACATCACAGTTGTACTATAAACATACAAGATACAATTCCACATTTTTATTAGATTCCCTAGTCTAGATTCTACCCCGAGGGTTCTTTGGCCGGGGATTGATATTGGTGACAGACCCATGAAATGTCCTGCCACGACTAGACATGCAGGAGGAAATTGCGTTTCTGACAGTTGCGAGTCAGCCATGCTGAGAGTTTGAGCTCTGAGATTGCTGTGGCCTCAGCCTCAGACTCAGCCTCAGCCTCAGCCTCGCTTGAACAGCGCGAGGCAAAAGGAGGAAAGTTTAGGATGTCTGGAGAAGCTGTTGGCACGGTTTCTGTCTGGCAAACACTTTACCACGTCAATATCATTCCGATATTAAAAGTGGCGGTGCATTTTATTGCATATTACTCCTCCATTGTGTAGCTACTACTTTATATGGATACAGGCATATTTAGAAGCCCTGCAAAAGAAACACTACTTGGTTTTTTAAAGCAACACATTGAACCACTGAGGAGGTGGTGTGTGGTTTGTTGAGAATATAGATGTGCATGCAAGTCAAACACGAGTGAGAACTCCAATAACACATCTGAGATAAACTGGTCAGGCAGGGTTCCTGTCAAAGAAACTCCATCACAACTTTTTATCCACCAAAGCTGATAATACATTTGGGTACAGAAACACTCTGTAATAACTTAATGTTTAAAGTTTAAATTAACTTTATTGAAATTACATTTTGTCAGACCAACTGAGTTCTGTAATTACTAACGAGCTGTTTGTGGCTCCCCATGGCCACACCATAGAGGTGGCCTTTAAAAAGGCTTTTTAAAGCAGCGACTGATGCACAGATTTAATGTCATGAGGAAGGCTGTTCCAGAGTTAAGGAGCTGGTTTTGCTAGGCATATGCCTTTTTCAAAAAAATCATGTTAATTCTGACATTTGCAGACATTCATTCATGATAACATTTAAAGAATGATATGATCCAGAATTCTGGGTGCTCAGTTTGGTGCCTTAAAGGCTCAGGACATTTCAGAAGTGTCTACATAGGCTATCACCATCATTTATTCATTATTTTGCCTTCAGTAAAAGAGTACAGGTGCCATTATGCCTTTTACAATGTCCTTAGATATCAGTTCTCATAAAAGAACCTTAAGGTCCTTAATGGGAACTTAATATGACTTTCTGTTCTCCCTTGCCTTTAGTGTGTATGTAGCTTTTATGTTTGCAAACTTATACAAACCCAAATTATACAGCAGAGAGAATAATTGTGATACAAAGGCGCTATTTTTCTCAGTTGCCCAGAAGTGCGTCATTGCAATTCCAGCCATTTCCCTACCTTTTCCTCAGGTACAAGTACTGATGTAGTGAGGGAAAAAATAGTCCTAAAGAAACCACAAACCAGGGTTCACTAATAAAGCATACTTGCTTTAAGTCCCATCAATCTTAACTTCTATTTCTGACTCTTTATGGCTAGGGAATTTGAAAAAGTTCTTTTAAAGAATGCATCCTACAAGAAGATTTTTAAATTCCACATCCAATCCTATGGTGGTATGGCAGTTAAGGTATCGGACGTGCGGCCGAAGGATCACAGGTTTCGCATCCACAAGTTGCCAGTAGTGTGCTGTGCCATGAAATCACACTGGGTGATGTTTTTTTGTTTTGTTTTGTTTTTTTATATTATTTAGAATATTCATCCTCCCTACATGGTCCATCTCACTGATGTGAAGGTACCTGCCACTGTTAAGATATCATTGACTCATGTTAATCTATTTTAGCACACTTAAAAAATGTATATTATGAACAGTGAAGGCAAGGCCCCAAAGTCTGTGTTCAATTAAAAATGATTACATTAAGACCTCTCTGTTTGGTTCTGTATATCCAGTAGATTTCCTGCTCTGCTGTCTTCCAGCTCCAGGGCTATGCAGCATCCTCTGACAATGTAGCCACATATTCTCAAATCAACTGAGCAGGTCTGAGACATATGGCAGAAATGTGGGGGGGAGACAGTGAGAGAGAACCATCTGCAGTGCTCTTAAAGTTGAATGCACTATTATCCCTGAGTGATTGTTTCTCGTGTTCCAGAGATGGCTGCCTTGTTTCCGCTCAAAGAGTGAGGAGGCTTTCAATGTGCCGTAATTGCTTCAAACTGCCAGCACTGAACTGCTCCCGCTGTGGCTGTCCTCCCAATTACCTGCAGCTTTACCTTTATTTGAAGGTGTCACCTTCCGGCTTTGCCACCTTGCCCTAAGACCTGTCGGTGTATCGATCGGTCCCAACTCAGCGATTCTCTGATGGTTAGGGAGGTTTAGCCCTCCTGACCTTTGACCTTTGGG
>CM059268.1:24186996-24304496 GCA_030347295.1 Setipinna tenuifilis | reverse complement strand
CACACACATACACACAGCCACAAACACACACAGGCACCACAGGTCTCCAGATCTTCCTGCCAGCGTGCAGCCAGGCATTGCGCACACATGCTGAGGGCTGCAGCTGGAGAGATGTGCTCATTGTGCAGTTGTGACATTTTGGACTTTACGCAGAAGGCATCCGTTGCCACAGAGGGGTTCAGAGTATATGCTGTGGATTATAGGCCCCTTGCCTCACATCAGCTACTTTCACCTACCTGCTGAGCAAATCTAATTCCAGAGTTGGCTTCTGAAGGACAAAACAATGAACCTCACAGCAGCTACCACTAATGAAGCTACAAAGAGTTACAAAAAAGTACTACACACAATAACAGATATTCTTTTTTTGTCAAGGTTCAAGTTAAACCCATTGATAGTTTGTAGCATGTTTGTAGCATTATTTATGCAATTATTTCCTGTAAAAAGGCTTCTTGGAAAGCCTTACAAAGAGGCATTTATTAAAGGAAGAACTCCTCCTAAAGGGCCTACCAATCTTTTGCATAGTGCAGGTGCGTATGGGATGGATCATCAGCCACAGCATTTGATGATGATAGATGAAGAGCAACTAATATGTCGCCAGTTTGTATCCTACACGTCCAATGAAAATGGGCTTTGATGGATAGCTGTTGTCTGCAATGTGTTACACTATTTGTGGTGATATGGAAGCCCAGTGGTTAGACAGTGTCAGTGCCAGGTCGGGGTTGGAGAAAAAAAAAAGAAAAACAACCTCCAGCAAAACCTTGTGCCACAGCAGGCGGGGTGTCAGTGATGATGGAGTGCCAGGGATAGGAGCAGGTGTCAGCGGCCACTGTTTCACTGCTGCTTCAGGAAGTCAATCCATCTCTGCAGGGAGAGAAACACACTCATTTACACACTTACACATGCACACACAGACAGACACACACACAAACAAACAAACAAATACACACACACACACTCTATCTCTCTGTCTCTGTCTCTCTGTCTGTCTGTCTCTCTCTCTCTCTCTCTCTCTCTCTCTCACACACACACACAGACACACACACACAGACACACACACAAGTATACAAAGGCATACAGAACTAACTGCACAGATTCACACCACTTAAATTCTGACTTTAAACGCTACTGTCAGCAATAGCTTAAGGAGACTTGAAATGTATAACACGTTTTTTTAATGACATTTGGCTAATATCTCCCCATGACCTGCAAGCTCTCTATTCCCTTAGTACACTGTTTAAAAAATGGTCTTTTTTACACAGCCCAGACTCCTTGAGCTAGAAACAAACAAGGTTGAGTCAGCCTGTCCCCCCTACCAATTATGTGGACTTTCTCAGAGCGCAGTAAAAGTAGAGGTGAGCTACCTCCCCTGCATGTTTTATTGTGTCCTTGGGTTCAAGTATAAAAATTTTGTTGTGGTGGGACACAAGTGTCTGCTAAAGGAATTTAAAGGTACATAAAACAAACACTATATCTGCCAACATTGCTCATTGCTCCTTTTAACTTTTTCCTATTCTTGTGTGGCCAAGACAACTGCCTGTTAGTATTCAAAGAGTTCTCCTCGATTGCCATTTCAGACCAACCAACACAGCCCCTCCCGTCATTTTTGAAGCCATACGAGACATGCTGCTTTTTCTAATTCATTCTTTTTGACTTTGCTTGCCAAGTAAGCCCTGTAGTCAGCTTAACAAATACAGAAATGGTCTGGGAAATGGCTTTCATCTCCTAAAGTAATTTTGTACCACTCGCCAGACGTGCTAATGAGAATGGAGGATGGAGAATAAAATCTCACACACACCAAATTGTTAGTCGTCGTCACAGAGTCTGTGTCATGATTCTGTAAAAAGCCAAAAATGGAACATGCGTCAGGCAGAAAAATAACACACACACATGCACACATTCAGTCACTCAGCAGTGGCGTCAGATTGATAAGTAGTGGCTCTGTGTGTGTCTCTATAAGTGCTAAATGTACACATGGTTTTCAGGACAAATTTGTGATACACCCCATTAAGAAAAACAGCATGCATTCATATGCACACATGGTAACATGTCCTTCACTGAGAAGAGTGGGTTGGAATTCATAAAGATACAAAAATGCTAATCCTGTTTCATGGTTTTTCCTAAATGTGCCGCAGATGTGTGTAGTAGAGTGTAGCAGCCACTGGGCTCTGCAATGAGAAACACACGCACATGCGCAGACACACACACACACATGCACACACACACAGGCACGCATTTCTTAAGGAGATAGACTAAATGATGGAGTCTGCAGCACAATGTGGGAGCTCTTGTCTCTCCAGACTCGCATCACGTCTTACACACACTCTCACTCATACACACACACACACGCACACATGCACACATATATGTTTTAGACTGATAAATAGAGAGCTGTTCTTTATTTCAACATCAATGTACCCACCACAAGCTCCACTCTCTCGTTAAGTCTTTTATCATGAAACTCCACCACCCCCAATAAAAAATCGTAAGATTGAGTTGGCCACCAAAGATCGATTTCCTCACATCTTTACGGTAACAGAGCTCATTTTACAGCTCCACAGAATGAGACTGTCTCTGTCGGGATTGAGACATGTTGTGGAAGGCTGCTAGTGGCTGCTGCGATTGAGCGTGGCGCAGCACATAGCTCACGTGAAGCACATGTGCAGGCTTGTCCTAGGGGCCCTGGCATATGGCGCTGCAGTCTCATGACGTACGTGCGAGCCCTGCTACACGCTGGGAGCCAGGGGAGAGGACACAGCTCTCTGCAGGAGACCTGTCTTTATCTATCACTCCATCTCTCTCTTTCTCTCTCTCTTTCTATCTCTCTCTCTCTTATTTCTTTCTTTTACTTGCTCCCTTTTTTACCTCTTCCTGTCTTTATCACTCCTTCTCTCCCTCCCTCTTGCTCTCTCTCTTCTTCTCCATCTTATTTCTTTCTTTCACTTGCTCCCTTTCTTTTACCTCTTCCTGTCTCTATCACTCCTTCTCTCTCTCCCTCCCTCCCTCCTTCTCTCTCCTTTCCTCTCTCCATCTCTTATTTCTTTCTTTCACTTCCTTCCTTTTACCTCTCCCTGACTTTTGCTCTCTTTGTTCCTGTCATAACATCACAACGCACCACACGCTCCTTACTGCCAGTGGAAGCGAGTTAGGGAGAAGGAGTGAAGAGGAGAGGATAGGAGTGGAGAAGAGAGGATAGGAGTGGAGAGGAGAGGAGAGGAGGGAGGGGGGAAGAAGAGCGCTGCTGTCAGTTATTGTCATTTTACTACAGTAACTGACAGCTCCAGTGAGTGAGTGAGTGCAGGGCATGCAACCACTGTGCTGCTGCGCTGCTATCCACAGGGCTTCTCAATTGGCACCACGCTGCGCAAGGGGAACAGAGGCACGCAAAAGATGGAGGGGGGGTGGAGGAATTTGGGGAGGGGGTGAGGGGGGTGCGGCGGCGAAGAGAGTGAGAAGCAGAAAGACAGAGCACACCTGCCCAGCAGGAGAACAGCTGGCAGGCATCATTATCATCATTGGCACAGCGCTTTCGCAAGCTCGATCTCAACAGTGAAGTGCAGCTCACAGCCACTCATCAGGTCATTGCGAGCGCCTACTGATTTGTAATCGAGAGGGCTGCAGCATAGGTGGCTATTTTTTTTTAATGACTTTGAGGTTATAGCAGACCCCTATTTTTTCCCGGCACTTGTGCGTGTATGAGAATGTGAGCACTTCACACTACTGTTGATGATGAGACACCAGTCCCCATGAGTCAGTGAAATTCCAGTGCTAGAGCGGAGAGCCAAATTGACTCGGCAATAACCTGAGGAAGCAATCGGCAGTATCTTCGCTCCCTGCTAATTGGCCTCTGTTTGAGTCCTATGCCAGCCCAGATGACTTGATTTTTTTCTTTTTTCATTTTTTTTTTGCTCATCATTCTCACGGAGTGCCAAATTAATCCGTCAGAATAATTGTGAGCAATTACACCCTGTGACTTAGAGTAAAATTTTTTGCACCACTATTGTTCATGTGGAAAATCTGATAAATAACTCATTTTCTGTCTTAAGACCCAATAGATATCAGTGCATGTCTTGATTCTGTCTGTGTTCATTTTTGTTTTTATAACGTTAATGATGTTTGCTGTTGGTCTTTTTGAAGGCAAGATCGATTCAAGTTATTCTGGTCAGTGCATAACTGGAGGTAATATTGTGCAGTTGCCCTGCAAATCAACTCTGTGAAGTCACAGAACTGTCAGCCAGTATCTTACATTCTCCTAAAGCAGCTCTAAGCTAAATTATTTGAAAAACTAATAATTACATGCATCAGATTTTTTTGGCCTTATTGTTACTAAATTTTGTGGGAAATTACCACACCTTGGACAATAGTATAATACATTCCTGTATTCCCACATCCCTATAGAATATATACTATCCAGTTGTTGTCACTGGGTCTCAGAGTTGAAGTATTGTAAGTATTGACTTTAGATGGGACTTCAGCCAGAAATTATTTGTCTATTTTTCCCCTTCTTCAAAGACACCAAACCCAAGTGTCCAAGTCTCCTGTTCCCTACATTGTGTGCATGAGAAATGTCATTCTATGCAATTATGTGCTATGTGGTACGCTACAGCACCTCCTCAATGTATGATACAGCATTACTCATCATATCCTATGGTACATGTCAAGAACAGTTACTATTTATTTGCTGGTCAGTCAAAGAACATGGAGCCTAGTAGTGACATAACAGAGGGAAGAGGACAACACACCTGCTTATTTTCTGATCCAAGCTACAGAGATCAAACACTTTATTGAAGATTACTGCCTTGATTTCGTAAGTCATGGATTTTTCTTCATGGCTCTCTGGTGGATCTTATACAATGTGTTTTTTTAGACAGCCAGAAGCAGTCACAATCAATATGCTAGTGGAAGAAACACAACAACACCTTTACAGACAACACTAGCTTTACATTCAACTTTGGAAAAAGTCTCACTGTTTGATCTAGTGTTGAGAACGCTGAGCTGTTGTACATTGTGTTTAAACTCAGAGGTGAGGATGCAGTGCTGTCTTCTGCCTTTCAATGAGCTTCAGCCAGACAGTAAGTGGGAAATGTGACTCTCAGGCTGAACAGTGCTTCATGGTGTTATTGAATCAGCAGAAAGTTAGACAGAAAATTAGAAATGTTAATATTACCATTGAACAGATTCATAATTTGCTGAGTAATTTGACAGTGTCACCCCTCTGGTAGAAGCTCATAAGTGATTGTAATATCTTTAAGTATCTGAAATGAAATAAGTACTTCAGGCTGAATATGGTATCTAGAGGAAAAAACGGGGTTCTCCCAAACCCTCTTAATTAAAAATATATCTTTTCAGCATTTGGTAGCAATGTAGAGCTCCTTCTTTTTTTTAGGTATTGGGGTGGGCTGTGTTTACATCTGGGTTTAGTTGGTTTAATTCTCTCTGAAGTAAAGTCTGTGTTATGCAATGGTAGGCTTAGCAGAGGGACAGATTGTGGTGTGTGCTGTATTTGTAAGGGGTCACTGGCAGGGAGCTGGTGTGTGTGTCTGTGTGCATGTGTCAGTGTGTGTGTCTGTGTGTGTGTGTGTGTCTGTCTGCATTTGTCAGTGTGTGTGTGTGTGTGTGTGTGTGTGAGAGAGAGAGAGAGAGAGAGAGTGTGTGTGTGTGTGTGTGTGTGTGTGTGTGTGTGTGCGCGCGCATGTGTCAGTGTGTGTGTGTGTGTGTGTTTGTAATAGGCAGGGATAGTGTGGGGGGTGTGCAGCATGCAGGCGGGGTGGGGGGTGGGAGGAGGGTTGCAAGGGAAGATTAGTATTCCTCAGAGCGTGCATTGCATACATGTGCCTGTGTTGTCAGGACACGTTGTCTGCAGTCAAGAGCACTGACTGTGCACCGACAGGCTTGAGTTCCTTCGGCCCCCCAGTGGTGGGTGGAGGGAGCTGTTGTTGGGGGGGTTCTTCTGGCTTCCCTATGAGTCATGTGTTTTGATAGCCCAAAAATCCCCCTAACATATGTGCCTCTAAAACCCCACTGTTTTCTGTCTATCTCTGTTCATGCCTCAGCAAGCTGCATCAATATCCTACCTTTTTATTTGTTTGTTTGTTCATTTGTACCTCAGCAAGCAATTCAGGCCACTTCTTCTAACATGCCACATTCAGTATAAATAATTCTTGTCATCATAAAACACACTGTCAACAGGCATACAGCCGTAGGAGAACCGGCCTTAAATAATTCATCAACTTTAATTCCGAAACATTGCAAACTCCTGAGGGGGGGAAGCCGCAGAACCAAACCCAGCTCTTCAACTGGCTTTTCAGCACCACTGTTGAGGACAGCTCCCCATGCTACTGCTGCTGCTGGTGATGGTGGTGGTGGATGGTGGAGGATGGTTGGATAGGGATGGGATGGGATGGGACGGGATGGGACGGGATGGGCAGCCTGATGCCACCTGTGTACAGACTGTCTCAAGGTACCAAACAGCGAGCTGCTCTGTGGATAAATGAGGCGTAAATATAGCTTGCGGCAAGCGCAGCAGCTAGCCTGTTTCTTTGATATATTTTGACTGCCTTTGAACTGCAGACCTCAGTGAATATGCTTTGACAGGACTCGCTAGGGGGATTTGCCGAAGGAAACTTAAAGAAGCTGCTGCAAGGTACGCAGTGTGTCTGCAGTGGGCATCTCTCTCTCTCTCTTTCTCTCTAACTCCCTCTCTCTCTGTCTCCCCTTTCTCTCTCTCTGACTTTCACTCTCTTTCTGTCCTACTCTCTATCGCTCACTCTCTCTCTCTTTGTCCTACTCTCTTTCTCACTCTCGTTTGTACTCTCTCTTTCTCTCTCACTCTCACACATTCTGTTTCTCTCTCTGTCTTTCTACACTCCTACTATTTTACCCTTGCTTTATGCTTCTTTTCTAATTCTCAAATGCTATCTTGTCTTTCTATTCTTAAATTCTTTTTCCTCTGATTTTTTCACTTAATTGCCATGAGGTTTTTTTTTAACTCCTATAGAATATTAAACTGTAGCTCTTCTGTGAGGTACGGTGTGGGAGTGGGCTGACAGGTTGTTTGGCCTCGCTGTCAAAGTGGACATCCCATAACTCTCTCATGTCGAAGGCACGGCAGCAGTGAAGCTTTTGCGGTGGGAGGTGTGGAGCACTCATCCCAGATGCCTACAGTAATATTTAGAACTAAAATTCAAAGAGTAGCAAATATAAAAGGGTGCCCAAATATTATGTGTGCCAAATTTGCAAATATGTGTGTGTGCCTGTGGGAGGGCCTGTTTTGAGAAATAAGCATTCAAGTATAGCTGAAGGGAGGAATACAAGATGGTTGAAAAAAAGAGGAGTGAAGAAGAATAGAAACAGAAAAACGTAGAAAATGTTGCGTGAGTGGGACATAAAACAGATGCAGTGTCATCAACACCAGTGTCTCTCCACACTTGAAAAAAAAACAGCTGTACATTTGTGCCGTCTTGCAGTGGATTTCCTATAAGACATCACTGGATCAACTGAAAAATTATATCTAGAGGGTTTTAAGCAAATGCATGCATGTGCACACATGTACACACATGTACACACACACAGACACACACAAACACACACAAAAAATCCACACACATAACACACACCAAAAGTTTGAAGATTTTCTAATGAGGGGAGGAAGTGTGAGGTGAACTTGTAAATGTGTTTCATTATTCATGTAAAGTGCAGTCTGGGTAATATCTAGTCAGCTCCTTTTCAGCTCCTCCGATTCTCCGCAGTGCCATCACCTCCGGTGGAGAACTTCATCTCCATCTAATCCCAGTCCCTCTAGGCAGGAGCACTAAGCGATAGAGCCTTGGCGAAATATTCAGGAAAGAAACACAGCGATTAGCCGCCCAGGCAAAATCTGCACCATGTGCCCGCTGTCATGTTATCTGAGTATCACAGTATCATGCAGAATGTCGAGGATTTCTTCCCCCCTGACTGGACTAGTTAAAAACCTAAATGCATAAAGCCTAGCCTATGGGAGAGCTGGGGTGAACCTGTACCCGCCCATGTGTCAATCAGGCCCATCCGTCCAATAAAAAGTCTTTGTTTGCTTGATGCTTTACTGGATAGGAGAAGCTGGTGGCTGCTGCATGCAGGTCTGAGCTGGGCTCAGCAGGGGGTTGATGAAAGCGATCTGATTGTTTGTCTGAGCAGTTGTTTTGCAGTATGGTCTATATAATGTGTGTGTAGGAGTAGTTTATGTGGTTGCCGAGCTGTTGTTCATGCACTTTGTTTCCCATGAAGTGAGCAGCAGAGGTTTGTTTGACAAGTGTTGCAGAATTTGTTAGCTGTGTGGTCGTGCACTCAATGGAGAAATATTACTGTGTATATCATCGCAAGTGTAGCATTGCATATGATAAATGCCACAGCAAAGTTAAACGAAACATGCCAAGTAGCTAGCCTTCCTTATGGTCTATGTCATTGGCTTTGCCCACCCATTTTAGTATTTCTGCCTAAAATGTGAAGACGTGTGATTTGTACTTCATCAGTATGGCTTACCAGTCCCACGGGCCTCTTCCTTTGTGCGACTTAAGTGGTCGCTGTTGTGGTGGTACCGCTGGTGCTGGTTGTTGTTTTTGTGGTTGTTGTTGCTGTCCCCGTGGCTATTGTTGACTCTCTCTGTTACCTTGAGTGCAGAGGCAGGGAGAAAATCAATCAGCCAGTGCATGAGGGACGGCATGCGCAATGAGAGGTGGGACGGAGCGGGGGGGTTGGGAGGGAGGAACTGTTTGACCGCCAGAGCTTTTAGAGTGCTTGTGGGAATATGGGCCGTAACTTTTTTTTTTTCGATGCCTCTCTCATCATAGTCATCATCAAAATAATCATCTCTCTCCCTGTCTCTTCCAGGCTGTCTGTCTGTCTGCCTGTCGGTCTCTGTCTCTCTCTCCCTCTCTCTCTCTGTCTCTCTCTCTCTCTTTTTCACATACACAGACAAACAGACACACACACACACAAGCACACACACACACCCCTCTATCTCTCTCCTTCAACACACATTTCGAAATAATCTTGATCTGTCGACTGACCCTCTTTATTCTCAGGGTTTATTCTGCTATGCTGTTAGTCTGCTTATCATAGTTAATGTATTCCTTTCTTTCCTGTAACATATTCCCTTTCCTCTCTGTCCTCCCCCGACGCCCCGTCTGGTCTGGTCTGGGGATAACAGGTGTGTGTCTGGTGCTGGGCTGTATGATCTACCCCGACGGCTGGGACGCCAAGGAGGTGCAGAGCATGTGCGGGGAGCAGACGGACAAGTACACCATCGGGGCGTGCTCAGTGCGCTGGGCCTACATCCTGGCCATCATGGGCATCCTGGACGCCCTCATCCTCTCCTTCCTGGCATTCGTGCTAGGTAACCGGCAGGACAACCTGATGGCCGAGGAGCTGTTGGCAGAGAGCAAAGGTGAGACACTAGTGTCCGTTCGGTGCCATCAACACCACTCCTAGCCAGGTCATAGGGCCAGTGTAGTATCTACATTCAATATTGTATTTCCATACAGTACTCCACTGTCAGGAAACTCTATAATGCTTCAGTTTGCCTCAATCAATTTTTTTGGTTTTAGTGTATGCTGCATTGATAGTAGTTTAAAAAATACAGAAATATGCTGCATTGGTTAAAGGCAGTCCCAAACAGTTTTAAAGGTAACAGAAAGAAATCTGCCTACTAGGAAGCAAGTGTGTGCCTTGCATTAAGTCAAAATCAGTGGCTTGCCCTTTTTACTATTTCATGAAGCTGCTTTGAAAGGCATGATGCTAAATGATGGAAAAGATAGTAAGCATAGGATCAGAAGAAAACTCACTTTTGTCCTTCTTTACAAGCTGAATATGCACAATAGGGAAGTGGAAGGGTATCTTGATAGGCAGGTATGAAATCTAATGGTTTCAAGTGTTCTAAAGGAAATGACAGAACAGGGTTTTTTGCAGTCTTGTGGCTACCATAAATGATGTATAGAGCACTAACATCTTCCGGTGTCAAATTCCCTGTATACCCAAGTGCACTTTTCCAATAAAACAAAATCTAATTCTGATTCTGATTATGTACTTTTAGGTTATTTTGGCTGGAAAATGTGATATGTTCTTAGCTATTGGGACGCAAAAACAATGGAGACATATACAAAGACAATCGAGAAATGTGACAAATACATCTTGTGCTAAAATTTTAACTGAAGGTGTGTGCAACAATGCAATGCAACATTAATCACAGAAAATGTATGCTGAAGCATCTGTTCTCATATTGTCTGCATCATTTACATCCAGCAATAAAAGATAAAGCACTACACAAACAGCTCCCATGATGCTGTGGAACACCTCCACTGACACGCTTGTTGGCCAAACCAATTTAAAATTGTATCAGATCAGCAAAGTACTCAGAAAGTCACGAAGCCACCAAACCCTAATGCTGTAAAACCCCCCAAACGCCTCCTTAATTGCACGCCTCAGCCGTTTTCGAAACAAAATTAACATTTAAGGCTGTCCCTGATATGTCATGTGGGAGAGGCCCTCATTGCGGCGAGTGTGGGAGGGCTTGTTACCCAATCTCGCCTTAATCTCTCTCAGACCCACCTGTCACGGCATCGCTAACCACCACTCAGGACCATTTCGATGGAGGGGGTGGAAATTGGAGGAGTTGATTATGGATTGATTATGCTGCAGGAGAGTGGCATGGCTGTGTTAGAACACTACAGAGTGCCTCTACACTGAGTGCAGCTAGAGTTAGCTTTGCTGGAGATGCCATCTAGCTAAGTGTTCAGCGCCGCTAGTCAGACCTGAATAAGTATACAGTATGTGTGGGTTCAGTGTGCGAAGCTCAGCTCAGAGTAAAATCATAATGAAAATGGATGTGGGAGGGGCATTGGGGCAAGCAGTGCATTTACAGTAAAGAGGTGCAGTGCTCAAGTCTAATCCAATACACATCACTGAGTAGCTCTCCATTGTGCTCAAACTGTCTATTCAGCAGTCTTTTTTTTAAGGAGGGAAAAAAGAAAAAAAAGACAGAAAAAACACAGGTGCTCCTACATACATAGTTATAGCTATGGAAATGGGAGCCAAATATAGTAGTTTGGACCAAGTCATTAATTAGTTCCAGCCAATCAACATATATGCTGCAAGATGTGTTAAATTTAATTGTTTTGATTGGTTTTCAGGTATCAAAAATGTCATGTCAAAATAATTGTCTATATTCATTATAGTTTCTGTTTAAATATTTACAAGCTTTACAGTAAGTCTTGGTGTTCCTCCTAAGTGATTTTGCAGCTTACATTTGATCAGTGAACCATAAATAACAACAAATCTTCAGTAAATGGGTCATATCTTGAAATAATAACCTTGATTCCGTTCACGCTGTAGACAAGATATTTGAAGGTCATTGTACAGTACCATTGAGACTAATTTTGCAAGAGAATTTGACCTCACTACAGAGAACACCAACTGGCTTTTTTTCTGTCAGTGGTCTACAAAAAATATATATCCAAAATAAAAAGCAAACAAAAAAAAAATGTTTATTCACCGGTAGTAATTCTTTTGACACATACGTGTGTAGAAATCTGTAATGTGTGTTGTAGCAGCAGCAGTGGCTCACCTTGTTGTTGTGACAGAGTTGGCAGAGCACCCCATCTGAGAGTGTGGAGTAGTGACATGGCCAGCCCCACAGAGCACAGTGTGATGCAGCCAGCACCGCCACAGCGTCTTGAACTAGCTCCAGCGGGAATCTCTAGCCAGAGCCTGATAGCTTAAGCACTGCTGTAGGAAAAAAAACAGCCAGGAGTTTAAACATCGTCATAAACACACCCCCCCCACACACACACACAGAGTTACAGTCACAGAATATTTCAAGCATAAGTGCATGTTCATGTACATTTTTTTTTCAAGGCCTTCACGGTACTGGTGTAACATGCACACACATGTGTGTGGGCGTGTTTATGACGATGTTAAACTCTGTCTGTTTTGCTACCGAAGTGCTTAAGCTTTCAGAAAAAAAAGCGTGAGTGAGTAAGTGAGTGAGTGAGTGAGTGAGTGAGTGAGTGAGTGAGTGAGTGAGTGAGTTGGTAAGTAAGTAAGTGAGTGAGTGAGGTCTAGAAGTGAGTAAGTGAGAGAGAAAATGAGTGAGTGGGTGAGTGAGAGTGTGAGTGAAGTTGGCAGTGAGTGAGTAAGGTCAGCAGTGAGTGAGTGAGTGAGTGAGTGAGTGAGTGAGTGAGTGAGTGAGTGAGTGAGTGAGCAAGCGAGTGAAGAAGTGTAAGTGAGACTCAGGGAAGCAGTCACACTGCTGGGCATGTACTAATTGCAGCCTGCAGCTCTCTAAATGGATCTCCTGCTCACCAGTGGCTCTTTATTTGTCTTGCTGTCAACGGCCCCGCTGGACTGCCCCGTGCATAGCCAGAGTACATCTAAGCCTTGGCACCAGGTTATCGACTAACTGTCTTCACGTCACTGTCACGTCAGACTGGCCATTCAGATGCCATCCAGAAGCATCTGGTTATGGAAAACTCTAGAAGCATCTGGTTATGGGAACACTACAGATGCAGAGTTTATGTAGTACAATCACTTGAATAAAAAGGCTAAAACAACTGAGCCTGTAGTTTGAACATGGTGTCCACGTCTGTAAAGTAAATGCAGTAGTAGTAGCGCATCGACCAGAAAGAACAGACAGAAATTTTTCAAAAGTTAGGGCCTTGGAGTCTCTGTGTCGTGTTTGGACCAAATCCCCTCGGAGTCATTGAGCTTGGGAGAGAACGAACAGTCCCATTATGGGGGGATGATTGGAGAGATGGATGGCACCTCTCCCAGGACATAGGGAGCCATCTCCTTCATTTCCCTGACAAAGGCAATTATTGTAATTGGGGGGAGCTTGGTATTTTGTCCTCAGCCTCAGCGGAGGACACTTTCAAATTTGTCACTGACTTCCCCGTGCCCCTGGCCAAGCATTTATCCTATTTGTCTTGCCACTGAAGTCAGGATGAGGGGAAAAAAAGGCACAGAGTCGATGTTTGCCAGGAAAATGAGGCTTGTGCTTCGCATGTTCGCATCACTGACTTTCAGAGGATTCATGTTGTCCAAACAAAGCACTGTAGGATTATATAGGATGTAGTAATCTCTGTTTGTCAAAATGTTTTGTGGTTCTATGACTCATTTCATGTCTTTTCTCCACCCCCCTCTCTCTATTCCTCTCTCCCTCTCTCCCACTCTGTCTGTCTGTCTCTCTCTCCCTCTCTCTCTCTCTCTATCTCTCTCTCTATTCCTCTCTCCCTGTCTCTTAATCTGTCTCTCTCTCTTTTTCTCCCTCTCTCTCTCTCTCTCTCTCTACAGCGGAGGGTGGGAATGCTTAACACACAGAGGTAAGCACTGAGAGGGATTGTTTGAGGCGTAAAGCATTGTTTAATGTTAACCTTGATGAAATTAATGTAGTCAGCCATTTAGGCTTTTCTAACCATGAATAAACTCACCAGGGAGGAGTATCTTTGTGTTATCTGGGTCCTGTTGGAATACTGTATTATTTTAACTGTATTATTTCCCCGCTATAATTGCTCTGCCTGTCCTCTCTGTTCCTTGTTATCCCCATGACAGGGTCACACCCCCTTGCAGAAATATCCACCCTCCCAGCAGACGTCAAGCAACAAGAGTGTCATAAAAAAAATGTAAAAAAGCATACCCCTTACACACAACCATGCAGTCTGTCTCTCTGTCTCTCGCTACCTATCTCTATCTCTATCTATCTATCTATCTATCTATCTATCTCTCTCTCATGCACACGCACACACACACACACACACATTCTCTCTTCCCCTCTCTCTCTCGCTCTCTTTTCTCTCTCACACACTCACACACTCACACACTCACACACACACACACACACACACACACACACACACACACACACACACACTAAGAGTAAGCCTCCTTAAAAACTCTTGATCCTTCTCACTCAGACTCTATCTTCTCTGCTCCTTCACTGGCCTTAAAAGGCCATCTGAGGGACAGACTCTCTGTACATACTTAAGCAGCACATGATCTAAAGACTGTTACCACCCTCACCAGCCACAATCCCTCATCTTTAACAAACACCACTACATCACAACCCACACACACACACACACACACTTACAAACACACACATGCTGTTGTAACTGTACAGCATAAATACATCATGGCATATGTACAGTGCTGTAGACAATCTCACTTATAGACATTCATCAAGAAAGCATTTCTCAACATGGACAATTGCTCATTTTATACAGTAGTCCTTGTAATCTTTAAACAGCATTAGAGCTGTTTTACTTATTCAGTGTTACGTTTTAGTTGTTCTCTCTTTCTGTTCTGTTTTCTCATGGATGTAGAATATGCTTTGTGAAGAACTTCCTGATTTAAATACATTGTATTTCAATAGTATGTTTTTGGACCAGTTAGTGTAAAAGAATAAGTCAATAAATGCCATCGGCTGTACCTCTTATGACATTTGAAAGCATTTGAAATACACCTGTCACCATTTTTCAAAGAAACTAAGCTAACCAACAAAATATTATCACTGGATCTCCTCGCACTGTGAAAAGATTAAGACTGTGTATGAATGTGAGTGTATGTGTGTTACATCTCTGTGCGATAAAGAGAAAGTGTGTGTGTTGTGTGTATGTATGTATGTATGTATGTGTGTGGACACTCACAAAAATGTTCATATGTACAGTATGTGTTTCAATAGTACACCAAGCAAATAACAGCATAGGATGATGATGATAACTAGAGAGTTTAACTGTAACCTAACATCAGCTGAAACCAAGGATAACTGTAACCCATTGGTGTTGTGAAATATACAGTACCCCCATTTGGTGTATAATGACTCTCCAGCACAAGCCCAATAGGTTATGTAAATACGAGTACTTCATTATGCATACCTGGCTATTTATAGTTTATGCTGGACCACCCAGTGCTCACGCTGTCCTATTATGAAATAGCTTCAGCCTCTCCTTAGGTACCTATGGGCAACCTACACCATACACTCATTCCTATGGCCCTTTTAGTTTTCATTTCTCCACAGACTCAACAAGTGTCTATCTGAGAAGTTTTATAACACATCTCTGAATGGTTTCATTGAAGCGGTATACTTGACATTTGATTGGTACTTCACCTTATAATTTTAAATGCATAGCTTTAAAGGAGGTTTGAAGAGTAACAACACCCCACCCACACAGCATCATACACACACGCACACACATGTGTGAGCACTGTCACACAGAGGCATACTAGTTAAATATTATGATATGAGTTTGTACACTCATATTTCCTTTTACTGTACATTGTTAGATGATGTAAACATGTACATACACTGCAATAGCTTTTTCCTGTCACTGACCCAGTGAGGCTGACTTTGTTGTGATGTGTAAATACACTGAAAACATACATCCTTTTTTGCTGTGTCTCTGTCTGTACATCTTAAGCCACCTCTCAGTAAATATACCCCCTCAGTAGGGGTCTATACAGGGTATCTTATGAGAAAAGGCATAGCATATGTTACAGTGGTCATGATATGACACATTATAATTCCATCGGTTTAATGTTGTTGTTATGTATGTGTACTTATGTAAATAGTCCATATATTTACAAATGTGTATGTAAGTAATTAAAGACTACCTAATGAATATTAATGTCAATAAAGATTTTCACTGTGTAGGCACTGCGGCCATGGTTTTTGTCTCTTTGTACCGGTTTAGATCGTTTGACCCTTTGTCCCCTAGAAATGACAAGAATCTGACACAAAACCAGAATGAGATCTCTTGCTCCCCCTGCTGTCCAGTTGCCACAGATAACATATTGCTAACCTCACACATCACAGGAATGCTGAACAAAGCAACTACATGATGTAAAGGAAGTAATTGTTTATTTCACAACAGTCCTCATATTTCATTGAGTAGCGACAATATGCTGACCACACAGGATGTCAACACTTAGACACTGACACAAACACACACATAAAAAGATCAGTAGGAGTTAGCCAGGTAGTTCTTCAGCATCTGAAGGGCAGGGCCAGGCTTGTACTGAGGAACCATGTGGCCGGATCCCTATAGAATAGCAAAAAAACACACAGGGAGATTAATGATTAATCAAAGTTAACACTAATTCTTGCTTCCCCCCCGCTGTGATTGTGTGTGCTCAAGGGTGTTTGGGCAGGCTATTCCTTCAATGGGACTTAAGGAAAGTTTACTTACCTTCACTGTCATGAAAGTGATCTTCTCAAACTGTTGCACATAGCCAGCAATCTGGTCCTGGTAGTACCATGGTTTGTACTGGCTCAGCGTCTGCGGTAATCCCAAACCAAGGACATTTTGTTTACAAGTGGTCACCTTGCACTTGCTAAAATTCCCAGCCCCCGTGTTTGTTTATTTGCCGTCAACATTACTCTTAGTTTAGCATGAATCCAAATCTAATGCTAGCAGACAGGGCAAGGTCACCTGCTGATTCAGAGACTCCACGAACCACTTTCCCCCGAGGAAGTTGCAGGCCATGTCAACATCGCCGTTGTACACAAGTAGCTCTAGGTTCTGTTGCAACAGAACCTGGTAAAACCAGGTCATGTCCTTGTAGGTCCTCTGGTACTGTGAGCCAACAGCATGGCTGAAAGCATAGTTTTTTTTCAATACATGGGCATTTTTTTTTAAATTACAAAATGGTCATAAAAATAAGTCCATCACAAAATTAGAATATTGAATCACTTGAAGACTTTTTTGTTTAATTTATTTTTTACACAATTCTGCAAATATGTAAGTTTTTTCACCTTAGAATCACAAAGAAAACATTTGCTCTATAGAGAGTACTAATGAATATGCTACAGAGGTTTGATATTATAACGTTAGCATTCTGCTGCCTTGGTCTATGTGTCTATACAGCAGTAAGGCATGATGTGTATACTGTAGTTAGATTGAGAACGACTGGCATGACGTCTTTTCTCTATCCAGAGAGAGACTGACCTGCATGATGTCTAGGGAGTGAGACTGACCTGCAGAGCGTCCAGGACTGCACATAAGAGGGGATGTGGAGAGCTGCGCGCACATCGGGGCTGTTCAAATAGTAATACAAGGCTGTGCCATTAATACACATGGGCACTCCAGGAATAGCTGCCTGCTCCTGGAAGATAGGACGGGAATGGGGCAAGGAACAGAAGTGAGAGAAGGGCAAAAGGAGTGGGTAGGAATATGATACACTGCTTCTGAGAAAGATAAGTAGAGACTATTTCTTGTGTTGTTTTTCTCTTTTCTTCATGACGGGGATTGGTGTGACTCACCACCAAAGGCTTGAAGGTGAACCCAGAATCTCTGAACAGGTTAGACATGTCTGCGGCGTAACGTCCAGCATAGCCGTTCGTGGGCACACCACCATAGCACTCTCCATAGAGGTTGTAGATGTTGAGCCCGATATCCTGAATCAGGTACAGAGCTTGATATACCTGGGAACCCAGAATAAGCAGTGTTAGTATAAAAAGACAAGTGTGGGTCAGTGAAAGATCAGTGATGCGAAGTATCCCAGCAGTCACTCAGACAGGACAGACTCACTAAGTTCTTGCAGTTGCTGTTACTGCTGCTGTAGAAATTGCAGGAGCTTCCAGAGCAACACTGCTGGTTCATCTGATTCCACAAGCTGCAAAAGGGGAAACAGAGGCAAGCTAAGTTCATTGACAACAACCTAACAGAATCACATAAGGCCACAAGATAAATAACATGCATTAACTTCTGCATAATAATTTGGATAGCTGTGACAGGGACATAGATAAATAATTTTAAAAATGCATAGTAATCAGTAATAGGTAATAATAACAATAATAATAATACTTGAGACTTTAATGTAAATGCGTTTAATCCTTTATGAAAGTATTCAATTATTATTATTCATTATGTACTATTTATAAAATTATATCACTTACCTGTCACCCAAAAGTCCATGATAGTACCCAAAATAAAGCAGTGAGTTATCATTCAAAGCATAGCTGGACATTCCATTGCCAATTCCCATTCCCTGTGGACGTAATGCTGTTACTATCATTGCCAGAACAATAATAATGTAATAGTGTACCTATGGCATCGGTTCAGTTACCTTGAAGTTGATGTTTCCAGGGTTGCTGACAACCTTTTGGGCCAGGGTGGGACCATAGATACCCCCATAGCTCTCAGCAAATATATAGAAGTCATTGGATTGGAAGGAGGGGAATTTGGCAAAGAAGTTTTGCAGGGCTTCGTAGTTGTCTTCAGCTACCTAAGGAAGAGGTGGAACAATGACACGTTAAGACCACAATGTTCCACCCACAATGTGTCAGTACAAACCGGTGCAGAAAACGAAATAAAACGTTTGAATATGAATAGATGAACTAAAAGAGGAACATAATGTATGTACAAGGGCTTTAGAAAAGGCAAATTCTAGAAATATGACAGAAAAGCCATGAGGACTGCAAAAAAAGAACAATGGAACAACTATAACAGAGTTGGCCCTGCTGACTCTGAAGCTTCTGCACTGTCATAGCGAGGTTACCTGAGGGTCACTGGTGGCGTAGTTCCCTGAGGTGGAGTAGGAGAAACCCACACCGGCGGGAGACTCCAGATACAGCACATTGGCCACCTGATTCCAGCTGTAAGGGTTGATGTAGACTGTGCCATCATCGTTCAGCTGAAAACAGGAGAATGGGTACATTCAAAAATATATAATCAGATAGCAGTGGACACAATAAATGTGAGAAGTCGAAGTTTTGTGCTGGGAATTAAAAAAAAGAAAACTGCATGTTGGGGAAAGGTCTGTTGGTTCTCAAACTCACATGGAAGGGTCCATTCTCAGCGAGCAGACCCTCCATGGCACTGCAGCCAGGGCCTCCATTCAGCCAGAGGATCAAAGGATCAGTGGAGGGATTATTCTGAGACTCCACAAACCTGCATGAGACAGCATTACATAAAGAAACATGACGATGTCAACCTAGTGCATTGACATAATTCCTACTATATTCAGAAGACTTGAAATAAGTAAAAATGGTTGTACATATTATTGTCATGCATCCTGCAAATACCTTATTTAGCCTGTGACTGACCATGTTTTAAATGTGTTAGAAAGTTAAAAACACGTAAAAAAGCTTTGTTGTTTCTCACCAGTAATGGAAGTACTTTCCCTGGCCGGCTTGAACATAGCCAGAGTAATGTCTGAAGTTGGGGTTCTCTGCAAGACCTGGCAGGCTGGTGACCAGATCAGCCTCAGCCCCACTTTGGGCTGTAGTGCCAGTCAGGCAGAGAGAGACAACAAGAGCGCAGGACCACAGGAGCATCGTGAATACTCTGGAGGGCAGTTGGCATGGTCTAGGGTCTTTATTGTGGTGCTTATCTGCCATCTTATCAGCCTCGACAAAGCCACAATGTCTTATCAGAGGTTATCAAGATTGGTACGGTGTACATTTCCGCTTGGGAGAAATTTCAAGGAGCTTTTAAACAGACAAAAAAGACAATACTAACATGTAGAGTATAAAGCTACAATAATCACTTTGATACATTTAGTGTATATCACCATGCTATTATCACACACATCATTGCACTCTATTATCACACACATCATTGCACCTCTAAAATCCATTACAATTCTCATTAAAAGGGTAAAATAATTATGATACAGAGATTTAGATTAATATAAGCTAATCATATGACATCAAAAGCTTTTGTGAAATTTCTTAGGTAAAAATAGTTACATAGCAGCTAAAGCATTAAAACTCATACCATTTTTAATCTTCAAAAAGGATACAATCAAAATAACACACTAATATTATAGTAGAGTGGGGGAAAATGCCCCTCATTGGGTAAAACATCCCCCCTCCGTTTTTTTGTACAATAACTTCTGAATGAGAGGCTTCCCCACCCCACCCTGTCACAGCAAGACTGGCCACACCCAAAGAGTAGATTGTAGGAAGAAGTAAGCAATTCAAACTTAAAGTGACTAACATGGTTTATTTACAGTGCACCATGACTTTAAAATCAGTAAACCAAAAACTGAAATAACAAAAATAAACTGGCATCAGTAGGCAATACAGGGCAAAACACTTCAACAAACTCACTTTAGTACACCCTCACAGCAAGCTGACAGAGACATCCTTCCATAAAAAGACTCTCTCAACACTGAGCGTGGCTCCTCTTTTAAAGCCCACACAATAATCACATAATTGGTAGACCTCACAGAGACTTAGGGGGAAACACAGCAAAAACCTCCATAACACACACCATGATCATCATACAAAATAGCAGCACACTTTGAAATACATTAAAATACCAACCAATACATGCTTCGTACACAACATTGGCAAAAATGCATGTGATGTGTACAGCCATAACCGGCTAATTAGCTAGATATTACCCCCTGCGCCAACATGATCCTTTCCACTGTTCCGGACCAGCGGATAAGAATCAGGCTCCAATGTTGCTCTTGTTTCCCCATCGGACCTATTTGCTGACGGACCGGAAAAAGAACTGCTATGTAGCAAAGTGAGTGTACATTTGTTTAAAAACATTTTTCTTTTCCAGAGACACCACGCTCTCCCATTGATGGTGCTCATTGAAAAGGTTTAGGCTTAAAGAAGATAGATAGCACTCATACTTTCCTTTTAACAGTTTTACTCTTTTACTTATTCAAAGCAGGGTAACCACAAACGGTTTGGCTTCATGGCAAAAATAAAAAAGAATAACTGGTAAAGAGAAAGTCCGAGTGCGATTTATCCTCTCTAAACAAAAATGATGTGCCACCAAATGTAATGCGTGTGGACTGTTAACAAAAAAGGCTAAAGCGTTATTAAAGGCTTTCTTGCATTGAGTCACTGGATAAGTAAGGGGTAATGTAGGCCACGGCAAGGTCAAAAATGCAAAAAAACCTGAAGACTGATGCAGAACTGATTTTGTTTCTTTCTGTAAACTCTGATAATTAAACTAAACTAATACCAAATTTAAGAGCAGTGTATTTGTATTACAAATTTAAACCATGTTTCATTAACATGCTATTGAGATATTGATAACCCTATAAGTAAAAAAGTAAAAGCTAAAACTTTGTGGCAATAATTTTATGTAATTTAACTGTGAAGAATTATGAATCAGAAGAATCTGTCTCCTTTCATTTATTTTATCTCTACTCGCAAGGGCCTCAATGGAACAGGACATCTTATCAGGCAATCCAAACATTTTGATTGCAAATGGAAACACTGTGTTCCCCTATGAGACTTTATCATAGTTTAGTTTGAGATAGTATTTCCTATCATAACTTATGAAGTACTCCATCAACACTTACCTACAACACAATGAATAAGTCTGCACGTGTGTTTGCATATTGTGTGTGTGCGCGCGTGTGCATGTGTGATTCGGTGTGATAAAAGTTGGCAGGGTGAAAAAGTTCAATAATGTTATGCTGTGCAGCAGGAGAGTTGTGTGTGCACTATGTTGAATTTCTCAACATTTAATTATAATTCAGTGTTTGCTGTATTGCAGTCTCGTCATTCCCCCTATATGTCAGTGTGTTGTGCTGCTGATTCTCACTTTGACAGCTGACGAGTGGGCCCACAGCACAACAACATTGAAAACAGCAGGGCAGGCAAGTAACCACTGAACTATTACCAAAAGAATAAACGAGCTGGTCTGACTAGATGTACACCGATGTCCAGGAGAAGCTCCCCAGTTGATGCATGTGTGAGTGAGATGGAATGAGAGGGAGAAACAGAAATCACAGTAGACCTGTGGACTGACAGTCACTTGGGTGATCCCACATTTAGTGCTGTCCAGCAAGCAGAGCCTACGACAGAGGCCTTATACAGGGATTGCAACTAAAGTGGCTGAGAAAGTATATCCATCTCATCTCCCCAGCTCACTAGTCTACTATTTTAGTTACCCGGCACCAACAAGCCAAACCATTCAGGCTGGGCAGAGACAAATGCACATATCGGCACATCAACTGTAGAGAGAGCTGAGTTACTTAATAGACCGCCCCCTAGTGTCTCCAAGTAAATGGACACTTGTAAAAATTGACTTGTTTTCCCTTTCCCTCACCCTGTGCATGTGTTTTCAACTCAATAGATCAGACTAACGGGCTTTACCGACTTATTATAATTAACTTGAAAAAGTTGCACAGTGCCGCTTTAAAACAAAGAAATAAATAGAGAAAAGCTTGTGAGGCTAACCAGCATCAAGGATGACTTATTAGTTGTGTCTCAATTAAGTCTACACATGTTGGAGTGCACTGCTACGGAGTTGTCGTTGTAGCTCTAGCCTACCATGCCGTTAATTGTTCATGAAATAGACAGACTGTGGAGCATTTCCCATAGTGCTCCTCTGGTCGCCTAGCAACTGAGTAAACATAACAGGCCAAAATTGCTACATCATGACCAAAAATAACAAATAAAGTTACCTTGGGTCAGAAATGGACCCAGGAATTATGAATTTGTTGTTTTAATTTTACTCCAATACTTTTAAAATCATACTTTTCCATTGTTTGCACTTTCACCATGTTACACAAAATGAATCCTGGCAAAAACAAGGTGATGAAAGATCCACCACCAGTATAGACTGCTGAAATGCAAATGAAATGTGTGTTTGTTGGGTGAATTCAGAGGCACCTTCCAAATAGGACAATGTTTGGCAAGCCACTCTGATGTATTTAGCCAATGAATTAACACTTTGAGGCTCTTAATTGAGACACAGTGCTGGGCTTGGACATGCTGGCAAAATGGGTGACTGTGCTAGTACCGCCCTGAGCATAGATCCTGGGCACCAATATTGTGGCCCTCAAAGCTGCTGAAATGTAAGAGCCAAGAACCATTAAACGTGTCATTGATTTATCACCGGTTTAGAGAGTGCTCGGACAGATAAATGCCCAGAAGCCTGTGTTGTTGTTTTGATAACTACTTGACAACCAAATAACAGAGTGCCAGCCCACAAATTTACCACACTGCCGATGCCACAGACGAAAGAGAGCTGCCTGGAGGTTCCGCACAGAGACATCCCATGTTGCCCATACTATCCCAGGGAGAATAATCATCACATTGTAGCTGCTGTTTCAACAGCCTGCAGCCTTCACACAGGGGAACCAAGGCTCCTCCAAAAAAAACTAACATGAGTACCACACACAGCTGTGTCAATTGACAAGCTGTACCAGCAGAGCTGCAACAGGCTGCATCAGCTTCAATAGGGTCCACCATGAATGCTCCCTGGACAGACCAGTTTACCAACATCATTGCTGAAAATGGTGAAGACTGTACTCATACAGGTGACATGAAGACTGGAGATCCATGACCGGTTTGCATTTGTCTTCCCCTGATTCCTCATACCCAATGGGCAGCTGTGGAGTGGGAGACTGCCCAAAGACCACCTATCCTTGGACCAGGTTCTCTGGCAGTTCCATGCTCTACTGAGAGGCCTTTGCATTAATCCAACCACATTTGAATGCCTGATGAAGGGGATCCTGTCTAATGTTTCCCGAAGCTGAGGTTTACTTCTCTCTGTCCTTCACACAGATAGATTACTGAGCTTCCTGGTTAATCTAGAGGATGCACCTCTTCCTGTTCTGGTGTTCCTGGATCCCCAGATGCTGTTCATCCTCTACAGCAATGCCAGTGATGTAAACCTCTGGGCAGTGTTCTCTCAGGAAGAAGTGCCTATCTTCGACTCGAGATACAGGTGCTTACAGGTGCTGGTCATATAATTAAAATATCATGAAAAAGTTGATTTATTTCAGTAACTCTATTCAGAAAGTGAAACTGGTATAATGTATACATTCATTTCACACAGACTGACATATTTCAAGTGTTTATTTCTTTTAATATTGATGATTATAACTGACAACTAATGAAAACCCCAAATTGAGTATCTCAGAAAATTTAAGTATTGTGGAAAGGTTCAATATTGAAGACACCTGGTGCCACATTCTAATCAGCTAATTAACTCAAAACACCTGCAAAGGCCTTTAAATGGTCTCTCAGTCTACTTCTGTAGGCTACACAATCATGGGGAAGACTGCTGACCTGACAGTTGTCCAAAAGACAACCATTGACACCTTGCACAAGGAGGGCAAGACACAAAAGGTCATTGCTAAAGAGGCTGGCTGTTCACAGAGTTCTATGTTCAAGAACATTAATAGAGAGTAGAAGGGAAGGAACCCCATAAAAAATCTATGGGGTATTGTAAAGAGAAAGATGTGATACGCCAGACCCAACAATGCAGAAGCACTGAAGCCCACTCTCAGAGCAACCTGGGCTTTCCATGCCACGCAGCATTACTGCACTAATTCAGTGTTGCTGTATATGCTCATACTTTTCATGTTCATACTTTTCAGTGTGTAATGAATAAATATAATATACAAGTATAACTTTTTGAATGGAATTACTTATATAAATCAACTTTTTTATAATGCTCTATATGACCAGCACCTGTATTTCACAATCACCCTTATTTGTCATCCAGAGCTGGCTTGCACGAATGCTGGCAGACAGTTTTCAGGTTCGCCAACACACAATCCCGCAACTGCTTATCCATCCGTCCCACATCTGTCCCTGGCCCTCTCTATGTGTCATCCATCAAAAGCACCTATTGTTGGTTGCAGATGGTTACACACCCAAAGGCTTGTTCAGGGCAGCCATGGAGATAGAGGCACAGAGGGAGCCTAGACTACACAGCTATTGCCAGCAGAGTGTGAGGCTGTGGGTGGTGCACGATGGTGGTGGATCAATGCTGGAAGGCCGGTGAGTTAGTTGTTGTAAGTCTGTCTGCTGTTGTGTAACAAATTCAGCTGGCAGTGGACTGTGGTGCTTGCGTCTCCTTATCAATACCTGACAAATCCTAAGCATGTGGACTGTACCACTGAGGGCATAGGGGTCTCTGCAGTAGCCTACCCTTTACATGGGCCCTATGCTCAACCAGGGTGTTCACAGCACCCAAGCTAATTCCTTGTTGGATACAGGAACTTAATGCTCAAGATTTTGGTAGAGTACATTTAACTGCCTAGTATGGCTATGTGACATGCAATGAGCCTATGTTGTATATGTTTGTGTTCCATAAAAGACTTTGGTATTGCATAACGCGTAAATGATCACAGTTAGAATGTTCTTTGATTTCCATCTATCTATGGTATGTTGTGTATGTGAAGGCAGCACAGCACGATATTCTGCTTGCCACTGAAATCTATGTGCTGCTGGAATTCTGTGTGCTTCCATTGTGGTTGCCACCCTAACCACATTATGCCCATGTTTATGATCCCATTCCAATGTCAGTAAAACTCCCATTGTATCTATGTTTTCTATCAAGTCACTATATGATATAATCAGTACACAATATACACACAAATCTGTTTACACACTTTTTAATTTACAAAATATCATCATTTCCTTAAATAATGTATAGGATAAGGATATGCATGTACATTACAGTCATTTTAATGTATTGATAAGTAGCCCCGTTTACATGGACACAAAATTTCACTTTTAATCTCTTTATTTACAGAAACCGATTAAAAACGTCCCATATATACAGTCAAATAATCGGATTCAAATGAAACCGTTTAAATTTTCAAACCGATTAAAATAGGTGGTTTACACCTTTCTTGTAATCCGATCGATCGAGGAAACTACCTATATAAACAGGCAAACAGATTAGGCCCGTTCGAGTAGCACACCGGTCTGTCTACGTCTGTCTAACTTCGGCTACATGCGTCAACAAGAACTCCGCCTCGCAGCATGGGCGGGTGTTTAAAAGGCGGCGGTCAAGTCGGACACAAGTCTTTTGTTTACACCACCTGATCTTCGTAGTAGATGGCGGAGAAGTCATGTGTTGTGTGTGAGGGACAAGGAGGGGCGGGCGGTTGTAGTAGGGTGCATTGAGACTTCAAGTCAAGTCGAGTCGTTTTTTACTAGCACATTAAAACAAAACAACAGAGATGTCCCAAAGTGCTGCACAACACAAGGATGAAAAATAACACGGCAAAACCATAACCCAAAGATCATAAATAGGTATAGCCTACTGACACAAAGCAATACAATAAAAACGAGATTAACAAATACATAAATAAATAAAAGATTGAGCTTGACAGCATCAGATACACGCCCCAGAACAAGCTAAAAAGAGAGAGAAAAGATATGTCTTCAAACTGGACTAAAATAACGTACATATAAGATGAGAAGTTCCGTGACAGAGCGCTACACAACATCCGTGTCCAGACGTCAATGAACTTTAAACCAACCAGGGCAAAGTTGCGTCACCACGGAGGCGTTAGTTAGACGATTGTAGCCGCGGTTTTTGTGACAGCACCACGCCTTTCTGGCAACTCTGACACAAAGTCTAACCATAATGCAACATTTTCAGCCCACAGCCGTCTGTAGACGTCTACCCTTATCCGAATACGGCTATTAGGCTCGTTCGTGTAGCACACCGGTCTGTCTACGGCTGTCTAACTTCGGCTACATGCGTCAGCAAGAACTCCGCCTCGCAGCATGGGCGGGTGTTTAAAAGGCGGCGGTCAAGTCGGACACAAGTCTTTTGTTTACACCACCTGATCTTCGTAGTAGATGGCGGAGAAGTCATGTGCTGTGCGTGAGGGACAAGAAGGGGGCGGGCGGTTGTAGTAGGGTGCATTGAGACTTCAAGTCAAGTCGAGTCGTTTTTTTAATAGCACATTTAAACAAAACAACAGAGATGTCCCAAAGTGCTGCACAACACAAGGATGAAAAATAACACGGCAAAACCATAACCCAAAGATCATTAATAGGTATAGCCTACTGACACAAAACAATACAATAAAAACGAGATTAACAAATACATAAATCAATAAAAGATTGAGCTTGACAGCATCAGATACACGCCCCAGAACAAGCTAAAAAGAGAGAGAAAAGATATGTCTTCAAACTGGACTAAAATAACGTACATATAAGATGAGAAGTTCCGTGACAGAGCGCTACACAACATCCGTGTCCAGACGTCAATGAACTTTAAACCAACCAGGGCACAGTTGCGTCACCACGGAGGCGTTAGTTAGACGATTGTAGCCGCGGAAAAAGCAACTGCAAGCGGCTGCACCTTTTGTCTACAGACGGCTACAAACGGCTACATCACATGGGTTTTTAGGTCATCTGACCTTGTGACGTTTTTGTGACAGCGCCACGCCTTTCTGGCAACTCTGACACAAAGTCTAACCAAAATGCAACATTTTCATCCCACAATGCATCGCTGACTACAGCCGGCTGCAGCCGTCTGTAGACGTCTACCCTTATCCAAACACGGCTATTATTAGAACCATAGACGTCATGATTAGAACCTTTTTCTAGTTTCTGCGCATGTGTGTGAGCTCGCGCACTGCAGATCAGAAGCTCAGTCAGTCAGTTAGTCAGTCTAGTCAGCGAAGTTACCTCGGTCAGCATCAAAAATGAGTGGGCCGGTTATTAAGAAAAATAAAAATTGGGCAGCTAATGAAACAATATTTTTATTAGATACTTTAAAGCAATGCAACATAATGGAGAGGTTAGATGGACGAAAGATCCGGAACAATGAATTATTTGCTGAGGTACACCAGGCGATGCAGGAGGCTGGCTTCGACAGGTCAGTGGACCAAATTAAGACGAGGTGGAAAATACTTAAGACGGCATACACCAACGCAAAAAAACAAAATGGTAGAAGTGGAAATAGTCCAGCACATTTTCAGTTTTTTGATGACATAGCCGGGATAAACCAGGAGTAAGGAGGCCCCAGAGGTTCAATCAGAGCCTTTTCTCTTTTTCTGTAAAGTAGCCTAACCCAAACCTACTATTGCGTGCCAAAATAATGTCCGATCGGATTAAGTGACTGTCACATATAAACGGGGAACAAACACGAATCTCTTTATTTGAGGCTCATATAAACAGTTCAGTAGAATTCTAATAATCTGATTAAATTCAATCGGATTCAAAAAAGGTGTCCATATAAAGAGGGCTATTGTCATCAAAAAAATACTATCTTCACAGATCATTTCTTAATTTATATCCATGGTTTTAAGTTGCTCTGCAGTGCTGCTGAGCTCTGATATGTGTAGAGAAAAGGCTTTTTCCCCACTCAATTAAGTTGAAAACCATGTAAAAAAGGTTTTTGAGGGCACAGATCAGGTTAAAGACTAAAAAGAAGAGGAGAGATTTCAGGGCATGAAGTGAGAGAAAGGCAGGCAGAATACTGTGGCAGTTGCACCTTGACCAACTGCATTTTTTTTATTTTGAATTAGAATTTTATAACTCTGAGTAATTAACAATATTACTTAGCTAACATATAAGTGTTACTTAGCTAACTTAGCTAACGTTTGTTAGCAGGTATGCTAACAATGCTAATTATGCTAACTAGTGTTACATAGCGTAGTGTTACACAACCTAGCTGAAACTATTTAGCATTTATGCTAACAATGCTAATTACACTGCAACTTTTACTTCACTGTGCTAACAATGCTAAGAAGGACAGGTCAAGTTGTTATCACTGAAATCCTTGGCCAAGTCCAAGTTGAAAGATGTCAATTTCTGCACATATTTGCTCAAATGACCACGAACCTTGGGTGGGTGACTGTGGGTGGGTGACTATGGGTGACCACAGTTCGCCGTCCCTTTGGATCAGCCTGGGACAACATATTAAATAAAATACACTACACAGTACTATACAGAGGCATGACTTCCGCGTGTAAAAAGGTTCAAGGTTCAAAGTAATGACAGACTACATTTTCTTAAAGATTTAATGAGCTATATTGGTCATACAGTACATGATTTATCATTTTTAAACAAGATAATACATGCTTCATATTAAAAGTACTATGTAGCACACAAGAAAGCAAGTAGTTATATTTGGCCAATATACCAGAGAGATTCACATACATTAAAGACAATTTTCTTTTCGTGAGTAGAATTCATATTTAAAATGTTACATACTTGTAATGTCAACAACAGATATTCTGATTCTTGATCCCTTACTAGGCAATTTACCCTCAGAAAAAGAAAAGTAAAACATCAATTCGTCATTCTTCATGTTAACTGAAATTGAAACAGGATTTTCATAATCAGATTTACAGTCAATAATGGCAGATTAACTGAGTGGTAAAGTTAAATATTAAGTTTGGAAAGTTAATAAAGACTTCTTGCAACCCTTGGTCTTCGTCTTAGTAAACCCTTGTTGGCGTGCTGATTATATCCCCGAAACGCGGAGCGTCGGGGATGTAATGGTTTTGCGTCCGCCGCCGCGTCCGCCGCCGCGTAAGGTCTTTCGTGTTAACGCGATAACTTTTGAACGGATGTTTGGATTTGTCCCAGATTTTTTGGGTGAATGCTCTAGGGCAGGTTCATGAACTGATTCGAGTTTGGAGGTCAACACTTTCAAGATGGCTGAATTCAAGATGGGCGAATTTTTGTTTGGCCCATAACTTCTGACTGGGTGGATGGATTTCTCCCAGATTTGGTGTGTTAATGCTCTAGGGTAGGTTCATGAACTTATTCGAGTTTGGAGGCCAACACTTTCAAGATGGCTGAATTCAAGATGGCTGAATTTTGGTTTGGCCCATAACTTCTGACCAGTTGGATGGATTTGTCCCAGATTTGGTGTTTGGAGAATTTTATACTTAATATGAAATACAGTATGAATGTTGGGGGCTTTGAAGCATCGCGTTTCGGGGATATACCTTTAGCAGTCGAAGACGACTGCATAGGCCTAGTTCAGATTTGTAAACCCTTTCAAAGATGCTAATTTAGAACTGTACATAAAGTGCCCACTGTGGTGTTTGGGTCTAAAAATTTGACCAGCGGAATAATCACCCCTCTTCCCTTGGACAATTGGTTCTGAAGAGTCATGGCAAGCATCGAATCAATGCCCAAAGTGGAGAGTTGTGTACCCTCTGTCAAGTCCTCAGGTTTAACATCAAGTGTCTCAGACAAAACAGTTCTGACATACTCACTTGGAGACTGAAGGGGATGCTCAATAGTTGGGTCTGGTTCTGTACTGTCCCCAACATTCTCCTTAACCAATGAGGCTAGACGCAATCCTAAAGATGAATTTTGCAAAGTATTTCTCTCAAGGTTTTTGAAATTAAACTTGCAGATAAGCTGCTGTGGTTTGTTCAGCAACAGGCAGTCCTGAAGGCTTTGTTCTATTTCATTTGGCTGCAGAAGCATCAATCCTCTAGTCTCTAAAAAATTTTGTAAATGATCTTTGTTCAACAGCAGTCCAAGGTTCAGGGCACCCCAGTTAATGGACTGTGCAGCAAGTCCGAGATGCCTTCGGTAATGACAAAATCTGTCCAAGAATGAGTTGGCTGCTGCATAGTTTGACTGAGTGGCATTGCCAGTGAAAGATGAAATTGAAGAATAACAAACAAAATAGTCTAAGTTGCAGTGTTTCGTGGCATGGTGCAAATTGAGTGCTCCACTAATCTTTGGCTTCATGACTTTTTCATAAAGAGATCTATCTAGCTTTTCAAGAATACCGTCATGAAGTACAACAGCACTGTGAAAGACCCCTTTAATGGCTCTAGAGGGAAATGTATGTGTAATGGTATCTATGGCCTCCACTACTTGTTCTGAATAAGAAACATCACACTGCAAAGCATCAATCACCACCCCACACTGCTTTTTTACAGCCTCAATCTCCTGTTCCATCTCAGGAGTGGGTCTTCTCCTGGAGAGAATGACAATGGTTCCTCCCCCTCTCGCTGCAATGAACCGCACTGTCTCAAACCCCAGTCCAGTCAGCCCACCAGTGACAATGTACACACAATCCTTGTGGAAGAGCTTGTGAACCTTGGGTTTTAGTGGAATGACAGAGAGTTGGCAGTTGGCATCACCCTCATTATTCATCACCACCACAGGCACAGTCTTAGTACAGAAGTAGGATGCATGATACTGTGCACATAGGCCATCAATGCTGTCGGGGCTCTCACCTTGAAAGCAAACACTTGAGAGATTGCACAAATCTCTGTCAATGTGTAATGCATTAAGCCAGCCCTCAATGTGACTCCTATGTTCTCTGAGCTGTCCCGTCGCCAAAATTTGAGGCAAGTAGACTATGTGAAGGTCAGTGCTGTTAAAACCTATTCTTTGCATATGTTCAGAGAGAGATAATGTCTCCTTGCTGTCACAAAGTGCAACAACATGCCTTACACCAGGAGCTCTGGAAGCACTCTCAAGCAATGCTTTATCAAATGGAGGAAGCAAAACACATGCATCAAACCTCAGCCTGTCAGAACCACAACCATTAATTTCTGTACCTATTGTGGTATTCCATCCTGATTTTTTAGCAGTTTGCACAAGAATTTTTATCAAGCTTGTATCTGCTACAGTTGAGAGGATGCACAGGCTTCCCTCCTGCTCTATTTTAGGTAATGTATAATGCAAAATGTTCCATGCTACTACTGCATAAGAGATGCATGGAATGCCCTTTAAAAAAGGCACATTTCTGGTAGAGTAGCACACCTTTTCTGGGATGACAACCTTGGAGTTAGCCACCACAGGATAACAGGATGTGATGTGGTCTCCTACTTTGAGTCTGTTCACACCATGTCCCACTGCTGTGACGGTCCCATTAAAGTCAAGGGCCAAAAGTGTGTGGTCTTGTTTGGTGTGCTTCTTCCAGTACACTGTTTTACCAAATCTCAGGTCAGACATGCTTACTGGAAAATAATCTGAGGAATGAACACATATTTTGTCAATTTTGACCTCCACATGTTTTTCTTGAATCTCACTGACCTCATCATTAATAAGACTGGCTGACAAATTTGTCACTTTGTAAGGATCAGCAGTCTTTAAACAGAAGTTCTCTGATTCTGAGGGGCGAACCCTTTCTTCTGCACAGCCCATGTCTATTGCAGGAGTGTGGACAACACTTGGCGCATAAACCAGACCATCGTTTATAGAGAGCTCTGGGTATTTGGTAGAGGGGTATGAGCCTAAGACCTGAGTCAATGTTTTTATGTTCTCAGATGAGACAGAGCTGATGTCAATCAGCTGAAATGAGAGCTCTGATACTTCTGCTGCGCAGGCTCTCAACATTCCTGAGAGCACAAATCCGACACTGATTTGATTGACTGCACCGTCTGCACATCCCAAAGTCACAGTCTTGATGCATTTTGGAGATTTTGTCGTCTTCAGCTCTACAACTATTTTGCGAAAAATCTCACAGCCGGTAACCCCAATGTCCAGAGTTGCTTCCACTGAGTAAGTGGTAATATTTGTGACATCCCACATAAACAAAATATCCTCAAAATCATCAATATGATTCGTAATTTCCATTTTTGCCATCAGTGCCTGCAGCCCACCATTTAACACCTCCTTGCCTTGGAGAAAGGGGACACATACACATTTAGAGGTCAAATGCTGTTGTAGGGAATCTGCAATTCCCAAGCTGTCAGCAAACAACAATGTCATTTTTGGCAGAACTGATTTGTTTTCATGAACAACTTCAGGAAAGTCATTGTGGTAAAAAAATCTTTCAACAATGTCAGAGGGACTTCCAAGATATTTGACTAGTGCATGCTTGATTTCAACTAATACCTTGCCTTGTTTGTCTGTAAAGCAACCACATATTTCATAATGGTTAACTCCTAGCTCAGTTGCTCTCACATAAATGAGCATCTCCTCTTGCAGCGGTTCAAAAACTGTCAGACTGCCAATGCCTGCAGGAAATCCAGGTCTTCCTACATATCCATTACCCACTGCAGCAGGTAAAAGTTGCATAAAATAGTCTAACACTACTGGGTGAATGCAGTAGTCATGTAGTTGGGACCTGAGTTCCTCAGGGACAGTTACAGCTGTGATTATCTCTCTCAGCTCCACTCCATAATGAATATTGGTGTTGTTTCTGAAAACAGAGCTATATTCGTACCCACCAAGCTGCAGTTTCCTGTATCCCTCATCAGAGCTGTACACAAGTGTACATCTTTCATAAACTCGTTCCAGAGATATTTGGCATTCCTCAGCCACCCTGCATTTCCTGCTTGTTATGAATCCACTGGCAAAGGTTGCTGTTCCAGAATGAACTCTGAAGTTGGTGCCATTTTCTGCTGGGTGAAGTTTCACCTTCATGTCTGATTGGCTCTTGTTGACCAAAAATGGGCTCTGAAAACTGATGCTGAGCTCCAGAGTATTCAAGGGAACTCTTGGATTTGTACTACTCATAAAAGCTGCTAAACCAAGGTCAACATAAAATGAACCAGGGATAATTGCCAACCCATTATTTTTGTGGCATTGTAAGTAAGCCACTGAGTCAGAAGACAGATCACAGTTAAACTCTGTACCATCTGTTGTGGCACTGCTGAGCACAGGATGGGTGCTTTGATTTGCTTTGATGTCCACTCTAAAAGGCTTTTTAATCAAATCAAAGTGATACCTTGGCAGATCTGTTGGTGACATTTCACGTCCTCTGTAAAACATGTCCCAGTCTACATTAATGCCTGTCTCAAACAATTTTCCTACAGCCATTAGCATTATCTCATGATCCCTTTCTGGCTGGACAGAAGACAACACTGTGACATCATTACCCAGTGTCTCTATGATGTTCCTCTGCAAGGCTCGCCTGGGTCCTATTTCTACAAAGACCACATTGCTTTTGCCTTCTGCTGCAGCCCTCACTGCTGATTCAAACAATACAGGTTCACGCATGTTCTGGGCCCAGTATTTACCGGTGCAAAAATCTCTATCTGAAACGGCAGCGCCTGACACAGTTGAGTACAACTCTGTGTTTGTATCTCTTCGTTGTAGAACACCTATAGAGTTCTCCACCTGCGAAAGTATTGGGTTCATCATATGACTGTGATATGCAGATGAAACATCCAAGGTGCGAAGAAAAAGGGCATCATTGTCTTCAAAATTGCTAAGGGTCTCTTGCAGTTTGTCTATAGCATCTGCATCGCCTGACAGTGTGCAAGACTGAGGACTGTTAAACGCAGCCAAACAGATCTTCCCTGAGTAGGGAGACAAGAGTTTTAAGACCTCTGATACAGCCATATTACTCACAACCAGCATCTTCCCACCCATGACCTTGCTCTGTAAAGCACTGCGGTAATGGATGACCTTTACTGCATCCTCAAGGCACAATAGACCAGAGCAATGAGCTGCAGCAACCTCTCCAACAGAATGTCCAAGAACAGCATCTGGTCTTATACCCCAGTGTTGGAATAGAGAGAAAATGGCAACCTGAACAGCAAAGAGGAGTGGCTGAACAGCGTCAGGACTTGAAGAATCCCCATCTTCATCAGAGTCATTTTCAAGCTTGTCAAGAATGGTAACATTTCTGTAGCTTTGTAAAAGCCTCTCTATTTCTTCTACTTTTTGCCTAAAAATTGGTTCCTGCTTGAGAAGCTGCCTGCACATGCCTTTGTAGGTAAGGCCATTACCACAGAACACAAACACTAAACTGTTGTCTAGTTTGGATGGTTTGATATTTTTTCTAAGAGCAGACTGAAGCTGCTCTTTTAGATCTGTGAAAGATGATGTAAGGAATGCTTTCCTATATTTATGCTTTGAATGACTTCTCCTGCATGCTGATGTATATGAAATGCTTTCCAAGCTTTCAGCATTATTTTTGTTGACCTCACTATCTTTGTTGGCCTCATTAGTTATCTCTCTAATCATCATGGTTAGTGATTTTTCAGAAGCTGCAGATAGCACAAAATACTTAAATTTCCTGTCTCCATCTATTGCAAAAACTGGGTTTTTGTACTGTTTGATAACAGCATGTGCGTTTGTGCCACCAAAACCAAAGTTATTTATCCCCACTACTCTTCCAGCTGGATCAGAACTTTGCCATTTTTCAACCTTAGTGGGTATCCTGATGTTTAGGGCACTCGCATCTATGCTAGCACTCTCCTCAGAATAGAACACAGAGGGCACAATAGTCTCATGCTTCATCATGAGCAACACCTTAATTAGCCCAGCTACACCTGCTACTGATTCGGTGTGGCCTATGTTACCTTTAACGGAACCAATAATGAGAGGCTCTGATCCTGGAGGTCTTGCTTTGGCAATGGCATTTGAAATACTCTCTGCCTCTATTGGGTCACCTACTGGTGTTCCAGTTCCATGAGCTTCTATGTACTGGACACTGGACAGGTCATCCTCTGTGGAGTAGACTCTGTGTAGAAGGTCTTCCTGCTGAATCATAGATGGCTTGGTGATTGGAGATACCGCGTGGCCATCTTGGTTGACTGCAGTTTTGCTGATGACACCCCAGATGTGGTTGGAGTCCTGAAGAGCCTGTGTATTTTTTTTGGAAAAAGTTGTTCACTGGTGAGGGTATTTATATGTATTGAAATTGAACTACAGTGTATTATACAGATGCTACTGATATGCTTGTTATATATATATCTCTCTCTCTCTATGTCTTTTTCTTTTAGACATCTACATACATGCGTGTGCACATGCACGCGTGCACACACACGCGCGTGCACACACACACACACACACACACACACACATGCATGTTAAAAGTACCTACCCTTTTCAAAGGCTTAAGGAGGACAATGCCACACCCTTCCCCTCTGCCATATCCATCTGCTCTGCTGGAGAAAGGTTTACTGGTGCCATCAGGTGAAATCATCTTGGCTTTGCTTAGAGCTATAAAAACTCCTGGCTCTATGATGCAGTTCACTCCACCACACAGAGCCATGTCACAGTCTCCTATGGATTCATAAGAGGACATCTTATATGATCTACAGATGCAAAATATTTTTCCAAACCTCACAAATATGATGAAATATTTCTACGATACTGAATTCTTCATATTCCAGTAGCCTGTTACACTTTATTATATACATATGTGGACATTATGAAACATGAAGTTGAATAATAATTTATTTTCACTTTATTTCAGTAAGTATCTTACCTTGCCTTATGCCTTGACATGCAAGGTGAAGGGCCACAAGGGATGAGGAGCAGGCACAGTCAAGTGAGAAGGACGGGCCGGTGAAGTTGAAGGTGTAGGAGATCCGATTAGTAGCAATACTTCCAGCCGTACCAGAACCTGTCCAGTGATCAATGTCCTTTCGGGGGAGGTTTACTCTGTTGAGCTCAAAGTCTTTGTACATCAACCCTGAAACAAATGAGAAGCAAAAACATTAGTGTCAAGCTGCAGCATAGCATTAATGTGGATCTTGTATTGGAGGTATATAACTGAGTCTCATAATGTAAACTAAGTGTCTTGTCAGATGGCACTGATAGCTAATCCATGGGGGCAGAACTTTAAACTGTGCTTTTAACATGCTCCAAATCTCATCCCAAAAGTTATGCAACATTAGCAGACACCTTACAACACAGCATTGTAGCGTGTATGACACAAAATGAATAACAAAGGGGTTAAAACAGTGTGTTTGTGC
The DNA here is from genome assembly GCA_030347295.1 of Setipinna tenuifilis. Classification (NCBI taxonomy): domain Eukaryota; kingdom Metazoa; phylum Chordata; class Actinopteri; order Clupeiformes; family Engraulidae; genus Setipinna; species Setipinna tenuifilis. Next base: position 24,268,157 of record CM059268.1, on the reverse strand, counting down.
AAGCACTTGCGCAGCTTATTAATTTTGAGTCATACACATTACAGTGCTGTGTTGTAAGGTGTCTGCTTATGTTGCATTTATTTTGGGGTGAGGTTTGGAGCATGTTAAGACACTAAAACACAGTTTAAAGTTCTCCACCCATGGGTTAGCAATCCAGATTTAATTCACAATGTTGCGACCTTCGTTAAGTTATGTTTTCTGAGTTAGGTTGGCTAGACAGGTCCTACTACTGAATCACGTCACTCATTCATCAAAATGTCTGTTTCGGCCCGTGTGCCGTACAAAAGGAACATGGAAGTTGGAGAGTCAATTAGCATACCACTGAATTACTTTTCATAATCATAGAGAATCATAGAGTTGTTATAGCATGACATTTAGAATAAACTCATCATGTAGGCCCTTTGGAGATAATGTTTATAGAGTACAAATCCAAAAGGCCTTGCGTTTACAGTAGTAACAAGTCATGATTACCCCCTATGCTGGGTAATCTGACACTTTCAATCCCACAGTAGCAAAGTGACAAGATGTCATGTTTAAAATTGTTGAAATGTGCCGCCACAGGATAATTCCTGTCATTCCTGCATAGCGAGCTCTTACTCTGACTTGACCTCATGTTAATCATCATTGAGCGGACAACTGCCGAAGCATGAGAAATGAAAGTTGAAATTGAAACACTAGAAATACAGAAGATGGGCCCTGCCTTCTCAACTATTAAACAAACCATCAGTTTCAGGTTACAAAGAAAAACTACAAATGGTGAATCCATTCCATGGTTGTAAGAAGTTTGTTCTTGTAAGCTATGAAGCAACCTGACAAAAGTCTGTGACCAAAACATTGTAAATTCAAGTCTTAACATCCTCCAAATCTCACCCCAAATTAAATTTTGCTTGTGGAATTTACAGTAGGCAGGAGTTTTTTTTCCCTTAATTCAGACCATAGTCATCTCTGACATACCTGTCTTTTGTAGAGGTGTGTAAAAGTCTATTTTCTTTTTGAACATTGTTAAATAAAATATATACCTATGTAAACTCCTGTCCTGGTGCCACTGGCCTTCTCCATGGGTATCCCAGCATCCTCCAGTGCTCTGTAGGAACACTGCAGCAGGAGTTTCTGTTGAGGGTCCATCTGTTCAGCTTCAGCATCAGAGATGCCGAAAAATCGCTGGTCAAATTCATTCAGACTGTTAGAAAAAAATATATAGTTAAAAACAGAATCAAAATCAACCAGTTTTACATTGTTTTTAAATATCTGATAATCTGTGTTGGTTTGCTGAGCTCTTTACCCATTTATGAGGGCAGCCCTCTTTGTTCGTGTCTTCCCAGGTTTACTGTCATCAGGGTCGTACCACTGAGAACAGTCAAATCGCTCATCTGGAATGTCTACTGCACAGTTCTTCCCTTCTACCAAAACCTTCCAGAAGTTTTCAAGTCCTTCACCTGAAATGGACATATAGTTTAATATCTCAATGTACCACTGACTTTGTAGATTAATTGATATCGGCATTGTAAATATATGCAACATGCCTCCTGGAAAATCACATCCAATTCCAATTACAGCGATGTCCTCATCTGTGTTCTCCATTTTTTGAGGGCCTGAGAAAATCATACAAAATTTGTAGCATTACTACATGGAAGAAGGCCATGCTTTGTGCCTAAGACATATGGTGTGTGCAACAGTACAAATACAAAGACATACTTTAAACATGTTTTTTTATAAGTAGTAGCTTCTTGTTCCTCTGGCATGAACTGAAGTAACAAAGTCTTACCTCATCCACTGGCCCACATCAGATTTTTTTTTGTCTTGTTTCTTCAGATTTCCTTGACTAAAGAGTCTTGTAGTGATCCGAAACTCTTTGTCTCACACACATCGGACTACAGATATATAGGGATTTCTGGTTTAGGAACTTCCAAATATGGAGAGTTGGTTTCAATATCTGGCGAGCTGTGCTTGGGTGGGTGGGGCTGCTTTAACTGGAATAAGAATGAAAGTAGAAAAAGAAAAAATATGTTCCTCCACCTCCTCTTCCTCTTTCTCCTAAACCACTAATGCATATTTGTATTGTCATCATAAGTTTAATGCTATGGTTAATTACCTATCTACCGACTTACAAAGATGATTAAGTAACTTGGAAATGTTGCATTGTGTCCATTAAATAATGGTTAATTTTCTTTCAAGGGAGAAATGTGATCTGAGTTTTTACAGGGCAACCTATAGATAATTTCCCAACTTTCTACTGAACTCAATGATATATGTTTTGTGCAGAATATTTATTTGTTGAAAAAAAAAAAAAAAACGTTGAGCACCCAGACTTCAGTTTTTCTTTCCCACAGGACCAATGTACTGCGAAGATGAAAAATGAGTTGCAAGAGTTCAGCAATGAGGTCAGCTGTTTTTGCATAACTCATAACATAACTGCAGTATGAACAGTATTCATGCTGAAACTCCATCCTCAGCTTTCTCTTCTGCTTTTTATGACACACAGCTCCTTAACGTCTTTGTCATCTAGGAATTTCATCACTACACACTAGACAATTAAGCTTTTTCATTATAAACTGTATCTTATCTTCTACTTCTTCTTGTTCTTCTTCTTCTTCTTGTTCTTCTTCTTCTTCTTATTATTATTATTATTATTATTCAAGGACAACCTCGTGGATGGGCCTGGAAGACACAGAGCCCTTGTTTCTACTGGTCTTCTTTTGAATTTGACAATATTCTTACAAAATATTCTTACCCAAAGTTCATTTTACACCAGGGTTCTCATTTAAGAAAAGTTTTCCAGTTAAAAATGTAGAAAGAATATTAAGTCGCAATATGCAAAAATGTTCCTCTTTTATCCCACATGGAAATAACCACAACTATGGCTGATAACATAAACGTCAGGAGGCAGTTGATATTTTTAGTGGCTTGTTGTTGTTGTCAAGTTCACATTTGGGTTGCATGTGTCTCATGTGCCAGGCAGATTATTCAACTAATCAGCTCCCTTTTGCTTCTTAATCATACTGTCATTGTCAAAAGGGACAAAGGACACACTGAACACCTTTTTTCACTATTAAAAGTTTAAAACAGGATCTCCTCCAGGGCTTGCGCCCAATTAAGGTGTATCAACTCAGTCCATCAAGTGAGTTTCAGCATTTAAACATGTGGTCTTTTCAATCAGAACGGCTGATAAGTTAATGATCACCCTGCCCTAACATATTAGACCAGAATGCATTACCATCATGCATTATGGCGCGCTGGATCTGCATTTACATTAATTTCTGCATGCCTTTCAAGATAGAGTACTCTGATTTAGAATGGTACTTCTATTTACTGTGAGAAACACCGACGCCTTTCAGGTTGACGGTACAATGCCATTATCCCGATACTGTGACTTTAAGAGGAAACTACCCCAGAGGGTTGGATTTGCCAATTCAAACAATTGTTGGTGGACTTCGCTCCTCCTCTCTGTTTTTTATGACACACAGTTCCTTAACGTCTTTGTCATTTAGGAATTTCATCACTACACACTAGACAATTAAGCTTTTTCATTATAAACTGTATCTTATCTTCTACTTCTTCTTGTTCTTGTTCTTCTTGTTCTTCTTCTTCTTCTTCTTCTTCTTCTTCTTCTTATTATTATTATTATTATTATTATTATTATTATTCAAGGACAACCTCATGGATGGGCCTGGAGGACACAGAGCCCTTGTTTCTACTGGTCTTCTTTTGAATTTGACAATATTCTTACCCAAAGTTCATTTTACACCAGAGTTCTCATTTAAGAACAGTTTTCCAGTTAAAAATGTAGAAAGAATATTAAGTCGCAATATGCAAAAATGTTCCTCTTTTATCCCACATGGAAATAACCACAACTATGGCTGATAACATAAACGTCAGGAGGCAGTTGATATTTTTAGTGGCTTGTTGTTACTGGGCACCGGTTATCAAATATTGTACAAAATTAAATAACTAAATATCCATTGAGAACATTTGTGTATATGATTATAAAAAAGGGAATGATTTTAGGGGGGTTGGATACCTTCACAAGTAACTCCATATTTGTATTTAGTGTTCATAGCTTCACCTCTTCTTTTGTTTTATCACAGAGAGCTACGTAGCTTCCATTGGCCTGAAACCCCATAACCTCTGCTAAGTTTTTTTTTGTTCCAACAATCGTTAGTAATAAAATGTTTGGCCTCTTGCTAAGAAGTCATATTTATGGAATATCTTTTCTCAGAACTAAAATGGATTGTGAAATCTGTGAAACTTGCTTGATCTGCATCTGTTGAACTAGATGGTGCGACAAAAGGAACCACATATTATGTGCTGCCTTAGAAAGTCTAAAATGGGATGCGGTGAGCACTTGAGCAATTTCGTGAATGTTTAATTTTCTCAGAATATTTCAATGCCGATCATATGCAAAAAGCACTATGCACAAGCACATCCCAGATCGCAGTTCATTTAGACCATTTGCTTTCACATTTGGAAGTCTCTTTCCCTAATTTCTTTTTTTCCTCCCTTTCCAGCCTGTCTTTTCTTTTCTGAAACCCGGATTTCTTGGGCATCATCTTCCACAGCACAGGTAGACTGATAAGCACTGCCACTTTGGTGGAATGTACATGAACGCTAAGTTAAATAGTTAAGAAGCCCAGTGACTAAAACATTTCGTGTAAGTGGTAAGGAGGCCTGTCCTCCTCAGATACTATATGTAGGCTAGGACACAAAATCCAACCCATCAATCAACCTTTTTATTTAACCAAAACATACAATGTACATTAGTTAGCAACATTTACTGTGATCTTTAAATGATATTAGTATTTAAAGCAAAATAAAATTTCAGACTCTCTCCACCTTAACATCAGCAAAACTAAGGAGCTGTTTGTGGACTTTAGGGAAAAACAACAGCAGACTTACAGTCCTCTCCTAAAAGACGATACCCAAATGAAGAGAGTGAGCAGTTTTATATACCTTGGAACACATATATCGGAGGACCTGACCTAGGCTAATCACATCCAACCTCAAGTAAAAAAAAAATCACCTGAGACTACTGAGGAAATTCAAGGTCCCCCCTGTAATTCAAAGAACCTTTTACACTGGCACCATAGAACATGTTCTAACCCAGTGGATGCTGTGGTGCAGTGTGTAGAGCACCCATACCATGAATCCCTACATTTCACTGAAAATAGTGCACTGCTATGATTATGTATGTGAGTGAGTGAGTAGGGATTGAGGAGCGAATAACAGTAAAAAAAAAAAAAACACAAAAAAAAGTAAACATTCAGTGCACCATTCTTTACCTGCATCTTAGTGGTACATGTGACCTGTCAAGTTCACATTTGGGTTGCATGTGTCTCATGTGCCAGGCAGATTATTCAACTAATCAGCTCCCTTTTGCTTCTTAATCATACTGTCATTGTCAATAGGGACAAAGGACACACTGAACACCTTTTTTTCACTATTAAAAGTTTAAAACAGGATCTCCTCCAGGGCTTGCGCCCAATTAAGGTGTATCAACTCAGTCCATCAATGAGTGCGATCACATGGACAAGTCAAAACCACTTGGAACTGGTTTGGGATCGTACCGGCTTCATGTGAACGGAGATTGGTTTGGTTTGGAATTGGAAGTGAGTTTCAACATTTAAACATGTGGTCTTTTCAATCAGAACGGCTGATAGGTTAATGATCACCCTGCCCTTACATATTAGACCAGAATGCATTACCATCATGCATTATGGCGCGCTGGATCTGCATTTACATTAATTTCTGCATGCCTTTCAAGATAGAGTACTCTGATTTAGAATGGTACTTATATTTACTGTGAGAAACACCGACGCCTTTCAGGTTGACGGTACAATGTCATTATCCCGATACTGTGACTTTAAGAGGAAACTACCCCAGAGGGTTGGATTTGCCAATTCAAACAATTGTTGGTGGACTTCGCTCCTCCTCTCTGCCAACGGTTTCGATTTCCTAAACATCGAGTACGCGTCTTAAAATGGGTGCATCGCTGGACACCCAAGGGCGAGCTCGTGGTTCTTCTCCATGTCCATTATGTCACAACGAATGCAGGAATCCTACAACGCTCAGATGCAGGCATCGTTTCTGCGAAGGATGCATATACGAATTGTGGAGCGGTTCACAGTCTGGACCGTACTATTGCCCCGAATGCAGACAAGAATACAGGAAGTTAAACGATGCGCTTTGGAATACAGTTAGCCCACCAGCTAGCAGAGATCAGTCGGGTATGTATCTATGTATGATAGATGAAATATATGAAAAGGGTACACAACTGGGGTGCTAGCTATAAGACAGTGGCCGTCTTATAGTAGCTATAAGTGGCTTTAAGACACTTCCGTAATCAGTCAACAGAGCGATGTCTACAGTGTAACCGATTGACATACTAGTTTGGTCCATGCTTAAACATGTGCCGCAGATGTGCATAACATTGTCATATTTGTACATTTGCTTTCATCGTTGTCTTTGTTGTCACGTCGTCTGTTAAGACATTCTTGATTTTGTTTGTGAATATGCTTTGATTATTATCTGTGTTGTCACATCGGTCCTGAACATAGGTTGGAGAGGCAGGCTCTCCTCTCGCACCTCCCACAGCAGTCTCCTGGGCAAGAGACATAACTCCAGAATCCCAGATCAACAACAAGGAGACCATAGGCTAGGAGCGGCTGCGTCCACCAATGAGAATGGGCGAAATTATGGCGTCGACTATTATGATGGTGAACCACCTCCCCGTAAAAGAGCAAATTCCACACCAAATGTTAACTCTACCGGCAGCGCATCTACACTAAGGGACCATGGCTCCGGCAGAAGGCCATCACAACCTTTAGAAGGCACATCTGCTACAGTGTGGTGCTCCAGTCAAAACACTGCAGTAAGAGAGGGACCTATAGCCCTTGAGAGTGATGACTCCAGTGCAGAGGAGGTCGTGGTCGTTAGTGTTGAGCCCCCAGAAAGACAATTGCCAGTGGCAGAGGAGATGTTGGTAGATGAGCCCACTTTTGAGCCAGAGGCATCCTCCAAACTTCTCACACCACCCAGGCAGAAATCTCCCAGAGCCCCAACACCTGCAGCCGACATTCCTCCATCACCCAGACCCCACTTTGTCAGTGGCTCACCCCCAACAACCAGCTCACCTTGTCGGCTATCTCCTATGGCAAACCGCCAGCCCTCGCCCCGCCAGCAGTCACCACCATCACGAGACACTACCACCCAGCCAGATGCACGTGCAAGCCCCAGGTCCTCCTCCAGCAGCAGACCAGTGCCGTGTCACTACTGCCCCAACCAGGACCAGAGGCCCGCAGTCAAGACCTGCCTGCAGTGTGGAGCCTCCATGTGTGCCGAGCATCTCCGCACCCACCTGGAGTCCCCAGTGTTCCAGGGCCACCCCCTGGTGCCGGCTGTGGAGGACGTGTCCCCCTGGAGGTGCCAGGAGCACCAGGAGATGAACCGTATCTATTGCCGGCCGTGTGGCGTGTGTGTGTGCACGGTGTGCACCGTGATCGGCTCGCATCGCGACCATGCCTGCATCAGCATCAAAGAGGCTGAGAAAGAGCTGAGGGTGAGTGAGAGCCCTTGCTTGTATTTTGTTCTCTAAGGGAAATAAAAAACGGGACATGTTGTATAAGTGTCTTGTGTCATATTTTCAGTGAACTAATTTTGTTAAGCGAATATACTGGCTTTGCCTGAGGTGATGCCTTAGAAAATCAGAATCCAATCATGCTGACTAAGGTTTGCACTAAAATAAGAGCTATTGTTTTTGCTACCTTACTTTTAACATGTGTGCTTAGATTTTTTGTGTTTTTTGTATTATTGATACCTTGCAGGGTCAAATGAAAGAAGAAATGAAAAAGCTGCAAGAACATGAACAAGCAATTGCAACCAGAACCACCGAACTCTTTCAGAAGAAACAGACCTTCCAGGTAGGGTGGTCAAAAAGAGCTATAGTACAGTATTTAACATTTCATTAATATTTCATCTGATTCCTGTTGGCACAGGTGTTGGTTTGCTTTGTACAATGTAGCCAAAAATTACTGGTACAGGTCCAGTTGTTTAAACTGGAAATAAAGTTATTGATATTAAAGAAAGAGAATTTCAAGAACTACAACAAGTATGTCCTTGGGCTGCATCTTTCAACAACATAACTATCCCATCTACATTGCAAATCATGTAAATGCATTCCTGACCAAGAAGACAATATGTCAGAGTGTGCAATGTTTTTTTTTGCTATAGCCTACTGTGTATTGCACAATGCATAAAATAAATGTTGCACACACATCTACACATTCCAATGGATCTTGCACACTACATTACACTACAGGGTGTACTTTACTTCTCAATTCATGTGTACTTGTCTAGTATATTATGTCCTTCTTGTGTAATATGTCCTACTTGTGTATTGTCCTACTTGTATAATTTGTCCCTATATATATATATATATATATATATATATATATATATATATATTAATGCCTATAGTAGGTGCTATATGTATATTGTTGTCTCTTGTACTATAGGAATCTATATTTTTCTATTTGTCTCTTGTATTTAATTGTAAATTGTTATACTATATGTGTACTACTACATGCCTACATGTTGGATGTATAAAGACCTGACATATACCAAAATCAAACTCCTTATATACACAAGTATACATGGCCAGTAAAACTGATTCTGATGAATATCTATGCATACAGGAAGTATTTAAGTCTTAACTTACCATATCTAATATCCCCCATTAATTTCTTCAGGAGGTTCTAGAAGTGGCCAGAGCCAGTGTGAGGAGCCAGTACCGGGCTATGCGGGAGGCCCTGGACCAGGAGGAGCAGCAGGCGTTGCTGTGTGTGGCCAAGGAGGAGGCCAGGAGCCTGGGGGGAGTGGAAGGGCAACTGGACCATCTTCAAAGTTCACTGACCACCATCCAGCACAGCATGGACACCCTCACAGGGCTGGCCGACGCCACTGGCGCTCTTAGAGCCCAAGACCAGGCTTTTATCATGGTACGACAAGCCAGCAGGCCGGTCTAAAGAATGTAGTTTTTTTTTAGGAGGGGGAATTATTATTTAATAAATAATTAACATTACTATACATAATTACAGTACCACAAATGCCATTTATCTCTTATGCTTGGATTTTTCTTCTTTCTAACAGGAGTACAGCAAGGTGGCCAACAGGTAAGAGGATGCCAATTAAAAGACAGTTGCCATTATATTTAATCTTATTTAAAAAAGCGTTGCATTCTCTGAGCTGAAAATAGGAAGGAAGTAGCAGAAGTGATCCTATTATCTCCATAGTGCCTATTATCAGTCATTTCTGTAGCTGCTACACTTAAATCGAGGCTTTGTCGGGTGAAATAGAAGTTATCCCTATCCCTGTTAAAATAAACAAACTCAGCTACCGAGTAAGTTAACTTTTAATGTTTATTCTAAACTGATTTCAGATTCATATGTCTCTCACCTCCAGGCTGATAATAGACTTGCTTACGCTAGGTATCTGCTGGGATTATTGTGTCAGCCAGCCATGTGGAGCTATGTGTGTATTACATAACAGTGCCATCATGTCATCCTCATCAGGATTAGTGGAATATCCAGTCCGGTGGACGGCCTGGAGTCTCCACAGGAAGTGGACCGTGCCCGCCTGGACTGCCTGCAGGGGTGGACAGAGAGGAGGCTGGACACAGTGATCATCTCCCGGCCCCACAGAGACCCCTTCAGACTGATGTGTGAGTGGACTCCTCAATGTCTTGAGCTAGATTTATACTCGCCATGTTGCACCGTGCGCGTGAGAAGGTGACGTCAAAATAATTTCAGTGCACATCTGGCACAATGTTTTTAAGTGCACGTCTGGCTGTCGTGCATGTAAATTATTTTTTTAACTTGCACGCGTGGTGCACAAAGCAGACCTTTCAAAAGAATAAGCAATGACAAGTGTGGTTTAAGATAACTTTAGTCTAGTAACTACCAGCCTAAACATGTATCTTTCATTGCTACAAATAGGCTAATATTGCTGGAAATGCACAAGAAATACAAACACTGGCCAAAAACCTTTAGGATTTTGTTCAGTTTTATCCACAAACAAACATAGGTGCAAGCCTGCAACTCGTTTAATACGCTAACTCCTACCATCACTTATAACGTCTCATACAGCAGAAAACACAATAAATATATACACTGACCCAATGCTTTTCAGCTTCATCCAGTTTAATTCCCAAATCAAGATGTAAACCTGCAATTCAGTCATGTTTGACTCTGACCCTCAAGGTTTTACGAACTGTTTAACTACTGTGGCATTTGACACCTCTGATGAGGAGAAGATTGGTGCGTGAGTTGAGGGCAAGTATAAAGAGTCTGGCGCATCGGTGACGCCACTTTCCCATGCACGGCACGACACAGCGAGTATAATGGAGCCTTTATACTCTCTGTCTGATACCAGTGTCAGTACACTACTGGTGTTCTCTCAACATCTGTTGCACTCCAGTGACATATTCTCACAATATGCTTCTGATTTTCACGTCAGTTGTAGCCAACCAAAACAGATCAGCTCAACATCACCTTATATATTTGGCATATTTTTTAAATAAGTCATTACAAGCATTTCTGTGGCTTCTTGGTCTTATAATATATTATGCAGCTGCTACTGTTTTCTTCTGTAGCCCAACTGATTTCTAGGCATTGGGCCCAGTTAAGCACCTTTAGGCCATTTCAATTGTTAGTCGCAATTAATTGAGATTTAGCAAGGAGATTTGGAGGTTTAATCCAAAGGAGTTTATAATATATTAATGAATTTTATACCTCATTTGTGCTATTGATGTGGGTAAAAAGCAATTGCTAAGTGAATGAATATTAGCTGTGTTAAGTTACTATACTACTATACTATATAGTATATATACTGTACTTTATTATAAATACAAAGTGTTGCTGTTATACTGTACTGTACTATACTATACTATACAACACAACTCTAACTTTGGTGATGCTTTATGTTGTTTTGCTACCCATGCAGATGGCACCACTCCAGTCCTGGATCCTGACACTGCTCACCCTAAGCTGGTCCTGTCGGAGGATAACAGGCGGGTGTCGTTCAGCGACACCGCCCAGCCGTACCCCGAGCGCGAGGCTCGCTTCAGCTCCTTCCCCCAGGTGCTGGCCTCGCAGGCGCTGCGTGGCGGCCGCTGGTACTGGGAGGTGGAGGTGACGGCGGACGAGGGGAGGTGGAAGGTCGGGGTGTGTGAAGGGCAGATCGGCCGCAAGGGCCAGAAGGACGCCAGCCGACTGGGCTTCAACGGCCTCTCCTGGTGCCTCCTCAGCGAGGGCAAGGGGAAGATGGAGGTGCTGCACGACAAGGCCCCCACGGCCGTCTGCTCGGGCGCGCCTCACAGGGTGGGCGTCCTGCTGGACTTTGAGGAGGGCGCCCTGTCATTCTTCAGCGTGGCCGAGGAGGGCGACCTCACACTGCTGTACAGCTACCAGCACACGTTCACCGAGCCCCTATATCCAGCCCTGGCTGTCTCCAAGACCCAGTTGACCATCTGCGATCTCTTCCAGAGTGATGGTGCAGATGAAAGCAATCAAGAATAGACTGTGATGTCAATTTAAAATACTGGTAATTTTTATCATGTCAAACTAAGAAAAGCTGGAAGATGTTGGTCAGTTTTTAGAACATGCTTTGTCATCTATTGGAATTTTATCAGATTTGCACTTTTGTACAAGTGTTTTAATATGTATAACTTTTTAAGCATAATGGAGAGTATCATCACTCTCTAAATTATTTCATTTTTTTTAAATCAAATAAATCCTATATTTACAAATTGTAAGTGTGTTTAGTCAATCACAAGCAAATTTGAGCAGCCCTGCTGGTATGAAACAGGTTTGTATGGTCTTAATTTTGTTATTTGGATTTATAGTAGGAATGGAAGTTGCTGGACTCCTTGTACTCCTTGTTTTGAGACGGTTAGTACATACTATTAGTTCCTGAGTGATGGAAATGATTTTAATTGTCAAGTCACACAGTTCAAACATATGTCCACAAGATGGCAGCATATGGTTGGACAACATCCGAACACAATCTTGAAAGGTTAATAGCATGTAATACCTTCAACACGATGCATGATGCATCAGGCTTTTAACACCAGCCGTACATCTAACACCATATGTGATTTCTAGTTTTTTTTTGTGCTAACAAACTGATAGGGTGTAGTACTGTCGTAGTGTGCTGGAGTTAATGGAGGACAACGGTGACATATGCTGCTTCTGAGGGTACGGTGAGTCGGGGCTTAGTCAGAAATTTTGGGGCGTATGACAGAATGAAGTTTCGGCTGGAAAACAAAACAAGCAAATCGGCGACACCCGTGTTCTCCCACAAAAAGTTTTTAATCATTTTGGCATTCGCCCTTCATCAGACGTGGTCATCACCGGGGTGTCGCGGACGGACTGTGTTTCTGTTTTTTTTTTCTTTAACTACTTGAGGCTGATGTGCTTGCTTCAGGCCAACAGAAAGCCCTGTGTCCGTGATGGGGCCCTTGAAATCGTTCTAACTTGGGGATTACTGTAGCGCAGTGGTTAGAGCCCCCGTAGCATGAACGGGTAAGTGCCCATGGGGACACAAGGTTTAAATCCGACCTGTGGTCGTTTCCCTTCTCTCCCCTACCCCATATATATCTCTCCCACTTACTTCCTGTCACCGTGTTCCCTGCCCCATCAAATAAAGGCCAAAAATATTTACCTAAAAACAAAACAATCTTCCTAACTTCCCCTTGCCATTGCTGTGGGTTTGTAAGGTCTTCTGTAGCAGCTGTAAGGCAGACGGAGCGGAGGCAGCTTCGGCCCCCTCAGCCTCACTCGGAGCTCATTACCACAGCGCAGGGCACTGGCCAGCATAGTCACTGCCACCCCCACAAGCACATACACACTGCCATGGCATACACATTCTCCTGTCATGTGGGGCGATGCTTCAGTCATCACCACAGCAGTTTGTGTGTGTGTGTGTGTGTGTGTACTTCTGTACGTGTATGCAGGGTTGATGTTGCATCAGCAGCAAAAAGTCATTTCGTGGTCCATATCTTCCCAAAGCCTTTCGATATCCTTACCAAGCTCACTTCTGCAACGCTATTCGTAAAGGGCTCCAGCAATGAGTTCCATTCTAGCTCGTTTTTTCTTTTCTTTTGTGCTATGGATGTTTATTGGAGAACAGAACGTCTTAAAAGGCCATATCACAGGAATATTTCAAGGTTTATTTGTGACTGCCTGGGCACTTGAGAAAATCTCAGCATAGTAGCTGTGTGCCATCATGCTCTAGCAAGATCCGATTTATTTACTCAGATTCCTGGGAAAGGTCATGAGCCTGCATCCAGAAGCCACATAATTGGCATTTGTTCCACGATCCATTTGACAACTAAGAAGGAGCTTAGGGCAGTGTGCTTCTAGGAGGGATTTCAATTTCCACTTGGTGATGTTTTATGTATATATTTATTTTTAAAGGGTGGGGTTACTGTGGGGACAGAGGAGGACAGCTGATGAGGTGTCAGAATAACAGGGGTGGGGTGGGGGGGGGGGTTGCCCAGGCAGAAAAAAATATCAGTGTGATGTGAAAGGACTGCGAAAGGGGAAAGAGTTGATGTGCCTGGAGGAGACCAGAGCTGTTCTCATGATGGGCTCTGGGCCACTGCCTTGTGCTTATCTTCGTGTTGCAGACACATACTGTAGCAAGACTAATTGGAAATTTACTTGAGCGATAATGCATAAAAAACTTCAACCCCCTCACACTGAACCCACAACCACCACCCCCCCCTCCAAAAAAAAAACACCCTATCCTCTCTGAAAAAAAAGTGAACTTAGGAGTTTCTTTTTTAGACACTAATGGTAACTCAAAACCAGAGCAGGTGCACAGTCATGTTAATAATTTTCACAGCTGCAGTCATGCGTGTCAGAGCTGTGTCGACATCTTTCGCCCGGGAAATCCTGCAGTCCTGCTCCTCCTCAGCTGCTGGGAGAGGAGTGTGTCAGCCTATAGGGGACAGGTGTGCAGCAGCCTGAGCACTATAACTGGCCTGGATAATTCAGTCAACCTTTCAGGCAGCCAACTGCCTGTGACCACCCCCGTGACCCAGCAGAGTTCCCAGAGAGGTCCAAGCGACCAACCACACACAATCTGGAGGTATGGCACACTGAGTTTTCATTAGGGCACTTGTGAGATCCGTCTTGGCAGGCTGAACGGGTAGCGAGAGGCCTAATTTATTTTGTGTCAAATGTCTGGAGGAAATAGAGGCTTGAGCCTTTTTTTTTTTGGGTTGGTTGGTTGTGTGAAAGTCGTCAGTCGCCCTGAGTATAGAAAAGTGAAATGAGCATGGAGGAGGTTGTGGACTTGAGACTTGGCACCTGCTAGAAATCGTCCAAACTAGCAGCCGTAATTATTCTGTCACTGTAATCCAGTTGTAAAGTTTGGCTACGCATCATTTGAACATGTCACATCTCTCGTGCCTGCTGCCCTTCCACAACAGATGGTTGGGGAAATGGGAAATGGCGTTCCAAATGGTCATCTCCTGAGGAAGGCTTTTCACACAAAAAACCCACCAAAATGTCCAAGCCAGCAATCATTGTAGCCCACACATACTATGCTAGGGCAGTCACAGTTACTGAGGAACATTGCAGCATGAATGCTTGGCACAGTTCAACAAGTGTGAATGGCTGAGGCTCACAAAAGACCTCTCTGAGGAAAAGGAACTTCACATCCTGCTCTGTTACAGAAAGAATAACTGAGAATTAGGGTTAAAAAACTAAGTGTACCTTTTGAATTGCAAAAAAGCATTGTAATAGTCAGGGATCACATGAGAAATTTGGCGCCCTGTAAAAGCACACGATTTTGGGCCCTTTATTACTACTATTATTTCCACTAACAATGGAATTCTCTTTTCTGATTGGCTAATGAGGCGGGAACTTTGTATAACTGGCTACCTTTGAAGTAGATCTCAAAAGGTTTAATCACCGTTTGATATCAAAGCGTTTATGAATGGTAACCAAGACAACTGTAGTAGCCAAATTAAAGGTTAAGTGACTAGTTGCACGCTTTACTTTTCCTAACAGGTGCTATAAAGTTGTAAATCAACCATTTATTTCGGTAGTTTATGCATATAAAATTATATCATAAATACAAACAGGAGATAAAAGGGATAAAGGCTTTCGAGGTGACCAGTTCCATGGAAATAAAGGCTTTACGGAAGCTACTTCACTCTGCTTCGCATCATGGAGTTCTTCACCTCCACCTTGCCATTATTTTTATGAAACTGGTCACCTTGTTATCCCTTACATAAAGTACTGCCCTTAAAAGGCTCCCTGTCAATGTTGGGCCCTTAGAATTGTCTTATTTCCTCCCTTCGCCCCCTGTTAATTTCAGTTTTATGTTGTATCATTCTGCGTTTCCAATTTTTCATGATGATCAAATTATTTTAGCGTTAACTGAAAAAAAAACAATTCTACACCTTTTTTACTGCAAAATGAAGGAAGAATTCTGCCAATATGCTACACCTCATTCTCTGTAGATACAAAAACATGTCTGCGTGTAAGTTGTGTGTTGAACAAGAAAATCAACTCCCTCTCTGGCTCTGAGGGAATAAGGAATTATGGGACAAGAATAGAGCTGACCCGAGATCTTTGGCCTTTCATGTACCAGATAAAACGAAATGTCATTGACTCCAATGGCTCTTCAAGGGGATTCTCACAAATCCCTTGAAATTTGCTGTCTGGACGGCTTTGTAGGACAACAGTGGAACAGGCTTAAGTACTGTCGGAGTCACAAATTAAAAAAGAAAAAGAATGACAGCATTCTATCCTTATCCAGATGGACAGGTGATCAGACATACCATGATATTGTGTAGCTGTCAGAATTTATTAATGTTTTGCTTTTTCCATAGATTTTGTGTCTTAAAATTCTCACAATTTTCTTGAATCACTTACTCAGTACTCAGTTGGTCAGCATCATTTTACTCTGCTTAAAAATGGCAGTTAATCTTTAATGAAATATTTTTGCAAGTACTGAAAACATAAATTACACAACAGTTTCAACAGACTGTTGAAAGTTCATGAAAAAAATATATTTCATCTTAGCACCTCAAAACACAATATTTCGCATGTCAAGCTAATCCTTTAATATCACTATATTGACCATATCCACACAAGGAATTGGCAGCTGTTGATGGAGCCTAATCTAATATTAAATATCAAAAATCCTATACAAAATATGTCTTACTCCATGTAGCTTATAAGTGAAGCCCCTTTTAGTGCATTTATACCATCCAGTTCAATTATACAACACAAAGGATTGAGTAAATATACTGAAAAATGCATGGGGCATCACTCTGTGGCTGTGCAGTCAGTAGTTGTCTGTAAGGAAGCAACAAGAAAAGCTTACGATGCTATGAGCAATTATTGATGTAATTCACATTTCCAAAATCGTATTATCATTTGTGGGCTGAACTTAAGCCTCCGAGAAACGCCATAATGAAGACAAATGGGGCCTCATAAATGGCACACACTGTTTGAATACAATTTGTCCAGCGTGCCCCCCGAATATAGCCCTCCTCTTCATTAAATATCCATTAGCCCTGCCATGGCCTCTATTATTTAACCCCCCCATCCCACACCATCACTCCCCAACCCCCCCCCAGCCCCCCCATCCACCTCTGGCAGTACCACCCCTCCACTGCCTCCAACCCCACGTCAAACGTCTACATTCCACCAAAGCCACTTTAGGAGAGAGAAGAAAATGGTGACAGCCTTTGTTCTCTACCTCCATCTCAGGGATGAAGGATGTTCCTGTGGCTGTCAGTTTGCTTCGGTGATGGGTCTATCTGGCTGTCCTGTATTTTTAAACAAGGCACTCCCTATAGTGCACTGCGCTGTTCTTCAGCCCTGTCTGTGGGGCCTATTTTATGCCTCCCGGCTGATGGGGCCTCTCTCTCTCTCTCTCTCTCTCTCTCTCTCTCTCTCTCTCTCTCTCTCTGTCTCTCTCTCTCTCTCTTTACTGGAGGTTGCCAAGCTGTCAGCAGCCCTTCATTTCAACATACAAATTTCAGCACAGGGTATCTACAGTAAATACACCAGAAGCCAAAACACACTCAAAACTCCAAAATCATTTGTGAAAGGAATAACAAATTATTGAGAGTAATTGAGGACTGTTGTGCAGATATGAAGCCTGTGAATTCAAAATGACAAATGCCAAAAATAAAAATGTCTTTGTTCATTTATTCATTCATTTATCGGTTTGGCTTACACCCATTTAACACATCATTGGATGGAGAGTATATGCTATTGTTATTTATATGGTAACTTGGCATGAATGATATTATTGTAACTATTCTGAATGCTATGGATTTCCTGTAAGTTATCAATAAAGTTCACCTGATCCCATACTGTCCTATATGCCCCTTTTTCTACAGACCCTGTGAAAAAAAAAACTTTTGACCTTGTGGCCTTGAGCATCCTGTTAAACAATTCAGCCCAAGATGAATGATGCCCTCCTTGAAGATAAACCTGAATGACTGTTGACTGAGGTAAACAAATAATTATTTATGTTGGCAGACAGGCCACCTTGAGCACATTGGTGATTAGAACATCATGATCTATCAAACTGTCTGGGAAGTTGGTATGTAGACTGATGAATGCTGTGATAGCTGTTTTTCCATTATGCCATGAAACACTGGACACTGGCCTTTAACATAGCCAAATACGGTTCTCAAATCCCCCAGTGTTTAAAACCTACCTCCACCACTGCCACTATTTGTCCTTTTCTGTTTAGCATTTTCTGTTATTCCTCCACATTTCCCATTTTAATTTCTAAAACTACTCAAGCACTTTGAGCTACAGTCTTTACATAAGAAGTGCTATACCCATAAAGCTTATTATCATTTTTATTATACACCATGATAATACTGCAGCATATCAAATAATGATTAAATGCCCAAAGGGGAGAGGAAAAACATATTTTTGTCAGTAAACATATGCACTGGCTACTTGCCCATTAAGACCATATGTCCCTGCTAGTTTCATGTGTCCTTCATTTGTCCTTCCCTATAGGGCAAATCCATATTTTTTCTCTGACTCACTGGAGCGGTGAGCACGGTCCCAGAACCTGCCCTGATGCTCTGATGAGATCCCTCCTTTGAAACAGTCTGTCTGTGTTCGTCAGTCCCTGGCACGTTGACACATCCAATCACGTCAATGAAGGTGCCCGTGGGGGTCTGGAACACTCACGACGCTCAGGTGTGAGACACACTCACCTTTACTCCTGAGGCCCAATACAAGTCAGAGAACAACGGGCCTAAAAAACACCTTAAAATCAAATAATTTAGGCGCTCTACAGCTAAGGTTATGCCGACTGCCAGTCACAGAACAAGGAGAGAAACATCTTGGTGCTTGCAAAAGTCATTCATCATGTTCAATATTCTGATTTAGTACTGACAAGGACATAGTGCCAGGACTGAGCCAATTTATTTTTTTCAGTACAAATTGAATGAAAGAAAAGATGTGTCTTTACTTGTAGACAACCTTTAACGGCCACTCCTGTAATATTCCCCATCAAAAAAGATAATAGCCTTCTTTTGTGTTTCTGCAAGCTGAATGTTCATGCTGTGCATGCTGTGCAAAGGCATGAAATAGTATACTGATGTAGATAACAGCAAGGATACTGCTGAAGTTTCAACTCCAAAGCAGAACTTTGGAGAGGGGGAATGTTTTGTTGTTTCACAGCACTGCATGAAGGATTTGTAATTTATTTTTTCACTTTGCACTTCAGACAGCATATGCAAAAGGTGTGTGTGTGTGTGTGTGTGTGTGTGTGTGTGTGCGCGTGTG
The DNA here is from genome assembly GCA_030347295.1 of Setipinna tenuifilis. Lineage (NCBI taxonomy): Eukaryota > Metazoa > Chordata > Actinopteri > Clupeiformes > Engraulidae > Setipinna > Setipinna tenuifilis. Next base: position 24,249,324 of record CM059268.1, on the reverse strand, counting down.
TGCGCGCCTGTGTGCGCCTGTGTGCCTGTGTGCACACAGTCTGGCCAAGTTTGTTGATTAGCCCCAACAGGTACTTCTTCTACTCCAATAAAATCTCCCCAGTAGCAGTCAGACAGACATTGTGTTGTGAGTGCTTCAGTGTGTTAATCTGGCAAGTTGCAAGACCTCATTTGCTACTTCGGTTTCATTTTCAGAAAGCAACACCTGTTTGCTGAAAAAGTTAATGTACCTTACTCAGTGTCAGTACAACTTGGCATGTACTCTCAAACAGACAAGAAGAAATAGTATACAGCAGCAGTCTAGTGTATATTAGCAGTATAGTGTATTATTTTGTTTTATTTTGCACAGGATGGACAAAAAGAACATGCATAGGTACCTTAATGGTTGGTCAGAAAACTGCTTACAGTCTTAACCTTTTTCACTACTTTTATATGTGGCACAAAAGGTACACACACACACACAGTAAAAATGTCATATAAAAAGTGGTCGGGTGAATTACCATGAGACTGGCATTTCCCTGCTTTCTGCTTGACCTGATGCAGGCAGACAAGGATCAGACAGAGTAGTTTAGAAAATAAATGCCTGGCATTTCTGGAGGCACGGGGGGTCAGCAATCACCAGGGTGCCCCTCCGGAGCAAAAGCACAAAAGAGCAGAATGAAAAACCCAGCCTCAATCACCAAGGCAGCAAGCATAAGGAATGACAAAGTTGCCACATATCTGTTGGTAATTTTTTTTGATGTACACATGCATGCACGTTTTTATTGATTTGTGTATCTTTCTATAAATTATGCACTGTAGTCAGTGTAAGCTGTGTTTAAATGCACTTTCTAAGGAAATGTTACTACTTTTTCATGCAGGTCATACAAGTCATTAAGCCATACAAGCCCATACTTACATATTAAATGCATGTACTTTCATGAAAGGTTTTCAAACCGTTAGGTAGTTTCTGGTAGCCTACCCCTAAATATTCAGACTTCATATTGTTGATACTCCGATTCTCATATAGCATAGCCTGAGGAAATGTCATATAGATTGTTTTGTATGCTAGCTGGCTTATACAATTCTCAGGGCAATTTCAAGTTCTCAGATATATCGATTACATGATCAATTTTAAAGTCCTTTTAGCACCAAATGTGACAGCATTACTGCAGAGCTAACATTCAAGTTTTTCTAAACCTTTTTTAAACAAGACATGACTAGCAAGTGCATATTTAGGCAAAAAATAAGGGATAGGGTATTGAATTTCCTGCTGGGCCAGCCGTGGGTTATGCAATTAATTGGCTTCACATACACTATGTTTTAGCGCGAACAGTGCATGACTGATTACAATACTACTTAGTTGCACCTTTGATGTAGTCCTGATTCAGGGTGAGGGTATGTGTGTGTGTGTGTTACCAAGCAGTGAAAGTCTATATAATTAAGCAGCCAGTGCAAGACTGAGGCCTTGTTTTCTGTTTCCCCCTGTGACTCCACAGGATTCTTGAGTCCAGAACATTGCTGAGCTATACCTCCTTGCACACACACACATTAAAATAAAATAAAAATGTCACTTTTCCCCCGTGGTAGCTGCTTTTTTGACTGACTGCAATGCAGGAGAAACTGACAGCCCCCCTATTAGCACACCACATGTTATTAGCATAGTCACTGCACTGACAAGAGTTCACTCATAATAATTAAAAAAACATCAGCAAACAGCAAAGCCTGCTTGTTAGAATTAAGCAACCCAGGAGCTGTTTTGTATAAGACAGTAGACATGGCCTACTTGGTATAAGAGGAAGTCTGGTGGGTCTGATTTGGCCAGTAAAGATACATGTGGCACATGATCAAAAAGTGAGCACTTTATGTGAGAGGGCAAAGCACCAATTGCACATGCCTGAAACCAGAACCACAGAGAGTCTTGTCTGGTGGTGACAAGGACATCACTGATATTGCTTTAACTTTGCCACTGGTCCCAGAGTGTTCTGGATCAGCAGAGACAAGGCTGATGAGGGGGGTGGGGTGTTTGGGGGGGTGGTTGGGGGATAGCGGAGTTGTCAGGAGCCTGGCTGTCCAGCAACAAGCTAGTGCTGTCAATGTGATTCTCAGAATGAAGGTTGATCTGTCGCCTACTTCTATAAGAGTTGCTTTAAGGGCATCCAAAGGGATGGGAAACGTTTTTTTTTTTTTACGAAATGCCAAGGGCTGTGAAGGGTAGTGTCTGTTCCATTTCTGTGCTTTTAATCCATGGCGTAAATGCTCCATCAACCACTTTTACCTTAGTGCTCAGCAGGCTATGCACTCTCATTGATCACCAGAGCTCAGCGCAGGGTGCCTTTTAGATAACAGCAGCTTTCTGCTGGACAAAGGTTTTTATATATAGCTCTGCCAAGATAAAAATGCTGTGAAGAAAAGACATCATGAAGTATACAGGACAGTGACAGGCCGGCCAAAAGATTATAGTGTTTTTTTTCCCATTGCGCTAAAACCTTCAGTTTTTTTTTCTGTTTAAGAACCTTGACACTCTCTCACAAGGACAGCTATTGTTCTGTTCTTCTTGCTAGACCATAATGCCCAGGTTTCCACATGTGCGTATGGTTTATGGAGGCCATAGCTCAGTTTTCGGCCTGGGCTGTAACCTCTCCCCACCCCTTAATCTTTAGACTTCGCTTCCCACTGGGTCTTCTAATCCCTCTCGTTTTTCAGCTGCTCCATCCCGACAGTGGCCATTTTAATCTTCATTTATTACACAACACCCCACAGCACCTAGCATCAGCACAAACACATCTCCTTCCTCATAGGATGGCATGTAGGGTACCGTGTATATTTTAGATTCCTAAACATGTCATTGTGCACCTCATAATCATCTTCCTTTTTATCATTAATCCTAATTAAAAGATCTTCAAAAGATAAAGATACTTCAAAATAAACTAAAACTGTACTGTAGATATTTTTAAAAATCAGTGAATAAAGCACACTGTTTTTCTGACATTATGATATAAACCAGCTTTTATCAAACCAGAAAAAGCCGGTATGTAGGCACTTCATCGGGTAACATTGTTGTTTCACATGGTTATGGCTGTTATGGCCGAGAGATTTATTTCAGTTGCAGTGAATGGGTTTAACCTACTGAGGATATATCCCTTAAACAACATAAATCTGTGCCAAGCCCAGGGCTCAAGTTACAACAGGAGTATATGGTACAGGAGTGCAGCATAACATCATCATCCAGTAAGTATTGACGTTAAAAGCTGCAAGCATTGAACCAATTAGGGCATCATCAGCAAGCTATGCTGATGTGATTTGGAACTTTATATAAAATACTAGGCTATGTACACCACTATTAGATGCTCCAGACAATTTAATTAAGGGCCTCCACCCAGAAAATTAATACATTCTTGCTTCCTACACAGAAGGCAAGTAATCTCTTACCTTATGTTACTGTTAATGAATACATTTAGCTTTCTTTCAAGCCCCTTGTGTTAACAAGGCTGAGGTTTACTCATTGAGGTGAAGGGGGAGTAAATTACCTGAAAGAATAGAGCCATTAGAGCCTGAAAAACTGATTTAAAATTAGGTATTTGTTTCCATTTAAAATAGCAGCCATAAATTCATTAATTAGCAGATTAATTAAGGCTTTGAATAGACGTTTGCTTTGCGAGGCACATTGTGTGACCAAAATGATCCCCTTGAATTTCAGCATAATGTTAGTCTGTCATATTTTTTTCAGTCTGTTGAAGATGGATGATGGAGATGGAATCATCTGAACATGAGTAATTGACTTCAATTCAAACTCTGTGCTCATGTCTACAGACTGAAGTTCAGTTTATGTTGACACAGCCATAGGTGCACAATATATTCAGAAATCACTATGCAGTCAGTTTTTTGGGTGATCTCACGAATACAATACTTGGGCCATGCTAATTCTGGAATTAAACCCATCTGATACCTTTGCCTGTGCCTTTGTTAATAACAGATATCCACCACCAAGGGACATTAGGCTATTTGTGATGGTGGGCATTGAGTCCATTGTGTCAGTGGCTAGTGACACGTTACATTGGCACTGACATCTGGAGAGCTGGTGTCTGATTGGCTGCTTGGGGCACAGAAGGTTGAATGAATGGTGCTGGCAGAGAGATCTGTGGGATTGCTTTTCTGATTTTCTCTGGCAAAGTCAAGCCCCACAGAGAAGCAACACTGTCATTTTAAAACTGATAGAGAGAATCCAGAGAAGGCTGAAAGATATGGAAGCCACACAAAGCTGTTCACTCACCCAAATAAAAGTCTTTAAAAAACATGAAGGAGAGAAATGATGCCTGAGCATCTGAGCACCTCACCTTCACTCATCACAGACCCACACAAACAGCCTTCAACTATCACCCTCTTTTGTTTGATCAGCTCATCCTTTCATACGACCATTAAGATCAACACTATTTATTCTTTGATTTTTAGTGCTATTTTTTAGTGTTTCTATATAAGCAGTGATTGAGTTATTCCCTGTCCACATTTTCTCAACATCTTCTCAAGGTTCTCCACAGTCAATACCACATAAAGCATATGTTAAATTGCTTTAAAACATAGGCCTACCCATTCACAACTCCAGGGCTGCTTGTTAAGGGGTATTTGTAATTATCTTACACTGCTTCTTCAAGAGGGAGAGGTTTCACTGCACTGCAAATAAAGGTCAATCTTGACTCCATATTACTAGTATTTTGTTTCACCCTTACATGTTCATGACATACCAAAGTCTAACATTCATACATTTACAAACCCTAACATGTTCCTCAGACTGGCCGTATTAATGTAGTTTTTAGTCATTAGTGTGTTCAATTTGTTAAGACTTTGTACAACTATACTACAATTATACTGTAAATCACATCATGCCTCCACAGTATTGAGTGGCGAAACTGATATTTAAACAGTAGGAATTACTTAAACAGCAGTCAGTTTCTGAGTTCTTAATAATATTACATTTTAATAACCTTTCTTTTGCATGTCAAATATGGGAGATTTATTGTTCTTGGTGGGAAAACCAACAGCTACTAAAATTCTACTGGTGGCATTCTTCTAAAGGTTACGGTAAAATAACGCCCAGTCAAATGTCTCTATTTGTCATATTACGGTAAGTTTATAGATCTGTCGGATTGTAGGATGTTTGCAAACCCAAAGAGCACGGCGATGTAAATGTTTGAGGCAGACACATACCCGCGACAGTTGACAAAACCAAAGGAGGGAAGGACAAAATCGTTGAGAATTTTGCCGGTTATCTCACAGTAAGTAAGCCACACTTGGCAAACCAGCGAGCACCTTTAAAATATACACATTTAAAAATAGTTTGTGGAGTGTTTCTTGATGTTGTAAGTAATCTGTCATGCTGTGAAACGGTAACTGTACTGAACCATTCAATGGAAATAACACGAAATGAAAAATATTTGGCATGTGTGTATTTCCTGAACACACTGCGGTAACACGAAGCGCATAAACGATTGAAAAGACAGTTGCGGGTAAAAGGAATGGCTAGTGAGTTGATACGAGTGATGGAATGGACTTTGCGCTGTTCAACAAAATCCTGTGTTTTTAATTGCGTACTAGTTGGTGGTGTTGGTTTGTGTGAATAGATACGATGTTCGTGGTTTTTAAAACTTTAATGCGTAATGGCACTTGGGAACAGCTGAAAATGTAACCTGGAAAATGTTTTAAACCGTGTTTGCGCACGGTAAGGTATTGTCTTTGCCATTAGTGAAAGAACTCACCATCTCCTGATCGAAAAGCCCTACTGTATGCTTTTCAGGCATAGCCTACACAAGGCAACCTGCAACACGTACTTTTTAACTCTAGCTTCATTGTGCGCTTGTTCAGATTTCCTTCAGATGTGCACATCTACAATACGCGTGTGAGAAACAATGTCGGACATCTCGAAACCGTCAAAAGGGCATTCTTGCGTTGAGGAAAATTGAAGTTCTTGACACGGCTATACCTCTTCACGTCTCAGTAAGCAAGAGTCAACTTTAGCAGTTATGGGCCACTCTGTCACTGACATGTGTGCAGCATAATAGTAGCTTAGTCTGCCATACGTGAGGGAGCTTACCTGCCTTAAATGCTTAAAAGTGTCACAGAGGTGTGTGTGTGTGATTTATCTAAAACAGAGCTGGGACAGGCTCTCATTTTTCATATCTCTCCTTGAATGCGGGAGTTGTGTAGTAGTTCGCCTGTGTGGGCCCCCTTCCTGTCTTAATCCGTGATTCTGAGGTGTATGTTTTGGGAATTCCAAGCTTTTGAGGTCCCTCCCACAGCTGTGGGTTATGCACTCCATTTCCCTGCTGGCAAGCTATGCGTTTCATGTTGTCCGCTGTGCATAATGCACTGTAATGTTGTTACCTGCCAAAATATTCATCCCCATATTGAATTGCAAGGTGTACATGGCACAGTTAGAGCCCCAATGCCTAAGGTTGTCTTTGTATGCCCAATTGTCTGCCAAAATGGGATCTAAATCTAAATGTACTTCTGCATGTACATAAATGTCACATGGGGGGGCTGAGTAGTAGTGCTATTTCCACATTTGTGGACTCCAGAGGTTGTCTGCTGAATATGGCGTGATTACCTGAACTGCTTGACAGCCTCTCCAACTTGATGAGCCGGTAGTGAGAGCTGAGGGAGGTTCAGCATGTCTCTGTAATCTCCTTAACATATTCATGTCTGATCTTTGAGTTTTGTCTGTAAAACCCTTTTGGGGAACAGTAGAAGTTGGTGTTCAGTGTTTTACATAATTGCAGTCCCAAACCACTGAACTCCTGCTAGGCAATTGGGTAATAAAACCTGGATTTGCTACAAATTAGGTTTAAAGTAAGATAAAAATCCATTTTGAATGAATGTTGACACCTTGACATAAGATTGTGGCTACACATACATCATCGTGAGTAAGTGGGGAGAAGAAAAAGCATTTCCTGACCAAACTAATAATTACATTCACAGCAAACACAATAAATGTGACATGTGTAGCATTTGCTGTTAAGAGCAAATTAAATGTCAACATTAAGTTGTAACGTAAATCATTGTTAAAAACGTCCTTCTCTGATACCACTCTGCATTCAGTACATAGATTTCCATTCCCTTTCTCTCTTTTTTTTTCTAGGTAATGTAAATGCAGTCAACACAAGCAGCACACACACATCTAAAACAAAACCTGAATTGAAATGTAAACTGCATCCAAATGCTTTGGGTAGCTCCATGTGTTTTGATTCTTCATCAAAACTACATTGATTGCATAATACTTTTTCCTGGGGAAAAAAAGGTGCTGTTTATTAAGGTGATATGAAAACATGTTAGCTCTACAGCTGTATGGAGTGTGTTTTCTGTTGGGGCCCAAGTATAACCTGCTGTGTTGCCACAGCTGTCTTCACAAGAGAGGCTTCTGAGTCAGGCCTCCAAGGCTGCCTGCCCCTCTGTCGGTGCCAATCCTGCTTTATTTGCAATCAGCACCTAATTATAATTAATTATGTGGCCCAGATTACGGATCGCCAGCTGATCTGGAATCAGCACGTCATGTCCCAGCCATCTAGTTAGGAAGACATTGAAGAATGGTAGAGGGAATGTTTTGGTTTTGTCTCTATGCTACCATGGAAAGAAAGTAAAAAGAAAGTTTTTTCTTACTGTGGCAACTGGCAAGACAAGGGGCAGGATTGGGGAGCAGAGTGCAGGTCATATCCATCACTACATGGTCAGTCATTACCTTTTAGCCTAATTTACTGAAGACCCCTGAGAGAATGCTGAATGTTACTCATGGCCAAACATGTTGTGGATTCTGTGGTACATCATTTATATATGCGATATGTCATTTCCCAGTTTTGACAGGATTTATGGGTGGGAAGAGGCACCAAAAAGAAGCACCAAGAAAAGGCAATGTTTTTAGAGGATTTAAATAGTACTCTTCGAAGCAGGAAATGAACACCCACCTAAACAGTAGGATACTCCTCAGTGTGAGGCAGCCTGTGATCTGTTAATTTTCTCAATGTGGGGCTACTGCTGCATCCAGCTGTTAGAACATACCACACAGGGCTGTGTGTTATTACAGTTTTTCTTTCTGTAATATGTATTCTGTATTTTATTCCAGCTATTCTGCATAGGATCAGATTTCTCATCATTAGATACACATTATAATGCCCTGTATACATACATACATATAGTGCATATGGTTAAAAGCCCCCTCAGATAAGCAGTTTATGTGGCCTTTCACTGAAGGTATGTATCCACCAATGACTCACAGCACTGTGGGATTCTCCAGTGAGCTAGAGGTCCAGTGGGAGCTTGACCATGTGAGTTGCACAGGCAGATGGTGACCCGCTTTCTACTCTCAACTTAGTGGTGCAATTCTATTTGTTAATCCCAGTTCAGTAAAAAACTAATTTAAGTTCCTCATTTGTGTAAGTGTGAGTGTGAGTGTGTGTGTGTTCTTTGAAATCGTAGTATTCTGCATGATGTCTTTGCTGAGTGACCTTCATCTTCAGTAATTAAGCCTGATGTCTGAAGAGCATGTGTTTAAGGAACAGGAAGTGCTTACCTGATGCAGTGCTTACGACTGCAGACAGCAATGACTTGCCAATATTGCCAGTCATGGTGTGCCCAAGCACCAAAGCTTTGGTCTAATGGCCCCATTTGCCTAATTCTGTAAATCTATCCACAAGATGGAATTAATTTTACTGTGGATAAATGACACGGCTACAGAAGGTCAATATTGGCTTGGCTTTGCATTCAGAGGCAAGAGTGCATGAAGCCCATACAAACAGACATTGTGGTTTGCACTAAACCATAAAGAACTCCAGCCGATTAACACAGAGCTTCAGGAGCCCAGAAGGGATGGTCTGATTTTATTGGTCATTGAGCTTAGATATGAACAACCTTTCAAATCAGGATCTCTAGCATGAAGATAAAGGAAAAAGATAGATTTTTTTTTTCATGAATGAACTTCTTTTAACCCTCGACTCAATCACCTGTGGGTCTTTCAATTCACACCTCATTTACATTAATATGCTGTTTTGTTTTGGTGAAATCCTCCAACGGTTGAGTCTGCAGTCAGGTCATTGGCAGGGGGAGGAGCCCCGAGCCCCCTGCAGACTTTGATGCGGTGTTCGCTTCATAATGCCTTAACAGTGAGCTCACTGTCAGCCGGCCCCATGCGCTGTTCCTTTGGGGAATTGTTGTGGACACAATGACTAGATCTTCCTGTCGCCCTTACAGCTTGGGTTTCCATTGATCCCCACTCGTGTGACACTGCAGTTGTTACTTGAATAAGGTCATGACCATTGTTTAGCAGCTGAGCCATCACAAGTACAGGGTGTGAGCTGATTGCCACATCCCTGTAACCTTTAAGGTCCTGTTGGCTGTCCTTTACCAATAATTTGGCTGGCTGCGTTTCAGGAAGGTTTCATCCATCTACAGCCTGCTAAGTCTGCTGGCCATGAGTGGAATAAACAAAAGCAGCCTTCATGCAGAATGAGCTGCTGGTTCAGTGTTTGCCTAATGCACTTTGCAAGTGCCAAGCCTCCCTCTAAAGGGCTACAATTTTCCCCGTTCTGGGAATATGTTTACTGCTTTCTTGCTCTGTTGAAAACGACTTAGGCAGAATTTTTGAGGACACTTTCAGGCTGAGTAACCTCCTGTGTATTTCTCCTCTAAGCATTATCACCGCCACACAGGCTGGGACAATAGTGTCTCAAATTGCCTCCTTTGTTAGATTAACCAGAACGGGCAATTGAAGTATTGATGAAAGTGCTAATAAAAAGCACATCACACTGTTTTTCTCTAAGAGTTTTTTTTCATGTGCTTTTGGCAGAAGTAGCAGAGTTTGTGACCCACCCCATGGCTGCCATCAGGGCAGTGGGTGCTGCAAATTCTTTTGTTATATACGTTTTTTGTGATGACCCGTTTGCCTGAATGACAGATGGTGAGCTTCATGTTGATATGAGTTGTGTTTTGTCACAACAGGCTGCCCATGTTTTTGTTCGGTTTCCACTGATCTGTATTTGGAGCCCAGATATGCCCTATCTCCCAGCAGGTGTGAGACGCTGGTAGTCCTACTGTTTAACTGAATGGGCCAATTCCTGTGTAACAGTTAAGGGTCCAACTTGTCATGTGTCTGCATGCTCTTTGCCTTCAGGGCTATGTGTCAATGTTCCATTTGGGCTCCTATTTATGCAACCCCTTGTCCCTCGTTGTGTTGGGCAGCTTTGGATCTTTAGGGTCGGTTAGTCATGCATGGGCTATGTGGCTCCTGCTGCTTTGGCAAAAACAAGAGCAGACTTGGAAAAAACTCACTTACTTTCCTTTTGCTTTGATCTGGCCCCTGACTTGTGGGTTGTCTTTTGTTTTTTTCCTGCACAGTCTGTCATAGAAAGGGACCCATTTTACAACATCTTGCTTGAGAAGGGAGCACCAGAATCTGGGGTCAGGATCCAGGCATTGACCCTTCTCCCTCAAGACTGAGGAATCCTGTTTGATCATGTGAGTAATGAAGTCACACAATGTGAAAATGCACTGGAATGCAATTCTTGTTATTATGTTATACTCTTGTGATTTTATATTTTGAGTTTCACCTATGCTGAATCAGCTGATTGAGTCCTTGTTTCCAGACGTTTTCAATCCCAAGTTGAGGTATGCAAGGAAATTTATTGAGGCAATCGTGCTTGCTTCTACTGTATGTTCAATGAACTGTAGTTCCTTCTTGGCTTGGCATATGATGTTATGAGGTTAATATTTATGAGATTTAAGATTAATTTTTGCTTTGGTGAACTATGCCATAAAAAGTTGTCTATAAAGGTTTGTGGCTTTGTTACAAGCAGGCAAATGGTTTCGAAGGCATTCAATGCTTTTTGACTTGAACAACGACAGCTCAGTTCAACTTCTGATTAAATGCGTAGCTATGTCAAACTAGCCCCAAGTATTTCCCCTTTTTTGGTAGAATAAAAGTGAACATTACTGCAGTGAATGACAGAAAAAAGCTACAAACTTGAGGTAACTAAGACTTGCTGACTGTGTTGACGGGCAATGCACAGTAGCACATTGTTTGTGTCGTTGCTTTATGACATGGTGTCATGTTTCTCTGTGTGTGTGGGTACAGATGCTCCTTTCATGCTGTTTTTTTGTGGAGTACAACACACGATTTGTTTGTATCAACAACACCTGCCTAATCTGTTGTTGCGTCGCCTTAGGTTTCTGGTATCTCACTGCACTTCTGTACAGTCTGAAACAGTATCAATCTGCAGTTGAAATTTCGTGACGTATCCTACTACACACTGATTCGTACTGTACATGCTCTTTGCCATTTTTAAAAGACTTTAAAAGACTAGATTTTTGTTACATTGTATCCCTGCAGAATCCATCGATGTTCAGGGGAGTACTTGTTTTTTCAAAAATAACTTTACCAAAAGCTAATTCTGCTGATTCACCTAAGGAGTGTTGACCCTTTGCTGTTTACCTGTGCTTAGTTGTTCAGTAAAAATTTGGCCAAACGTAAATATTGGCTTGCTCATATGACGGCCTACTTTACATGCAGTTAGGAGAAGAAATATTGAAAACTTAAGCCACATTGCGGTGATATTGCTTAGAAACAAATAATATATTATTTATGTGCTTGTTTTCCAGCATCATTTAAACATCATAAAATAAGACATTTATGAGAGTGAGAGTGCTTGGATGTGTACCAACATGAAGACATTCTAGGCATATCAGATACATAAAGCATTTAGCCGGTGCAAGGGAACATGCAAGTAAACCTTGCTCTGCCAACAAAATACTGGTTTCCAATGGACTAGCTAATGCCAAAACAAGGGTATCCCCACAAAAGACACAAAAGGTGAAGAGTTAGTGCAGTGACTTGTTTACTTCTGTGTGAAGGGACACTCTTCCTTCTCATGTGTCCAAAAGAATGCATGCAATGTGGCCGGTTTCCTGCCTTTGTCATTGAGATGAGGAGTGTAGTAGTCATATTTTTTGTGACGCAAAAGCACTAGACTCAGACTTGTTTATCCTGTTTTGGTTTGTAAAAAACATTTGCAGCCTATCTGTGAAACAGTACTTTTGCTGACACAATAACAAGTGCATATGCCAATGACATTCCTGCTTGAACACTGGCATATTTTCCATTCATAACATGGTTTACTTTTTAATGTTGGAATCATCCCTGTGTAGCTCTTAAGTGTCAGTCCATCATATTCCCACAGTGACAAAACACACAAATCATCCTGACAATTAGTTTTTTTTTAAAGTTAATTTAGGTTAGTGGTTTTTAAAAAAATGCATCAACTGTGTAAGCGTACATTGTATTCATTGCCCACTTATTCATAGCCAAAGCTAACTCGATTAACTGTTAAGGTTAAAAAGAGCACCACAGCATTGTGTTTCTATTACTGACTCCCAACAGGCAGTTGTTTCAGCGTCAAGACCCTATTTTCTCCCTGAAGTGACACAATCAACCGAAATGCTGCCAAATATATGTAAATATAGGCAAATGTATGCTAACTGCCCTGCCACCTGCAGGATGAATGATTGAAAGTTGTTACGTAATTGGGTTTTAACTTGGGCAGGGATAGCCTGTAGTCTATGCTTATCAGTAAGGGAGCAAGAAGAATGCATTGCTGAGGATTCTCTGGAATAATCCGCTGTGGGCGTGTGTTTGTGTGGGTGTGTTTTGTGCCATTATACATGTGTGTTGTGAGAAGAGAGGAGGAAGGGGATAGATTGGCTGTCTAGATGCTGTCAACTAAAATCCAATTTCTTGGCACTTTACAAAGCGGCCTCCAGTGGGAGGGTTTTATCTGCTGATATTAGGGGTTTTACTTTTAACAGGCAGCTGCTGAGAAACTGATGATCCTTTTCTCCTCCTTGCTTCCTTTGTTTCTTGTATACCAAGCCATTCTGATCTCAAACTGGAAATTGATTTGTGACTGCTGAAGGACATTTTCTCCCTACTGCAGTTCCAAACCCTGTGCAGAGTAGGGCCACGACGTCTCTTCCACAAATGAAACTCCTTAAACATTCTTCTTGCTCTGACTTAAATTCCTCGATATTCCAAAGTGTTGCCACAACAAATTAAATGGCCTTGCTTACGTCGTTCTCCGCTGCCATTACCGATCTACATCCACCGATAGACTATGGGCTCTATTTTCACGATCACATGCGCATTGTCTAAAGTCTGAAGCGCAAGTTGCTTTGGGGGCGTTCCCGACACAATTTGGTATTTTGACGGCGGGAAAAAAGTGAACATTGCGCCAGGCGCATTGTTCAAAAGGGTTGGTCCTAAATTACTTCATTAGTCATGGGTGTGTTTTGGTCATAACATACAATTAACCAATCAGAATTTATACTTTCATTCCCTTTAAGAGCCAGCGAGCGCATTGTCCATGGCCTGTTGCTATTACGATGGCGGATTTACCCGGACGGGAGGAGCTTTTCCGTGGAGGAGACCGATCTGCTCGTGCATGAAGTAAAAGCGCGTTATCAGTTAATATTCAGAGATGGAAAGAATCCCCCCAATCCTCTGTGGGTGAGGATTGGGGGGAGTATGGGTATGGGAGGAAATATCTTCAGTAGTTGTGTCCTCCTTTGGCAAGAAGATAACTTTCGAACAGTGCCCAAAGCGGTACAACAACGTTAGAAGACGGGGAAACAAAAGCTTTAAACTCAAAGGAAACATAAAAAATAAACGGAAAGTGGAGGTCCATCAAGTTTTCTTTTTGATTTGTCCATTTCATTTCTTACAACTTGCCACGCTGTTTATTTAAAACAACAAAAGAAATCGTAAATAAAGTGCAGAACATTGCTTTAAACTGCAAAACATTGCTATACTCTCATTATTTGTTCCTGTTTGCTTACTAAAACATAAAAATACATGGCTATACCGGCTATACATGTTGCAACTTTTCTGCCAGTTCAGCTTGCCTCTCTGGCGCAACCGGTGACACGCCCATCACGGCGCAATGTCAACAACGTGATTTTTTTGCCTGAAAAAATGAACGATGCGCTGGCACAGAATAGCAATGACGGCATGCGCATGTCGCGAATGCACAATGCGGCAAAATAGGGCCCTACAAGTTTAATGTAGTGCACACAACGACGTCGTTGCTCACAAACACTCCCTCTGTCCGCTGATTGGTTAGGCAGGATTCTGTCTACATACAGCCATTTTAATGAGACCTGCACCAGACCCTCTGTACAAAATAAAGTGAAGTATGAGGGGCTGGTTTACCAGGCTAATCAATGATGGCTACTTGCTGTCTTTTACTACTGTCTAGCCTCCCTACAAGCTCATAGTAAAAATTCCTCTCTGGAATCCGTAGACCAGAGCAGTACTATGCCCTGCTTTCTATATGTCATCATTGTGTGTGTGTGTGTCAATGGCTCCTTTTGTGGTTCAGAATGCTGGAAGGACTAGCGTTTCTTTCAAATGGACTGGAATGAACCATGCGGGGGGGGGTGGCGGGTGGTAAGAATGACTTAAGATGGCTCCAAGGCAGTGTTGGGTGAATACTGTAAAAGAAGCAGCCGAGTGTAATCACTTTTGCTCTTTCAAAGCCTCATTTGGGATTTATGATTCAATTTCTTCCATGAAAAGACATGGCGTCACGCAGGACAGGCAGAAAAACACTGTATAAAAGTTTTATTCCTCTGGTGTCAGGAGTAAATTACAGAACCAAAGCTTGAGGCAGTTGCTTTTTTAAAGATTTTGTAGTTCCTCAAGGACATGTGTGCTAGGTATCTCCATTGCAGGTATATTTTTGTCTGTGTTTTTGCTGATTTCATATATATTATATATAGAAATCATGGACGTGATGTATGACTGCAAAATAGCTGTGTGATTAAAATATATGCCCATCCACAATACTCAAATGTGTATGTTTTACTGATTTACACAAAATGTACAGTGTTGCCCCACTATTGCCATATATTGCCAACTGTGTTGGTGAGTAATCTCTCTTGTGTAGATTTCATTCGCTGTACCATAATTAGAAAGCTTTCACATGTATGCAGTGGACCTACTTGGCAGTGAGTATATGACAACAATTTTGACTGAACAAATTTGACTGAACAGTTCCTCTGAAGTTCATAATGCATTAACCAGTTTATTTCTAGTGGGAAATGAAAAAATCTGATTGGTGTATTAATGGTCTAGCAATGAATGTTATGGTGGCTGTTGAAAGCACATCTATTATTCAGTATGCTAAAGCCCTTTGTACTCAGGAAAAGGGAAAACGATGATGCAATAAACTGTCCCTGAGCTGTAAGAACATACTATGTTTATTTATGTCTTTCTAAACTGTAAGTGACTGCCGTAAAATTAGTCGGAATGAAGCTGGTTGTTAAAAGAAAGGCCCTGTGTGTAGGCCGTCTTCCAGTTTTTAATACTCTCTGAGACTTGCACATAATTTGCTGGTGTGCATAAAATGTATAAAAATAATACAAAATACAGGTGCATAATTTTTATTAGTATCAACAGCTACTCTGTTTTTCTCCCTGAACCTAGCATGGAAAGTGATTAACAACCATCTCATCTGTTACCCGAAATGGCAGGATATGTGGTAATTTAACAGGAACTTGGTAACAGAACTAGACTGCATGTGGCCTAACACAAAGGCCTCATAAGAATGTTATTAAGGTATGGGAGTACAAGCCAGTGAAAAGCACAGAAAAAGCCCGGTCCACTGAATCAAAACATAGTCGACATCTTGGCTACGTGACTCTGGCCTCCGCCAGGCAATCAGTGCTCGTGACAAGGGGTGCCTCGCTGACGCAGAAGGAGCTCTTTATTGAGTATCACCCGTCAGCAGACTAGGGTGCTTAGCAACCAGGTGCAATTGTAGAGAACCGCGGGAGAGGGTTGGCAGGGGTTCATTGGCAGGTTGAAGGCTTTCACTGGTGTTTCACAGCAAGGTGAGCCACCTGTTCCAAGTCGTTTTCTCCAAACACACACACACACACACACGCACACACGTGTGCACACACACACACACACACACACACACAAACGCGCACGCACACGCACACGCACACACACACACACACACACACACACACACACAAATAATGTATGTGTTGACAAACACACAGTACTGAGACAACTGATTTAGATGTATGATTTCTGAACTTCATATGTTTGAGACCCTACATTCATACATAACACAGACGATGTCTCCTTGTCTGTGTTATCCACAAGCTTGTCACACTCATTTGAACAGGGCACTAAGTGAGCCGCCTGAAAGCTGCCGGTATGCTTCTTTTATTACTTCAGAGAGGCGTCCGCCAGGTAGGACTACTGTGGCTGAATTCATCAGCTGTAATGAAAAAAAGAGTCTTTAAATTTATAAGAAAGCACAGGTCTGTCGTCTTTTCCGCCAGCCTTAACAGTTCATGAATAGAAGTGCAGTCTCTTCACTGAATGCCTCGACTGATTGAATATTCACTCTGGCTAGCTCCCCCTGATAAAGGTCCAAGCTCTTGTGACATTACACATCTCAGCCTGACCTTTTTCTGTATTTTATTTTATTTTACTATTTTTTGGTAAGGCCTGGGGTTGGACAGCCGTTAACTTCAGAATATTCCATGGGCAGTACCTATGTCCACAGGGATGCATTTCATTCATTCTGCTTTTATGATTTGCATTCGGTGGTCCTCATCCGAAATGGCAAAGGAAAATCCCCTTCTAAGGATGTGAGAATATTTCAGATTCAGTGTGAAAAGAGAGTGCACAGAGCGTGGTCTTGTGCAATCTTGTTGTTTGCTATGCAAATGAATACGGTGTTAATATTACTCATCTCCACATTTAGATCTCTATGGATGGATGTTTTTTTTTTTTTTTTTGTCTTTCGCACTTTTGAATGCCACCGTCCCGTTCAGTATTAATCAGACAGCCTCTTCTCCTGAACGTGTTGGTGAGTAACGCATCCATATGTAGGCCCAAGAGGAAGTTAGAACAAGTGTTTGCGAGTGATGTAATTCCCTGTTGCAAATTCCTCCGGTGTGGTTGCGTCACACTTCATGACATCTGTGCAGTGATCCCCTTTAAAGATGACATATGCTCTGCTAACAGTCACACTTTCGAACACGCAGAAGTGAGGCGTGATGCCTCTAAAGCCTCAGCCAGGCCTCAGAAACATGCAGCAGTGCTAAAGCCTGCTTTTGACGGCCGCAGCTGTTCTAATAGAGAGCTCTTTTGCTTGGTGGCATTTCTGTACAGCTACATGGTATCAGCTTAATGGCAGGAAAAGAATAGAATAGAAAGGAATAGAAACATGCAACAAGCACCAGTCAAGCAGAACATACACGTGCACTGCATATTTAAGTCTGCATAGATTTAAATATGAAACAAATTAAAAATGGCCAGTATACACCGGAATACATACCCTTATACATACTCAGGGCAATGTGTGACTCGAAATTAGAACAGACGCTGTGTTTATATATCTGGTGAAAAGTTATTTGATGGCTCGATTTCTTATTGGTGTCTGGATAATGCCTCTCCCACAGGGCAGTGGCCCAAAAGCACTGGTGGCCTTGTTAAGCTGCATCCTTGGTGTTAGTGTTGGAGGCACTGTGTAGACATCAGCTTCTGCAAATGTCCTCTGACAAAGGTGTTGGTGGTTGTCTGTGCTCATTTGATGACTCCCTGAGGAGCTATCTTATCGGCAGCAGAGCAGCTGGCATAGCGCATCAAGCACTGAAGGACACAAACAACTGCATAGACAGGTTAGTTTTCCTCAGTGTCTGTTGGAAGCAGATCTGCTTCTTTGCCCTCTTCTCCAGAGAAGTTGTGCCAACAGCTTATGAATAAGCCCATGTTTTTTTAAGCAATTGCTAGATAAAGCTTGCTTGGTATTTTTTTAATAGCTATCCTGCAATCTGTTACTAAAATGGCAAGATATGTGGTACTTCAGAGAGAACTAAACTTTATACAGTCTACACAAATGAGTTTCCACAAATCTTATTAGTTTATACAAGACAAGCCAGTTAAACCTGTTTAAAGCCAAGGCCACTGAGTAAAACCATCGTCAACATTTTGAGTACAAAAGTCTGGCCAAAGCATTTCAGATAAAAGCACTTGTAAAAATGGGTAATTGCATTGTAGTGTGTGGTCCTGGGAAGTGCGTGTGTGTGTGTGCTTGTGACTTGCTGTACTTTGTCTGTGATGTAACAGCAGGAGAGCTCCTTACATCAGCTCTTTTGTTTAGTGCAAAATATTGAGTGTGAGTTTGGCTGATAGAGCACCTTTCAGACGGGTTGCAAATCGGATTTGCAGATTGCTGTTTATTGTCGGAAACTACTTGTTTGGCGCTATTTTTGACCAGGACTCTGGCAAAAGAGACGCTTAGTCTCAATGAGACCTTCCTGGCTAAGTAAAGGTTAATTTCCTTCGAAATAAATAAAGTATCTCTACTCCACTATCTCCATTGCCAGACCCGTCATCATTGTTGATCAGCCCTACCACAGTGGTGTCATCCTGTAGCCACAGACACAGCCGTTGTCTAAGTGAGTTATTGCTGTGAAACAGAAGGATTAAAGAACCGGACTGAGGGAGAACACAGCCCTGTAGAGCTTCAGTGCTGAATGTCTGGGTCCGAGACTAATGGGTCACTTGCCTAACAATGAGTGGTCTGTTTATTTGGAACGCTGTGATACATCTGAATTGATACATCTGCATGTGTACTGACTAAACTGCTGAACTTGGGTATCAGCCTCCATTATGCTGGGGGTAGCCATATTAAATGTGGCGCTGAGGTCAACGACCAGCACCCACAAGTATGGTTCCTGGTGAGTCAGTACAGTGTGGAGAGATGTATTGATGACCTCTTCTGTTACCCTGCTTTCTGTAGTTGAATTCACATGGGTACACAATGGGATCAAACGAAGACTGGACATGCCATGGGATCAGGCTTTTGAAACCTGTTGT
This sequence comes from Setipinna tenuifilis, assembly GCA_030347295.1. Lineage (NCBI taxonomy): Eukaryota > Metazoa > Chordata > Actinopteri > Clupeiformes > Engraulidae > Setipinna > Setipinna tenuifilis. The sequence continues at coordinate 24,230,412 of CM059268.1, read as the reverse complement.
AATGCCAGTGGATGCTAGAGCAACATGTCTGAAGTCGTGGATGCAGAATATCTTTTTTGAAGGCAAGTTGTCGTTGGCATCGTAGCCGTCCTGGTCTTGGTTGCATTTTGCTCATTCAATAACCCAGCAAGCAAGTCACTGCTGCTGATGATTGGGTCCTTGTTGCCTTTGTAGTTTGAAGTTAAAATGCTGAATGCCTTGCCATGCACAGCAAGGGTCCCCATCACTGAAGTGACCACCAATTCTCTGCCTATAGTCTGCCATTTTCCCCCTGATTGCTCTCCTCAGGCTGGACCTGGCTTCACTGCACAGTTTACCATTGTCAGACCTAAAGGCTGTAACACAGTCTCTCAGCAGACGCTTGACTTTTTTGGTCAGCAGAGGATTGGCATCCCTGGTCATTCTTTGTTCGTTTGTCCTTTGGTTAGCTAAGTATAGGGCAACTTGCCAGTTGTGATATTTTTTACTATAAAACAGAACAGTGGATATGGAGTCCTCAATGTCTTGTTGTGCAAATAGGTACTAATGAATGTGCTGAGAACAGCGTAGGAGTTGCTCCTCCAGAAGCACGTTCAGGCCAAGTGTTAATTGTTTTCTCAGAAGGCTTTGTTTTGATAATAAGAGGTCTGTGTGCAGGTGCAAGAAAAAAAGGAATGGGTGGGGGCTGTGAAGACTTAATATCCTTTCCTGATGTTGCTCTGCACATGTTGCAGTTTATGTTGACCTCTTGTGGGATATGCCACCTGTTTGTAGAATTTGAGAAGGACTGTTGATTTAAGTGTCTGGCTGCAATGAAGCTTCTATGCATGCCAAGTTGTTTCTTTTGTGTCCCTATCGTCCAATCTGAGGTGACAAAGCATTGGAAAGTTTTTAGAAGCACAGTGAGCACAGTGTGTCATCCTCGCTAGCTTTTAAGCTTTGCTCCTGTTCTCCCCTGTGGCAGCTGGAAGGCTCTCGGGTGAGCACAGGCCCCCCTGGAGAGACAGGCAGGGGCATTGGCCTCGCACCGCTGAGCAGAAGTAGATGTGTCCACACAGAGATACAGAGTAGTGGGATTTGAAAAGCACATGTAGGATGTGACCTTCAGAAATGAAGAAGCCCATGCATTTAGCTGTCATACTGCTGAATAAATGTGAAAAGTATAATATCTTCATGATGTTAATCTTTTAGGCTGCTGGAGTTAGGCTGCTTTTCAAGTCTCATCAATTACTGTGTGTTCCAGCTGTGCATTTACTTCTAATACCCTTCTAATACTCTACTTTAAGTTTGATGTGATGGCTCTGTGTTGGCTGTGGCATTTTGCCTCTGAATTATTAGCAAGGAAATTGGAGGAAAAAAAGTGAGTCAGACCTCTTTTGGTTTATTTTGGTGTCTACCTTACAGTATGTGATACTCGCATGGAAATGCACACCCAGCAGGGCACCATAATCACTTCAGGAACAGCAGAGGAGTCATGCTGTTTAGATGTCAGAATCAGTCAGATTAAGACAAATCAGAAAGTCTACTCCTGTAATAATATCTGTCCCAAATCAGTCATATTGCCTGATCAAAGCAAAAGAAAGCATTAATGAAAATCAAGATGGTTCACACTGGAGCTACAAAAATTGCCCATAATAGCATTTGATATATAATTTCATCACCTAATTTTAAGACCAACTGTTAATTTCAGTTCTGTATTGGGACAATTTAAGGTCAGAGAGGGATGTATTGTTTAGTTAGCTGCCATAACTGGGCGAAATAATGTAATTGCTCAGAATGGCATATGATTTTGCAATGTGCCAGGCATACGGCCCATCTATATTGACTCCCGTTTACCGAAACTGGGGTAAAATGGCATGCCAGGCAAGTGATGAGGTTTGGCAAACAGGAGGGCACATGTGAGGGAGAAGCACAGCTGGGCACTCCACACAGTCTTGCTCCATCACTCTTGCTAAGCTGCTGTGACAGACCATGAAATTGCATACAGTGGCAGGGCCAGGAAACCTGTGATCTTCCTTGGAGAGCCCCCTCAGATAGACCCATCAGGCTTGATTTGGTACGCCTCGCTCTGAAGCAGCCCGTTCTCGGGCAGGTAAACGGAGGGAACATATCAAATATGTTTTTATACTGGTACCTCTTCTTCACTCTGATTTTAGTTTTCTCTCATGTTCACAAGCTGATGGTACAGCTGATAAGAATCTGGCATTCTAATAAACAACTATTTCTGTTTGAAGGTGGACCCAGTCAAAACAATGGGAGCAGAGCATAAGGCATAAACATTCAATGATTCATTTCTTAAACATATGTCTTTGTGTCCATTTGTGTTTAGTTGGTTAGTGTGGTACTATGCATAGCCTACTAGAAATGGGACTCCCCCCTTCAAAAACCATAAAAGAAAGGATGAGACCATGATGGCTTAAAACTCATCTCATCTAAACTTGTTCTTATCAGAGTTGCCTCTCCACCTCGGTCCAGTGTCAGTGTGTGTCTACATTAATCACTGACCTCATGGAATAGCACCTCATCAGTCACACCAGAGCATCTGACTCTGGAGACTCCCTGTGGCCATGACCTCATTCACCTGCACAGGTGATTGGAAACAGGAATCCTCTGGGGATATCTGCATGTCATCCGCTCTCCGTCACTGCTCATGCCAAGATATACACTAGCTGTGCCTGCACAAGATCAGCAGGAAGATTCTGTGCTGACTGTCTGTTTAAAGAGAACCTTCTTTAGGCGAATATGTTCACCACGTTGTTCTTAGCTTGCAGAAACTTTTCTTCTGTTTCTGTTCTAAAGACAGCAAAAGGGAGGAGAAGTATGTAGCACCTAATAACAGCAAAGATGAGTCGTCAGCCCTTTGAAGTAAATTGGCTGTAAATTGCAAGGAGGATCTACAACGTTTCCTGTTGTTAATGAAGACGGGATGTTTGTTTGTTTTTCCTGGCTTGAAACAGTGTCCCGTGAGTTGAGCAAGACCATTTCAGAAGGCCAGACTGCCTAATCCTTACACTCCATCAAACCAGTTAGTTTAGGGGCATGCTCTCTTAAATAGCAGTATGCAATTAGGCTTAAAAAGCTTAGAATTAGATTTGGCTCCTTAAGATATTTTATATAATGCTATCAGTGAAGGCAAGATGGACTTCCTGTCATCAGTAAGTGATTCAGGGGGGAGTGACTGCAAGGAAGCCACATGGACAGAAGCTTCCTCTGGGCACCCCAGGCCATCTTCGTCTGTAATCGTTTTAACTGAAACATTAACTTGGTGGGGTTGCTCAGAAACTGTGGAGCTAGTGCATTCGCTGAACCTGATACACCTACTGGAGAGTCTTCAGATGTGGACCTTTTGCATGAGAAGTTGTTGACTTATTGACCACTTGAACATTTCCATTACTGTTTTTTCCCTCTTCTTATTGATTATGTGGATGGAATGGAAGCAATTGTATACACTTGTATTTAAAATGAATGAATGAATGAATGAATGATTCTTTAATGACCACACTGCAAGCAGGTGGAATTTTCTTATCAGTACAGCATGGTACAGGTTCCTCAACATGCAACATAAAGACTAGGGACGCAGACGGAGACAAATATGGACATCGTACATATAGACACACAGACAATCCAAAAGAATTAGCCAGTTCAAGTCCATGTTCAGACAGTGTTTATCTGCAGTTCAGGAGTTTTATGGCAGTAGGGATAAAACTGTTTTGGAAGCGTGTTGTTTTTGTGGCAATTGTCCTATAGCGTCTTCCAGAGGGCAGGAGCTGAAATGCATAGTTTGCAGGGTGAGTGGGGTCTGAGACGATTTTGTGAGCTCTGCTTAATGTTCTTTTGTGGTGTAGTGATTCCAGAGATGGGAGGGGAGAGCCAATGATTTTTGAGGCTCTGTTGATTGTGTGCTGCAGTTTTTTCTTTGAGAGTGTATCAAGACTACTGAACCAGACTGTGATGGATGAGGTAAGAATGCTTTCCACAATGGCTGTGTAGAAGCGGATCAGGAGATGAGGTTTTATTCTGAATTTCTTGAGCTGTCGGAGATGGAATAGTCTTTGCTGGGCTTTTTTGTGGATGTGGTCTGCATTAATTCTCCATTTCAGGTCGTTACTGATGTGGGTGCCAAGGAGTTTGAATGAGTCACTGGTGGATATGGGTTGACCATGAATGTGCACTGGAGTTTTGGGAGATGGCTGGCGTCTGAGGTCGACAATGAGTTCTTTTGTTTTTGATGTGTTGAGTAGTAGGCTGTGGTCTGCGCACCAGGTGACTGCTTGGTTGATCTGTGCACGGTATTCTGATTCTTGGTCATGTCGAACATGAAGTTGCGAGACTGCTTTTAAGGCTCATATTACTCTTTCTACATCTGAACACTGTGCCTCTTGTCTTTGTTACACATTTTATCCCATTTTACAATAAAAGAAAAAATCTGTAAAAATGCCTGGAGGGAAAAAATATACAGCAGTTGATGTTCCTTCATATGCGCTGCATTCATTTAGATGAAATACCAACCCTTTTGGCACAGTAACAGCTGCATATTGTAGTCCTAACTTCCCTGTCATGTTGGCCATTAAGAGACTTGTTTTGTGTATGTGGGCAGATCATCCAAATATAGGAATGAATGCTGACACGCCCTGCTACAGAGAGTTCACTGGTAGGAGGGGTGTGTACAGTGGTACCCCTGGGAGCCATGTTTTCAAAATTAGTATCAGGGGTCACACAGGGCTAGTGTAATCTGTAACAACAGGAGTGATCTATATATTTACAGTCTATTTACACATAAAAGCTCTTTGCTTTCTTGTTAAACCTAGGATTATACCAATAAGCTCTGTAAATAGCCTTTTGAAGCACTGGATCTTAATAATGTTTTGCAACCAAGCAGTTACATTTTGATACACACTTTATTGTAAGGTGAGACCTCACACAATGGAGAAAACTGTAAGGATGAGCCAAATACAACATCTGAAGAATAGTCAGCAACATATTTCAATCATAATCATAATCAAAGTGTAGTAAATGTTGGTTTCTGTTAGTGTGTACTAGTGCCATATTTTAAGGATATTTGTATTTTCCATACACTATGGACATTAATCAAGAGTTTAACAATGGATGTGTACAGTGAAAAATATTCTTTTGCTAGCCAATCTCAAACCTGCCCCAGTTGATTTACGATTCTACTTCAGGTATGAAAGCCCAGAGCCCATGTGTATAAATGAATACACCAGTGAATAGAAATAAAACAGGCCAGGTTTTCTTTTTTTGCACTTGTATATTTAAAATTCTGCAAAATGATTTAAATGTGTAAAATGCACATAAATAATATTTAAATTAAATATATATAAAAAAAAGTATATTAAAATGACTTCATTTGTCTTTTCTTGGACAGGGTAGTTTTACGTGGGCTGCTGCTGCAGCTGCCTTGATAAAGGAAGCCTGTCAATCAGCTGCTGGGTCTCTTAGGTGACCGCAACCAACGGAGTGTAGCCCTCGGGCATCTCTCTGACAGCTTGGCTGGAATTCTTTGTTGTCGTTCTTCCCACTCCTCAGCTCAGCTGTGCCTCGTCCCCTGATATGCATACACCTGCTGGCACTCAGCCCAAAGACTTGGAAAACATGAAGGGGGTGAGCCCTGTCTTTTCAGCGACCCATCACAGTGTCTTTGTTTCATGGGGTTTCAGTGGAGAAGAATATTGTGGGGATGGTGTACAAGAAAACACAGACACACCCCTTGCTTGGGGCTGTTTTAGGGATTTTTCTCCTCCGTAATGCCCTTAGTTTTTAAAGAAAGTGCCCAGCAAATTAGATGGAAATGAGGGTCTTTAAAGCAGCATCAAAGTGCGCAACAGAAACACACTGTACCACAAAAGAACTAGAGGGGAGTCATCCAGAGAGGAATGGCCCATCATTGGCATGCACTCTCGATAATGAGAAAGCATGCGAAGAGGGGCCAGTGGCCGTTGCTAGGCAACTGCATCAGCATCACCCTGGCTGTCTTAAGAAGGCAAGAAGCAGATTGAAGGAAACCTTGTTCGATGCATATGTGAGGCAAATGGGCACGATAGGGCTCATTGTGTTTGAGGGATACTACTCTCTTATCAACCGCCCACCCAGCCCTTCTTTTGCACCCTTTGCTCATGGTGAGATGGTGGACCTCAAGGCCCTGCCAAAGATTCTGAGATTAGGCTGGGTGGAGGGTGAGCGAGAAATGGAGGTTTGAACTGCATTTCTCAGGGGAATTCATGTGTCAGATTTACCATCTCCACACCACTGCCTGACAGGAGGGTGTGGTGTTTGGATATGATTTCCACATTCCTTTAGTAGTGGAATGCTAAGGTATCCTGGCTTTCGTAGATGGGTTCCTGGGTTTTGTTATGTCACCCACAAGATTCATTAATACCAACACTTAACGATACACAGTAAGAAAAACGTTTTCAGAAATTCCATATGGCACATAAACATTTTTTTTTAAAGAATTTTCATCTGCAGTCTTGTGAAGTGACCACTACATTTGATTCTCTTTGCTTCCTGTTTCTATAAGTGTGATTTCAAGTAAATATCCAGTCTGGTGAGGTTTGACAAAAGATTCTGCAGAATCTAGTAATGCATCTCCCAAGTAGCTTGGCAGAAATGATGACATACTGCAAGAATTTAGCTGCTTAATTATATTCATTTGCAGTGTGAGCATCAGGCAGAGTTGTGCTTCGTTTCTGCATTATTAAAAAGGGAATGGTTGCTTTTTCTTTTACAGATATAATGAACTGTACCGGAAAGGATATATCTCATATCTTTTTAGTTAGTTTGTTATGGTTTTGCAGTGAATCTCAGACTTTGAAAATCTCAAATTTAAAAATAGAAAGAAGCTCAGAAATATTTTTTTACCCTACAGGATGAGATTATTATCAGTTATTTAACATCTTGATCATACTGTAGCTGCAGCAACAGAGTTAAATAATAGTGATATTGTCTTACAGATCTTTTCCCTGTGAAGCCTTTGAGGAATGAGGTGTGATTTCTGTTCTTTAAGGGGGACACAAAAAGGGCAAGGCAGTGTCGTTCCAGTCACTGATTCTCTTCTCCACAGCCTGTAGGGTTTGTGGAAAATAATTTCATTTCTTGTTGTTGTTGCGCCTTTGTGTGTAGAGTGAAAATGACATTGATGCTGGTAGCCAATGACATTTCTCTCAATAGCAATGTCGAGATGATGTCTCTGTCTGTAGGCCTCAGGGGAATTGATGACATTTTTCACTTCTAAAGAAGACAGCCATCAACACAATTTCAGGCAGCTACTTAAGACACAATTACCTTGTGTAATGAACAGCACTGGACCAAGGCTTCTTGTCAGTACTAAGTGGGCTCTATTAGCAGCGTGTACTTTCTCCAAGACTGGCAAGAGCGCTTGTTGTGTTTTCCCCTCTAAATGAGTAAATGATTTTACTGAATGCCTTCTAGACTGAGGACCTTTCTGTCCATTAGTTGAAAACCTCTTCTCATCCAATTGATGGTCCTGTATCAATTGGCTGCCTCTTAGGTTGTGTACATGTGTTGGTTCGTGTTTGTGTGTATTTGTGTGTGTGTGTGTGTGTGTGTTTGTGTGTGGGTGTGTATTTGTCTGTGTGTTTGTATGTGGGTGTGTTCCTCTGTGTCTGTGTGTTTGTGAGTGCTGTTAAGGAGAGGGATATTTGGGGCCTCTGGAAGGAAACGTAGAGAGGGAGAGATTTCGATCTCCTGACAGAGGTCTTGGCACTCACAGTCACAGGCCTCTCCTTTACTCCTCCCTCTCATGAATGTCTAATCTGTGCCTTTCATCAGAAGTGCTCCAAGGGGGTGCTTGGCTGAAGTCTGTGGCTTATCTTCAATCCTAAATTGTTGACCATTATAAATGACCTCCTAAATGGAGTCTCCTCTGTGCAAAATTAGACTGCTGTACTGGCCTTAACATGGCTTACACAATAACAGCATTCGTTTTTAACTCTCACTGGGCTGTCTTTGGGCACTTAATGCACTCTCGTATTCAGCATGTACACATGTAGCCTAATTACTGAAAGTGCTGGTACAATGGCTATCCTAGGTTGTGTTTGTAGTATTGGAGTGAGTTAAGCATTGGTCAAATACATGTTAACATGCACAAGCCTGTTAACATGTATTTGCTTGTCATTTATCTAAACAAGAGTTGTATATGATGCAACTGTTGTGTTCTTTTTTTCTCCCTAATCTGGGAAATGATATGAGATTCTGTGAGCTAGTCTTGAGTCATATCAGACTCCTCCCTAAACATGCTCACACAAGTCACTTGCATGTACTTATGGCATACCTGACTCTGCCTTAGACTAGTTAGTGTTGTTTTCCACCTCTCAAGAAAATGGGCAAAAAGAAGGTAATGTTACAGATAAACTTCTTGTGAAATTGGTTGTTTTGAAAGTGGAGCATGTGGAGTGAACAGTTTATTTCGAAGACATTTAAATTGTTGGTGCTTTGTGGTGTATGAATGCACTGAGTAGGCTATGAATGATAGCTTTAGATGATGCACTGCTAAACCAGGGGGTCTCTTGCTAAACTCTGCGCTGTTATTAAACCTGAGTGGATGTAATAATGCATACATATTGGCTGTGTCCAAAACAGAAAACAATGCTGCCTTCGAACAGAGTGTTGGGTGGCAGCAAGGCATAAAGGCTGTAAATGCATGAAATGCTGCCTTTGAAGCTACCTTCATTTTGCCCAATTTTAAAGGAAGCATTGCTTCTTTCATGCTGCCTTTAACATCCATTCTATCGTACTATGAAGTCAGCTGTTGGTGTTATGGCAACAGCGTTGTGTGTTGCTGCGTTGTGTGTTGCTGTCTAGCTAGGCCATCCGAAACAAAGGTTTTAATCAGCACCTTGATGCCTGCTTAACGTGCATGACTTGTTAGACAGTGAAGGCAGCAAGTTACTAGCTTCCTGTTTCGGACATAGCCATTCACTCTTGATTTAGTTCAGACGTCTGGGATGAAAAGCATTCATACATTTTGAGCAAACACACCAAAACAAACACTTAATCTGTTGTCTTTGTTCACAGAGTAATTAAATATTTTCTGGGGTCTGAAATTGAGATATGAAAGCTGCTGAAGCCTTAAGAAACACTTCTGCACCTCCATTAAATCTCTGGTAGTAGTCAGACCCTGTCAATTCACATGGCTTGTTTTGAGAGGCCATGTGGGCATTTACTTTGATTCCTGCTGGACCCCCAATCCATCTCAAAGGCCGCAAATTGCCCTGTCACCTGCCCTCCTTTGACACTGGTTTTTGGCATTAAAGCGCATTCCCCCATGTGACCCGACAGAGCAAGGGGCTCGGCTGTCATCACAAGCAGCAATCTTGGGAACGTGTCTTGAAAGACAACTGCCCAGCTGTCGTGAAAGTGCTGAAATTATAGCTGTGCTGTATTGTGGGAAAGGCCTTGGGGTGGTTGGCTATTGTTTGAAGGTTACCTTATACTGTGGACATACAGGATCAGGGCTGCCAACTTTTTAACTCAATCTTGGAGTGAAGTGAGATCTGAGGGAACTTGGGACTCCCAATCTTTTGGGAAGCCTTTATAGCCACTACCTTCTGTTATTTCTTAGCCAGTAGCATGTGTATTTGTCTGAAGGTTACTGAGGCAAGGCAAGTTTATTTGTATAGCACATTTCATAAACCGAGGCCGTTCCATGTGCTTAGCAAAAAAAAAAAAGAGCAAAGAACAATATGTAAAAGCATTAAATATTTAAGTATAAATGCTTAAAGTGATAAAAGTAAAGTAAGTATAAGGAAAATAAAATACATTTTAATAAAAAGAGAGGAAAAAAGCATAGTAATTAAAGGGAAATCATTAGTGGAAAGTATCTGAGTACAGTTTGATCATAAGTCTTAATTTGAAACTGCCAACAGTAGGAGCATTTTTGATGTCTTCTGGAAGTTGGATCGAAAGCTGAATAGCAGTAAGACACTTTTTGCCTCGCTCTTGCTTGACCTTCTCTTTTTCATTATGTTCACTGTTTTTCTATTTGATCTCCTTTCTTTTTTTTTCTTACTTTCCCAAGTTTAGAATAGAATAAGAGAGAAGGACAGAAACGTTCAATTATTAGTGTTTTGAACAAGATAACCTGATGAGCCAGACAATGCAGCTGCCACAGCAGTTCACCTTGACACTACCGATGCTGTGTAGATACTTAAAGGATCGAGATCTGAACGTCTTGTTTTTGTACTTGATCCGTGGTGTGTTGGAACAATGCCTGTTTTACCTTATGTAATGTAGCACTTGTGTAATGTTGCACTTTATTCGAGAATAAGGAACTTTTTTTTTTTTTTTTTTTTTACTTTTTCAACTTCTCAGTTTTTGTCTGATGCCGGAAGACTGCATTACTTTCCTGTACATTTCTCTGCTTTGAATGCACTTGGGGAAGTAAAAATGCTCTCAGTAGGCCGGCATAGGCTGCAGTATTTCATTAATGTCTCCCTTTATCTTGTGCTGCTAGTCTTTGCCTCCCCAGGTGGTGACCATAACTTCCTAATGGTAATGTAGGCAGAGCAGGTACGTTTCCTGCCCCTCCTTATCCATGCACCCGAGCACTAGCTTAAATATATAGCTGTCCTTTGAAAGGGTGTTTACTATGGCTCTTAAAAAGAAGATACAGCACCAAGAAGTTATTTGTCCCAAATTATCTGTTATTGATTCATAAATGTATGACTATTGCACTTGATCAGCTTTCAAAGGCTTTCTCTGTTTGTCTTGATAAATCAAGTTGATGGAGAGATATAAAGCATATATTAAATATAGCTATTAAGGGAAGTTAAAGCCAGCTATGAAAACAGTGTTGATTTTTTTTATCATCATAGGCTTACACACACCAGGTTTCTTTTTAAATGCTCAAATAGATTATCACTAATCACATGAGAAATCACCAAGGGGCCACAAGTGATCTTAATAGTACTTGAGAACAACTATAAATTCAGTAAATAAAATTCAGACATGCAAGGTTTAAAATGCAGTTAAAGTGAGGTCTGTAAACCAACATTGACACGGGCAAAGCCAGAACCTCCCAGTGGGATGTCTGCCAAGGCATAAACAGATACTTGAGCAAATGACTCATTGCAGTACTGTTGCAAGCATGGCATTGTCTGTAGTGACCGTTAAAATGCATGATGTAACATCGAGAGGATATACGATAAGATCAAATTTTGTCAGAAAAAAAAAAACAGAAAATATTGAATTATACTGCAGATAGCTCAAGGCTGCTTCTGCCTCGGGGTGAACTCGATGGTGTGTCAAGAAAGCTGTTGTTGATCTGGGTAAAGTGCCATACTATTTTAATAATGCATCATGATTTCATGTGAAACTTGAATCTAATGGTACATGTATCTCTGTAGATGTTCTTCATTTTGTGCTGTTTCCTGACTGATTACAATGCTGTTTTTCAAAATGGCAAAGGTCCTTTCCTTCCTCTCTATAATGGATCCTGCACAGTGTGTGTCACTACAGGTTGCAACAGAACCTAAAAGCAATTAAATATTAAAGTGTTAAGAGTTAGTATTTATACCTTATATTATTTGATTTAGATGTTTAATTATAATGTCTATATTTTACGCTTCTGTTGTACAGGAAATTGACGTAACACACTCACACACATACTCACTGGATTTACACTGATTCCTTTCTTAGATGTTCTTTTGTGGAGACACAATGGTTTTCACATTATTCATGTTGTTATGCATGCAGGAATCTGCAAAAAATAAACAGCTGAGTCAATGTGAGGGTGAAACATTCATGGCTGACGAAGTGACGTATAATCAGCTTTGACAGTCACACCGGAATCTAATCGCAATTGCATCTCTGCAATGACAAAATGCACTCGTTGTTGGGCAAATTGTGCTTCAGGTTGCATTTTGAACACAACCCGGCTGTGCGGGCTAGTCAAGTCGGTATGGATTTGAGAATGCGGTTAGTGCTTTGGGAAATGCTTGCGAGCATTGAATATAAACTGTTTATGGTGGTTGACTGCAGGAACCACGTCCTAATGCAATGCCACTTTCTTCCCTCAGCAGGGGACTGGGGTAGAGCATGGGAGGTTGGAGGAGGTAGGGGGAGGAGGGAGGGGCACACATTTCAGCAACAGGGCCATATGTGTGGCTTTGCATATATATGACTTTTTTGGTGCAGAGCAGTTGTGAAGATGAGAACATTGATCTGTGGTTTCTGTTTTTTAAAGAGCGCGAGCCAATGTAGCGTAATCTATATTTCAGTGACTTAATTTCTAAGCTGTTGATAATCGCATTAATTATTGGTTACTTACATCACTGACATGGCAACCCAGCCTCTTTCTCGTTTTTGTGTCTAATTGACACTCTCTCTCTCTCTCTCCATCTCTGTTTCTCTCTCTCTCTGTTTCTCCCTCACAGCCTTCGAGTATGGCTACTAAATCCCACCCACCACTCATGAAGAAGCACAGTCAGACAGACCTGGTGAGCCGGCTCAAGACGCGCAAGATCCTGGGCGTGGGCGGCGAGGACGATGACGGAGAGGTGCACAGGTCAAAGGTGAGCACATGGGGGCATTACAGCTTAGGAACAGCAACAGGCACTAAAGGGCATTACCCATTTTCGTTCCATGCGGAGGATGGATATCAGTCAGTCTTTATGTAGAAAACCTTCGTAGTTCTGGGGGAAACGCATCCTAGATGCACGGCAGCAGGTCCACCTTTGTTGGAGTAACTCAAGAGCATCCACCTCAGTCTGGATGGACGTTCTGTGATGCATGATTCTAAAGTTGAAAACATTAAAAAAAGCAACAAAGAGGATTTATTTTTTTGTATGGAGCATGTCACATCGCATGGCAGTAATGAAGAACAAAAAAATCCTCTAATAAGTCTTTTTTTTTTTTTTTTTTTTAAATGCAGGATAAAATTGTGCGATGCACCGCTCACATCTCACACTATCTGAACAGATATTATAGTCTTGTCAGTGTTTAATGTTATTCTTATGCTCTCAAAGCTGTTTGTACCATCTTATGTACCTGAACAATGATGGAGGTGGATAAGAGATGGATGGGTAATGGATCGTAATATGGATGAAAGGCTCATCTGTTAAGAGTAAATCCAATATGAATTAAAATGCAGGTATATACTATACTATAAATAATATTTCAATTGCCTGATAACATGACCACATGATCTGATCGTGCTGCAGCTCCCAACATGGCCGTCAAATATCCAGCGGCAAAACAGACACGCTCATTAAAGCACCCGTGTGTACAGGTCACACTCATTACGAGTGCACGTCAGTCCAAATTCCCACAGCTCGCTTGTGATTGGAGATGCTGCTTGCACGCTTCGCACGCATGCAGCCTGCCCCTGAGAAAGAGCAAAGGATTTATTTATTTATTTTTTGTTTTATTTATTTTTTTATCCCCACCTCCACGCTAACCCAGCTGGAACCAGTTAGAGAGTGAGGGCTGCTGATGTAGCCTACCTGAAATATTCACCTTAAAACCGAGAAGTTGTGTTGCCTCATCACGGAGAATGGCATTTATTGAGCGAGTGGGACCTGTAAATGCATTACAGGACGAGACACGGGGGAAGTTTGAACAAATTCTCCATTAAGGCTAATTTGTCCTGTTACTTTATATCCATGTATATAATTTGTGGCAACAGTATGATTTTGCTTCATCATGTGGCAGTTTCAGACTTTATGTTGCATCTTCACACTTGTGATTCACACTTGTGTGTGTGGTCTGCTTCATCTTGTAACAATGCTCAAGCCAACTGAAGCAGATAATGTAAAAGCAGAAATATTTTCAGAATCAATACTTGGAAAGTCGAAAGTTGTAACGAGAGAAACAATGTAAGGGGTCAAGTTGATCCTTTCTCTCTTATTAAAGAGTATGAGGACAGTGTATGAAGACTAACTCCCTGCAGTCTGCAGATGTGCAAATGATTGTTAGAAGAAATGCCCTCCTGTGCTCATTTGTAGGTCCCCATAGTGCTGCTTTCACGTGCAGCTTAAATGGCAGTCCTTGCTTGAAGCTGTTTGGGGGGAAAAAAATGCCAGCTGTCTGAGAGCTGTGCAGATGAAGAACTGGTGAAGGTGTAAGCTTGTTGTTTTACCATTAGTCTCTCATAAATGGACCTTACAGTACGTGCAAATCTTAATTCCTGGGAAATGTCAGAGAAAGATGCTATTGTGCTCCTTCCATTCTTTCCATGTGAGGTTTTCTTTTTATAATCTCTGACCTTGTAGTAAGTCACAGTGTTATTTTTTTCCCTCCTTTTAAAAATAATGGTCCTGTGAAATTAGTACAAGGATCACCCCCCCCCCCCCCCTCCCAACAAGACCCACCCCCCAATCTACATATATTCACCAACCGCCAAAAACAAAAGGGGGAAACGCTCCCTCTACCACTCACTCTTCCTGCTGCTCTGTGTTCCCAGGAGAGGGAAGGCGCTCTCCTGTTTGCTCCTCGCCAAAAGGAGAACAGGAGAAGGGAGCTTCCTTCCCTCCCCTGCAGCCTTGCTGTTGACAGACTGGTCCTCTTTCTGCACAACCAGCCAGGAAAAAAGCTTTGCAGAGTCTAAAGGAAGTAGAGAGAGTGTGTGTGTGTGTTTGTATGTGCGTGCGAGATGGGTGGGCTTGTCTAGTCTGAGCAGTGCACCTGTCACCGTGATGCATCTGTAAAAGAAGAAAAAAAAAACAAAACAGGAATAATTCAATCTTGTCTCCATTTCACTCCTCATCACTACGCCTAATGAATGAACTGAATCTCATTCATCACAGCAATCATTGCAATCAGTTGAAAGGTCCTGAGGGGCTTGGTGTGTTAAGGGAAAAAGCAAATGTGCTGCAGATGCAAGTTAATAAGACAATTAAGGGATTCTGAGAGAAATTAGTTACAATTGCCTGAAGACAGTACTGTTCTTCTTTTTCCCTCCGCTTTGCCCTAAAGGGTGTCTTTGGCTGCAAGGCTGGTATTTCCCTGGCTTGTGTTTGTGATGGATGGGGGAAATCCCAGCACACTGCGCCGCTCTCATAATGAAACACTCCCGTGCAAATCAGCTTAGTTGTTTTGTAGTTGTGTTGCTATTGTGTTGCATCCTCATCCTCTCATCCTCTCTCTTTGTTCTGTCTTTATCTTGCTTGCATTGTCTTTCTCTCTCTCTCTACACCTCTCTCTCTCTTTCTCTCTGTCTTGTCTGCTCTCTCTCTCTCTCTGTCTCTCTCTCTCTCTCTCCCTTTCTCTTTTGCCTGCTCCCTCTCTCTCCCTCCCTCTCTCTCTCCTTCTCTGTCTCTGTCTCTCTCTCTCCCTTTCTCTTTTACCTGCTCCCTCTCTCTCCCTCCCTCTCTCTCTCCTTCTCTGTCTCTGTCTCGGTCTCTCTCTCTCTCCCTCTTCCCTCTCTTCTCTCTGTCTCTCTTCTCTTCTCTCTGTCTCTGGCATCACTACTGGTGAGAGTGATTAGATTTGTAATTCCTGTTGAATATGTGTCCCATGGCTAGTGATTGAGTTATGGCTCCTGTTGACTGTCTGTTCCTGTGAAAAACAGCCCCTGAAATGATGCAGAGGAAGCATGATTCATGAGCCTGGGTCCCCACCGCTGCCAGAGGACAGGCCCCACTTGAATACACACATACGCACACACATACACATACACGCACACACATACAAACAAGCACACACACACACACACACACACACACACACACACACACACACACACACACACACACACACACACACACACACACACACACACACACACACATATAAACACGCACACACACATACACATACAAACACACACACACGCATACACATACAAACACACACATACAAACAAACACACACACACGCATACACATACAAACACACACATACAAACACACACACACACACACACATACACGCACACACATACACGCACACAGATACTTACACACCTACATGAGCGCAAACACATACCCACACACACACTTGCTGTAGTGACTAATGGAGAGTGTTGCTGCTTCGGGTGCGCGTGTGGGAGTTTGTTCACTGGCCTGTTCTTGTGCCAAAGAAACATCAAGCATCTGTAGGGACACAGTGCAGGTACTCTGACAGAGCCTAACCCTCCGCAAACCGAGAAGGTCACCTCGTTTGAAACGCACAATAGTAGGAGGTTGAGAGAGAGTTTGAGAGTAAACGAACTAATGTACGTGTGGGTGTGTGTTTTCACATGTAGGTGTGTGTATCTGTATGCAAGTATAGGTCTCTTTGTGTATATGTGTGGGCGTAGGCGTCTGAAAGCTGCAGTTTTAGCGATATGGGCAAAAAGCAGAAAAGTAAGCAAAAGTGCAGAGAGGTCGGTAAGTGAGTGGACGAAGGAGTGATCGATCATAGAAGCGACTGAGCAGACAGATTGAAAGCTTTAAAAACACTTGTTCGCTACATCTATGTCTGCCAGACATTTCTCTTTCTCTCTCCTCTCTCTCTCTCTCTTGCTCTCTCACTCTCTCTCTTTCTCTCGCTCTCTCTCTCTCTCTCTCACTCTCTCTCTCTTTCTTTCTCTCTCTCTCTCCCCCTCTCTCTTCTTTTCTCTCTCTCTCTCTCTCTCTCCATCTCTCCCCCTTTCTCTCTCTCTCTCTCTCTCCATCTCTCCCTCTCTCTCTCTCTCTCCATCTCTCCCTCCACTTTGTGCCTCTTTGCACCTGTGCACTCAGCTGAAGCCATGGCCCTACTTGCACTCAATTAGAGAGAGTGTCCTCTTCGCCTTCCGCTTGGCCCTGCTAATGAGTGTCTCAGCAGACAGTCGATGCGCCCGGCATCCTCCTCCAGCAGCAGCAGCAGCAGCAGCGAAGGAGAAGGGCCTCTCCTGGTGTGATGAGCCCAGGCCCAGCTTGCCCAGCTTGCCCCGCATGACAACCGCAGCATCTTTGCTCTCCTGCAAATTAGTTTAGCGCAGATGCCCGCTGCTTCCAGGCGTGTCAGGGGTGGGAGCCATTTTATGTCAAGTGTACTATATGTGGGGATCGGACACGCAGCCCCAGTGCATACATGAGTGCGCACAGTCACTCTTAGATGCACACACACACACACACCCCTTCTCTGTCTGTCTCTCTCTCTGTGCCTCTCTGTGTTTTTCACTTACTTGCTCACTCGCTCACTCA
Organism: Setipinna tenuifilis; assembly: GCA_030347295.1. Classification (NCBI taxonomy): domain Eukaryota; kingdom Metazoa; phylum Chordata; class Actinopteri; order Clupeiformes; family Engraulidae; genus Setipinna; species Setipinna tenuifilis. The sequence goes on along the minus strand of CM059268.1, from coordinate 24,213,289 downwards.
CATACACACATACACACACACAACTTCTCTCTTTTTCTCTCTCTCACTCACTCACTCAACTAGGTGAACTAGTGGAACAAGTAGAATCCTACAAAAATGTGGAACAATTATTGACTCTAAATTCAATTTCCAGGAAAACTGTGAAGCTGTTTGTAAGAAAGGACAACAGCACTTACACTGCCTGAGAAAACTGTTTGACTTTCATATAGACAAGACCATTATGACATTACTTTGTTGTGCTTTTATTGAATCAAATCATTATTATCTTTCTCTGTACTGTCTTGCTTTGGGATATGTCTGAGTTAAGCACTATAATTGCCTTAATCAAACTGTTAAGTGGTCAAGTAAGCTGGTTGATGAGCCTCAGTTGCACCCCACATCCCTATATGCCTATATGCCAGACAATTACAGCGGATGCCTATGGCTGTCTTCGACAATAGCCTGCATCCTTTGAACAGACAATTCCAGTATCTCCCCTCTGGGCAGAGACTAATAGTCTCTGGTTGTAGAAGATTTAAAAACAGCTTTGTTCCAGCTGCAATCACATTGTTAAATAAGCTGTAAAATTAATGTACTGTATCTGTACATAATGCATAAAGCACTTGGCCATGTACTATAGCTACCTTCGCACAGCAATTGCACAAAGCATTTCAGTCTGTACTGTGTTGTAGCTGTCTTCACACATCAGCTGCATAATCAATGTGGTCATGTACTGTTATGTACCTGTTGTACTGCTATAATGTCTAATGTATGTGCCATTATGGTCCATCTTAGACTGCAAATGTAGTTTACCCATGGGTACTGCTAAAGGAACCTGAACCTCTCTCTCTATTTCTCTTGGACGCACGCACACACACACACACACACACCTGCACACATACACACACGCAGGCATGCATGCACACACACGCAGGCATGCATGCGCACACACACACACACACACACACGCAGGCAGCACACACACACACACACACACGCACGCAGGCAGCACACACACACATACACACACACACACACACACACACACACACACACACACACACACACACGCACGCACACACACACACACACACACACACACGGATAGATGGATTTTATACATCCAATCCCACTTCTCAAAGCAATGCTCTACCTGTAGCCTGCCCATGCCCTTATATACCCAAAGTCATGTGTGTTTACTCTTAGCCTCGAGCTATGGCCGAGCACACTGCGGGGAGAGCGAGGAAGGCTTGCTTTCACTCTGGTAGCCCTGCATTTATTTCCATTTTGCACAGCACGATACTGGCTGCATTAGCCTTGCCAGGGGGCAGGGTTATGTGTCTTTTTTAACTTTTTTTTTTTTTTAAGCACAGAATTAATGGAGATGAGATTATGCAGACTGTCGTAAAAGGTTCGTGCTCTTTGGCTGATTTGTCTGACCCCTTTCTAGCCTGGCCATCCCCTATGAGACCGGGATGTGGGTACGCACCACCGGACATATCAGAGAGAGGGCCAGCCAAGGGCATCATGGGAAATTTGGCCAGGCTTCTAACGGTGCACTGACAGCAGTGTTAATATGTAAATACAATGGCGGTGTCACTCCAAATGGAGGTGTTTTGTTTGCTTTTCTCCTTTTTTTTCTCTCTGCATAACCTTTTTTTCCCAGCGATTTTTGTTTACACTACAGCTCTTTCATGTGTGCATTTGAAAGTGCCATACCGTGTTATGGGTTACCTGGCCAGGTATGATGTAACCAATAATAGCACACCATAGCGAATTCTCTCTCCCAAAGAAAGGAGCATGATTGGTGGAACAGAACATTTTCTCCGGGTTTCGTGTCTATCAGGGCCAATTACTGGCTCATTCTGTGATCTTTCAGAGCTGTCTCGGGCTAATAGCTCCTTTCTCCTCATTGTCATTACCCTTCATGCATCGTCAACCAGAAAATAAACCCCTTCTCCCACCTAATTTTTTTTCGCTGTAAATTGCTTCATGCATCAATCTATAGTCTTTTAGAACATTTCCCCTAATGTTGGAGGTGTGTGTATGTATGTATGTGTGTGAATATCATGTTTAGCTACACATTTGAAGAACAAATGCCTTCACTAATATGAAAGAAACGGCCAAGAGGTAATCTGTGGGGACCGAATCGTGGTCCAACAGAGCTTTTTTTGAGGCTTTATATTACTGATGAAATAAAAAGTGCCATTGGTGTGCTGACATGTTATGACTAGGGATGGATTTGGTTGAGTATTCTCCATTAGGATATAAATGCATGCTTGTCTGTAAGTGCACATGTTAGGTGTTTCTGCTCTATTGACCTTATTATATTTATATTGACACCTACATTTCTGAGATGGCTAAGTAGAAGAAAGATCGACCTTATATAATAACACTTCAATAGAGAATACACAACTCCTATGCACATCTGGCATGTTTAGCTTTGTTGCTCCTTAGTCAAGCAAGGTTATGTTTATTCTTAGTGCTTGTCTTGATAGGTGTGTCTGTGTAAGCACACGTGGGGCCATGTTCTCTGATTTAGGATAATCACATACTAATTTAAAGCAAGTTCACCTCTATGTATCCTGACACTTGTGTTCTTTATTTTCCTACCTTGTAATATAGCATTACCAAAAAAGCATTAGTAGGCCTGTAGAGAAACACTGATAAATCTTAAATACATTTCTCAGAGTTAAAAATATGGACTGTTGTAGTCCTCATTATAGTTTTATCATTATAGTTGTAGACTCATGTAAGAACAACACATGATCAAATAAACTGGATCTAGAATTTCAAATATACACCCAAATCCAGAATCATAAGGACATATACTAATCCAGAATACTAAATCTGCACCCAGATCCAGAATGCTAACCTCATCCCAGTCACACATTTACTCAATGGGCAAATTTTCACAGATGATCTACAGTGGCTCTCACTTACTCTGGTGTCATTTACAGGGAAAGAATAAACACGGTGTCCTGATTATTGAATGCTGAGACTTACTAATGCGCCCAGCACATGTCAGACAGTGCGAGGGGAATTGATCCGGACGGCTAACTGGCATACATGTTAAAGGACCACTGGACACTGGAAATCATTCTGCCCAAGGCAAAGTCTTGCAGTCAGGGGGGTAAAAGGGAAATGAAGCCGAAGTTGTAGCTCTTCCTAAATGCTGCTTTCCTGTTACACTGGTTTGAGCTGCAGGGGCTGCAGTCATCAACAACAAGATTTGCTCAGTGCATCCAGGCACATGAAGGCATAAGAGAGGGACTTTTTTTTTCTCCCGCCTCACATAAACATACCCCCCCACTCCCCACCCCCTAGCCCCACTCTACACACACGCACTCACACCCACACATAAGCTGGTTGGAAGACATTACTCAGATGGTGAACTGAGGTAGTTGATGCCTTGAGCTAAGATGACTTGGCAAGGCAGTCCTCATTCATAATGCTTAAGCTCAGAAAAACCCAGCGTGACAGCTCTAGCCAAATGTAAAAAATATATTGTAGTAGTTTGTAATAATAATAATAATAATAATAATATCTGTATTTGTTTTAGTTGTATTTGTTGTTGTTACAAGCGGAACCACCACTGGGCTAAAAATATACCCATATATTTTTGTTATTTGAAGATAAGAGGGCTTGTAAAAGCCATATTAGTTGAAATTTATGTAACACTGATATTAACCACTTGTTGCTTTCATGAACCATCCCAAAGAAAAGGCATTCTGTCACTGCTGTTGAAATGATCTCACTCCTCCTCTACTTTAGAAATAAGCATATAACTGGCTTTGGATATGACTTCATGCTGTTTGCGAGAGAAGCATGTAGGAGCCTTAGTGATTGTCTAATTTTTCAGGAAATTGGATTTCATGCTAAATATAAACTCCTGTTAATCTGTCAGGCATGCAGACCTAGCCCAATACATTGTCTATTGCCAGTTTATTTCAGTCTAGGTTCGCAGGTTTAATTAGAGTCTCACCCCAACATTCTCCAACAGCCCAGGCTCAATCAACTTTCTGGCAGTAAATGTGATGGATAGGCCATTACATCAGGTAATAAAGAAGCCCACACTTGTTTGATATCACTATTGGTCCCAAGTGTTGTCTTTCCACGCACATCATCAGATTGTCTATTAATGCGTCAGCAAGACCTGATTACTGTTTTATCGGTGCTCACCTCATTCTTCTTCTTCTTCTTCTTTTTTTTCCTCCCTCTTTCTGTCTTTTTTTCCCTGTTTCTCCCTCACAGATAAGTCAGATGCTGGGGAACGAGATTAAGTTTGCTCTGCGGGAGCCAGTGGGACTGAGGTATGAGGACATGGCCCCTGAGACCGCACCTCCGCCGTCTCCTCTCTTGACCTCTCTCTGACCTAACGGAGGCGCAATGCTGCACCATTTTACTCCTCCTTTTCCTCTCTCTTTCAGTCTCTCTCTCTCTCTCTCTCTCTCTGTCTCTCTCTCTCTCTCGCTCTCTCTCTCTCTCTTTCCTGGTCTTTTGTACTCCCCACTGCACCATTATATTCTTTCTTTGCTCTCTTCTCTCTCTCTCTCTATCTCTATCTCTTTCTGTCTCTCTCCTTTTATAGTTTTTTCACCCCATCTCCTTCCCCTTCCTCCATCCCTCCCTCCACCCCCACCCCCGCCCCTTGTCTTTCCTGTCCGCTGGGAGTGATGCTGTTTTCTGATGACCGCTCAGGCTTGTATGGTACTTCTAGTGTTTCTGGTGGGGCTAAGACATTAAGTCCACCAGCTGATCCAAGGCCACTGTGGTCCTTAAATTAATGTTTGTCCTGCACTTCTCTGTGCAACTCTGCAAAAGGTGGCTTAGAGAGTGAGAGTGCTGCTTCGACATTTTTGACCTATTATCTTGTTAACCATTGTCATGTTACATAATTTTAAGTTATTTTTTTCCTTTTAAACCTTCTCTATCAGATGGTCTGTATGATACACTTAGTAAAGAACATGGCATCAGTCAGCCCAGATAAATTATTAATCGCAGCCGTTTTCTGTAGTTGTTGAAGTGAATGATTTGTGAACGTCATTAGTATAGATGATGTCAGTGAAAATGATATAATGTCCTTAACACAAAGTGTCGCTGGTTAGTTTATGAGATCACAACCTGTTTAATAAGCCATAAATACCTTGATGTCAGGCCTCTTTTTTCTCAAACACATCATCAAAAACTCATCAATGCACGCCTGCTGCTGGCTGAGTGGGTGGGTAGGTAGGTAGGTGGATGGATGGATGGATGGATGGATGGATGGATGGATTAGGTCATTTCTTTATCCACCATAACTCTGTTTTGTCCTCCCCACAGGCTATGGATCCTGCTCTCTGCAGTAGGCTTCACGGCTGTGGCTCTCATGGTGAGTAGCTTAGGGAAGGCATCCAAGGCCAAATGGTGCAGTGAACCACCCCACCTCCCCAAACACACACACATACACACACATATATACACACACACACACACACACACACAGAGTGATCCTGCATCCACCACCACCACCACTGGAGTGAGAGCAAGCCAGTGATGCAGCGCTATGCATGGCGCCAAGCGTCTGACCTAACCTGTCTCGCTGGCCCACGGAGGTGGGTGGGGGGGGGAGCGTTGAGCAAGCTGTCAGTGCAAGGAAATTGTTAATGTCTCCACTCCTTCTGTTGTTTGCAGCGGCTGGAGGTGGGGCTGTTGAGGAGGGAATGTTGCATTTTAAAAGGGTGGAGTGGTAGGAATCGATCGCAAGCAGTATCGTAGTGCCAGTGTTTTTTTCTGAGATTTATTCCGTCTCTGTGTTGGATTTTAGTCATTAACAGTCAATCAGCATTACATTTTAACACCACTTGCCTACAAAATAATCCTGTAATGTGCTGGGCTGAAAATCTGTTCCCACATGCCAGCTGACTGATTTGGTTTGTGACTTAAAAGGCTTTTGAAAGTATGCTGTATGACTGTTTAATAATGTATGAAAATGAGATGTATAGCTATTGTGTTTTCCAAAGAATGACCTTTGACTTGGGCTGAGTTATAATTAGGTCTGACTGGTGTGTCTGCATATATGCTATTCCCCATATACCTGCAGGCACTCGCGTTTCCCAGTCAGCTTTATGAAGTTGTGTTTGAAGAAGAGCAAACAGCCACGAGCATCTCAATACGCCTCTATGGAGGAGCGCTGCTCAGTAAGATCTCTCTTTTTAATTTTGTTCTTTCGCTCTTTGTCTCAATCTCTCTAATGCACACACACATTCTCTTTCTTTCTCATGCGCACACACACACACACACAATCTCTCTCTGTCTCTGTGTCTCTCTCTCTCTCTCTCTCTCTCTTTGTCGTTCTGTCTCTCGCTCTGTCTCTGTATCTCTCTCTCTCTTGTTGCTCAGTCTCTCTCTCTGTCTCTGTTGACTCTTGCCGTGTGCCTGTCTGTCTGTCGGCCTCTCTTTGTATCTGTTTTGCTCTTTTTTTCCCCTCCGAAGCCGCGTCACGGCTCATCTTTCACTGTCCGACTCGTGCGTAATTCTCAACAAAACAAGCCGAGTCTCTGTGCGTGCGTGCGTGTGTGTATGTGTCCCCTGAAGCAGGTCTTTGATTTCAGTCTGAATACAGTACACAGAGCTCCGCCTGACTGGGGAGCAACATCATCCCATACACAAGACACCATCATTTCCTCGCCACCCATTCAAAACGCCACACAATATACTTCTTATGCTATGCTATGCCGCACACTGTGGGCTCTATGCTGTAGTGCGGGGGGGAGTGGGAGGAGGAGGATGGAGGAGGAGGAGGGAGGGAGAGCCGGGCGTGGGTGGCGAACAGAATGAGAGGGGATGGAATCTTCCCTCCAGATAAAAATGCTGTATGCCTCTCACTCTTTTAATTACACATTAAATCCCGCATCTGTATGCCAGTGCCCTCAGCCAGACAAAGAACCCGCTTTCTCTCCCTCTCTCTCTCTCCCTGTCTCTTTTTCTCTGGATCTCTCTCTGTATCTTCCTCTCTCTCTCTCTCTTTCTCTGTATTTCCGTGCCTCTCTCTCCCTCATTCTTTATTCTCCGCTTCTTCTCTCTGTGTTTCTCTTTTATTTCATCGCTCTCTCACACATGTGCACCCAGAGACAGGCACACATTTTGTGTATATTGTGTGTGTGTGTGTGTGTGTGTGTGTGTGTGTGCATGAGCACGAGCACGTGCGTCAGGGAGGCACAGAGGAAAAAGATGTGCATTCAGACCCATAATTCCTCCTCTCTGTGGAGTATGGAGTAGGCACAGGGAGAGGTTATTGTGAGGGCTGCCTTTAAGTTTGTCCTGATTGGCGTTGCTCACAGTAGCTCTGTGCTTTGCTGCATTATTCTAAAGGCTTTAAGAGAGCCGTGCATGGGTGAGAAACCGTGTGGGAATTTACCTTCCCATGTGGGGAGGTAAAATGTGCAGAATGTGGGAGGAAGTGGAGGGAAAGAAGGAGGGGGTGTCCTTGTTTGTGTATCCACAAGCATCAACATTTCTGACAAGTCAAGCCTTTCCCCTCTCTCTCCCCTTCTCTCTCTCTCTCTCTTTTTCTCTCTCTCTCTCTCACTCTCTCTTTCTCGCTCTCTGTATGTGTATGCGTCTGTGCCTGTCTAAATGAAACACTCTCTTTCACACGCACGCACGCACACACACACACACGCACACACATACAAACATGCACACGTACAGTACACACAGCTACACACACACACACACACACAAACTCACAGTTACAGGCATTGCGCATACTTTCTAACACTCACAGCCCTTTTCTCACTCCTGTTTCTCACACTCGCCCTGGCAGATATAGTAACAATGTGTCCTCTTGTGCACACCCACTCTCGCCCCCACATGGGCTCACATCTCCTCTGTGTACCTTCGCTTATCCATATTACTCCTCTACCGACTCCTCTATTTTACTTTCCTAAGACGCAACTCGCCCACAGACCCCTGGTTTGGTTGGAGTTGGTTGGTGGGTATTTTTTTCAGTGCAGCCACCCCCCCCACCCCCCTCCCAGTGACTGCACCATCCTTCCCCTGCACGCACTGTGTGTGTGCTCAGTGGGCGCTGACACCTGATCGATCTGTATTACCGCAGAGGGGAAAAAACAGGGCGCATCCTCTGGCCAGTACAGGAAGACAAGTAGCAGGGTGTTATCACGGGAAAGGAAGAAAACACTACAGCGTTTGACGGACAAACGGAGACCTTCCCAGAGTTTCTGTGAACAACACCCCCAGCCCAACCAACACCCCCACCCCCCCAACCTTGACCTTCCACACACCACCACCACCTCTGCTTTCCCATGGCCTTCTGTGTGTGACAATCATGCCTCTCACTGTGTGTGTGTGTGTTTCTGTCTATGCTACAGGTCTCTCTCTCATAATGTGGAATGGGCTCTACTCTGCTGAAAAGGTCATCCTCCAGTGGACCCTACTCAGCGAGGCCTGTTACTTTGCCATCCAGTTTGTAGGTGAGGGACCACAGGGGCATTTTAACTTAACACATTCCGACACACTTCAAAGGGACGCTAATGTGTCAGCTCTCCTCACGGTCTCCCTGTTTGGACTGAACATCACTAGGACTAACATCGCCCTCTTGTGGTGAATTCTACTACCACAGCTGTTGATTTGACGACTGTAAAAAAACCTGCCTACTACCAGTATTTATAAGGTGTAAAATTAATAGGCAGTGGTGCAGATGTAATGATTAGATAATACATTCATGCAGACCCTCTTTTTATTAACATTTTATGAAAGCTTAATTGTGGTTCAGTGCTTGCTTAATTAGTGGAAAAAGTGCTACTTACAAAAGGTGAAATCGTAGGAGTGATTAAAAAACAGAAACATGGAAATGATGTATAGTCTTTCCTGATGTTCAGAAAATTGGAATAATTGCAACGGAGTTTTTCTCATGTTTTTTTTTTTCCTTTCTGGGACAGGTGATACATTTCTGTTAAAGTAAACGTTGCTTGATCATTAGAATGTACACATGTTATTGCTGCAATGGCCTCACAGCTATTGTCACCATTTTTCCCTTTTTTTTCCTTCAGTGACCTCCATCACACTTGTTGAACTGGGCCTTTTCTCCAACTCTGCGATTCTCCTCCTCCTCAGTCGCCTGCTTTTCCTCATCATCACCCTGTCATACTACTACCACTTGGGACGTCGCAACAGGAAGATGTGAGGAGAGGAGAGAGGGTGCCGGCGCCACCCAAATGCTGGCAGGATTGTGTACGCAGTGGAAGTGCAAAACGTTAAGCTCACCTTCCCATCACACCCCAAGTACCGTCAGGACCGAACACCCGAGCCTTGTTGGAAATTAGAATAGCACACAGCACAGTCTTCTGCCTTTTACACCACTACTCCATTTTGAATTGGGAACAATCTTTATGTGTACACACAGTAAAATAAAAGTATAGGTTTTAGTTTTTGACGTGGTGCATCACCATGTACGCGTGTTCCCCAGTGGTTCTTCTGTCCAGGTCATCACAGGAACTGCTGCTAAGGATAAAAAATGCCTGTTTCAGTTGTTGATGTGTGATTTTAGTGGGATAGTATGATGGCTTCATAATGTCTTTATCACATGATGGCATGTTTCACTAACACTGTATAGGCTTAAAGAGGACAGTGATATTAGTGAACCGTATATTCTAGAAGGCTTTTTAAAAATTGTAATGAGTCAGTCTCTCATTCACAAATATCCCTCCTTGCTGTATCTACGTTGATATAAAGGTTTTCCCAGTCACCACATTAACATTTGTCCCCCCACAAAGTTTCCTCAGTTCTCCCTCACCACCAGACAGGAGCTTACAGGGCATGCTATCAGGGAACACGCATTTAAGTAACAATCAAATTACTCAAGTGGGAAGGAAAGGAATTTTTTTATCGAATGACCAAAGTCAAAAAGACTACTAATTTTACATCTGAACAACACTACTGCACATCCGTTCTAGACTTAACACTACACGTGCATGCTGCAAACAATGTGACATGTCTCTCTTGTACCATGAGAGTTAGTGGGGGGTGACAAATCCCCGCCCCCCCAGCCTGGTTCCTAGATCTGTAGGTAGAGAAACTCATTTGATCTTGAGTCTAAACGGCGATTTTGTGACCAGGTGTGTACAGTGTAGCAGACTTTTGTTTGTTGATCAGTTGTAGCAGTCACCTGTCTCCTTCAACTAGAGTGTTGCCTTAAAAACTTCTTGGTATAGCTACAGGACGTTCACTCATGAATCCGTGTCTTCTCTCCAATTCACAGTAGCCATATTTACTGCCAATATTGTGATTGTTATGGACTGTAAATTGCACAATTGATCTTTTTTTTTGGTATTTTATGAATATGAGCTTATTTATTTGGCTGAGTGTGTCTTGAGTGTGTCTGGAGTCATTTTGTATTTTGGTATGATATTATGAGATGGGTGTGTCCATTTGGGTCCATTTTCTTTGCACCCTTTCCTTTGTTAGGCAACTGCTGCATGTGCAAGGTATACATTCAAGTAGCTTTTGTAGCAGACTTCTAAAAAAAACTATGTACAGCAACGCAGAGGTGAGATGAAGCATGTACGATTACAAATCATAAAATACGGCCTGGCTATACATCAATTGAGGTTGTTTAGAGCTATATGAAAAAAAAAAAACTATTCTGTGTGCATTTGTTTATTTTTCAACACAAATCGAACTTATTTTGTAAATGTGTGTGGGTGTGTTCAAAGAGCCTTTTGTGCACATTTCCCAAAAGCTGTTTTACCCACTTTTCTTGTTTTCCAGTTGCAGTAAATTCAACTGTATGCTGGTTTTTCATTGTGAATATTTTTTTGTTTTTCTTGCATCACCACATTAAGCACCCCAGACGTGATATTTTGACTACTCCAAAAATAAAAAATGAACAAATTTCAAGAACCTTGTGCCGTAGTAATATTTTGAGAAAGTCTCAGGTAGCCTGGCCAATCAGTAGTAGGCTGTACTGTATGTAGTGCAACCAGTACTGGTGCAAAGGGAGCTTTGTTTACAGTAAAGGCTTCTCTGGCAGCAGGAGGCATGGAATATTCCCATGTGTGTTCATGCAGGCCTGGACAGACCCAGGGTTGGATTTGTTTATGTGTGTGTGTGTGCGCGTGCGTGCGTGCGTGCATGCGTGCATGCGTGCGCAGGTTTAGTAAATGACTGTGCTCTGACTATTTGTTTCCAGCCATAGCAACCGGAGGGGCTAGTTTATAGCTCAGCGAGCATCAGAGAGTTTCTCTCGTGCCTCGCAAACCAATGTAGAAATGCCTGGTGGAGCAAATATTGAGGAAAAAAGGTCTGAACTCCTGACAGGCACAGTAGGCAAGTTTTCTTTTATAAAGTTTAATTAACCATGGCCTCTTACTCTGCTCTGGCAAAAGGGCAAAACTTTCAGGCGGATGGCAATTAGTGTGCTGTGAACCCAACAACTGCATGTCCACAGTTGCTGGTTAAACAGATCTGCTGAAAACCCTCTTCTTAAATTAGCTGTACTGATGAGAAGCTGAACTGGAGCTCATTTCCTGAAACACCCTAATGGTCTTTGTCTGATGTGCAGAGACTGCCTGGTTGCACAGACTGTTAAAGTGGAAATGATTAAGCACTATTGTTCGTGTAGACAAGGGTTAGTATGTTAAATGCAGAAGCACAAAACTGTTTGTATTATTTTCCAGTTGACTGACAGACTAGCCAACTGATCTTGTCATTTGGGTTTTATTGAGGTCTACATAGTACCAGTATTTTGACCCAAGAGGCTGTTGCATACTGTACAGTATGGAGTGAGATGTGCATGTCAGTAATTTCAACATCTTTCACTACAATTTGATACCAAATTGCTGCCAAGTATTGCTGCTTAACAGCACTGTTGGGAACTTTCTGGTTTAACTCTAGTCCATTTTGTTTGTTTCTATTCATGTATGTGTAAATATTGTACTAAAGAGAATGTGGTTGTCCTGAAGTTGTTTTCAAATAAAGATATACATGATCACTTATGGCGCCTCTCGAGAATAACATTTGTTTCTTCAGTATATAATATGACGTTCTTGATAAAAGCAGTTATATAGGAGTGTTTTCTACCCAAGGTTTGTTTGTTCTCATTAGCAATTGCTCAATATTTGCTGGTTAACCTAGGTTTACCTGAAATGACAGTTACAGTGGCTGGCCTCCAAAAGGTTATATAGTGCCACTAGTGTCCTGCAGAGGGCAGTAGAGTGTCACCTATCCCAACTACTTTTCCCATTTTCTTGAAAGACTAGTCTACTCCTCCACCCTATAACAAACACATAGATCCTTATCCAGTGAGTCTGATGTAATACTGTTCTGTGATGACACTGATGAAAAACAGCACAAGATAGGCATGCAGTTGAGAAACCCTAGTGCAACTTTTGCATGGTCATAACCCTTGCCCAGTAAATTGGGATTGGTTAGCCTCTTTTTTTACCCTTACCAACATTCCTCTTCTCACAAAGTCCTCCTTCATGCCACGCAGGGCTTCAACACTGAATCACTTCAGGCCTAGTGCTGTGCTATAATTCACATGGGCTGCCCCAAATGAGTTTACATTTGCTTACTCTGTGGCCTTGAGGGAATTTGGTTGTGGGACCAGTCATCTAACAAGGTTCTGTGCCTTGGATTCTTTTTTTTTCTTCAAGCAATAAAATGTGTGAGGGAAAGAAGTGACCTTTTACATTCCTCCTCTTATTAGAAGTACACATTCAATTAGAGTGGCTAAAAATAAACCCAAACAGTACACTTATATTCTGGCTTTAGCTTCCGGTAGCCTTTCTTTCCATCTCCACCCCAGTCCCCAACTCAACTTTGGATGGAGACTGGATAAAGTACATCCAATGTTAAATCAGCAGCTGTCATGTAACAACCTGGAGCTCAGCCTTAGTCAGTACATCTGCGTTAAGTGTTGCTCTGGCCGTACAACCTTAACAGGCATGACGTCCTTAGCATTATCAGTCATCACTCTTAAATCATATCGAAATGCTCTACCACATCTTATAAAGAAGTTACCAAAACATGTCTAGACAAGTTCAGGAAGTCATTCAATGTATTGTCCCCACATTTCTAAATAACTATCATTTCAACAAGCCAAGACTAGTTGTGTCACATTGTTACTGTTATAGTAAAATTTGAAGTCTATGAGTGAAGGTGGTGACCTTTAAGGTTTAGTTTGTGTACATAACATTGCAAAGGCACACTAGGCAATATAAACCGAAAGAACAATACATTCTGCTTTGCACTTAGGGGTGGGGGATAAAATCAATGCAGTATTTCAATATTTTTTGTCAAGCAACTACAATAGCAAGTAATCATTCATTTAATTTTAATATTCTGAAGGCTACTTTGATAACATTTCTACTTGAGTCTACAAATGTTTGTCTGTTGGCTTCAGATGAGGTGAAATGTTTGAGGCCTACACCCCAAAACCAGTGTACCTTTAAATAAGTTACCTTCAAAAGGTGCCCTGCAAACTCAGAGAAAACAAAGTAGCCTAAATCATAGACCCAAATGCTTTATTGACACATATATGGGAAAAACAATAGGCATATATTGAAGAATTGTAATGCAATTGTACTGCAATTGTAAGAGCCCAAGTATCCCAGCAATCCTACCATACTGTCACATTGGTGGCATTTGCCACCCATGCTTTGAACAGATGTTTTTGTTTAACTGTTGTAAGCGGGCGCGAGACTCATATTGTGTGTGTGTACTGCCTAAATGAAATTGAATAGATTATAGAAGATCTTTTTTGCACTTGGCACCTTGTTCTTTGTACTTTTGTACCTGACACGGTTACATTCATATTGCACCTTAGTGGCCTTGCTGCTTAATTTCGTTTTACAGGCAACTGTTGAATGACAATAAAAGTCTTAAAGTTTTGATGTTGAAGTTTTTCGGCCTCCACATTTCACTGTTCAACGGTTCAACAATGAACCATTTACGTAGTTACAGTATAAGGCTTTAGCACGAGTTTGCAAACCTTTCATCATTTGTCATAACACAACGTTTTCATACGATTTTGCTGACAGTTCATAGCCTCTTGTCAAGCAGCTTATGTGAACCACTTAAACTACATAACGCGACCGAGACACTAAAGGGTTAAAGTCTACCCATGCTTAGGGGAGGGCGGTGCGGGGGCCAGTACGCTTTCCCATGCTTTGCTTCGTGTGTAATCCTTAGACTCATTACAAGCACTTTGAGGCAGACAGAAGGCTGAAGAATATTGCCAAAGTTTTGTTCCTGTTTTAGTAAACAAAGGTAAGTACAGCGTTTTTATTTTCGTTCTAAAACTGGGCATCCTGACAAAATAACAGTATATCACAGTTTAGATTAACGTTGTACCTCTGTCTGTAAGATGGTGCCGCTGTAAAACTTGGTGCAAGTGCCTGAACTGTAAAAAGTTAGCTCGCGAACTGTTAACAAAGCTCCAGCAATACACCTTTAGCGGTAGTTCAATTCCCAAAGATGCCTGTTAAGAAGGTTTAACACACTTCTAATTGGTTTGTCTTTTTCTGTCTATATTTGAACGTTTCAAATACGTGTGAAACGTGAAAGGACTACGGTAGGGTTAACGTTATCAGCCAAATTTAGTGCAGGTGCCAAGTTCCTCTAACGTTACTGTACGTCAGACATTACGTTGACTTTGTCGTCTCGTCAAATTGTTTCAAAAAAGTCTAATGTGTAAACCAGCGAGGTCATTACCCAGGTATTACTGAAAAAGCTGACCTCTACAATGAACATGAAACGCCAGCATATTGAAGAAAATAAAAGTTAGCTTGCGTTTACTGCTGAACTTTTTGCGCCTGTTTGCAGTGCTAAAGTAGGCTACAGTACGGCATGCTAACGTTTATCTTCACCATCAACTTACTTACTTACAGTTACATTGGGGGATAAAATTTACCCTTTAAAATTCACCTAATGTAACCTGGGAAACAAGGTAAATATACTACTTTCGAAAACAACTGCCATATATTACCGCTAAAGGGTTAACAGCTCACAGTCATTGCAAGATAATATCCTCGTGTTATAATCAAAGTCTCAGTGACAGTGATGTTGTTTGCTATTGAAACTTTAAAATGTGATGGCCACAAAGCATCAGGCAATAGAGTTTACTACTATTGCTGTGTTTGTGTAGCTAATGTGTCTTAACACTGGTGATAAATCTAATACCATTTGGCACTGGTTCGTGGTAATCAATCATCATTCATGAGTTCATTATACACCTGTCCTTGATAAATGAATCTCAGCCAGTCATTCATTTGGTCTTTTAAATGGGGCTGTCAACTCTGATTTCCTGTCTTTTACTCAAAGTGAAAGCCTGTGTTTTTTGTTGGTTTGTTTGTTTTAAGAGGGCGTACCTGCTTACATAGTTCCACTATGAAGTCCACGTTTGCATGGTTACAGTGAACTTCTTAATATGATCTCATTCAGGGAATCTCCCATTGTGTAGTTTTAGTTTCCTTTTCAAGTTTCTGCAGTCAGAGTGACCCCTTTCACCTCGGCTGAAAGGGGCAGTTATCATAACATCTCAAAGGAAAGTCCCTAATGAGGTTGTTGTTCTATCTTCTACCTTGTACTTTGTTTCCTTGGGCTCCTGTCCATTCCATCTTTGATTTTTATGAAGTGTGCTTGAAAAGAGCACACTCTTATTTCTTTTATTTCTTTTCCTTCCTCTCTGTCTAAAGGCAGTGAGCGTTTTGTGCCCAAGTGGGTTAGTTTTCTCTCTCTCTTTTCTCTCCTATTGAATCTGAACTGAGATAAAAGGTCCCCACTGTCACTTGGAGGCATAGCATATGGTCACTTGCTCCCTCTCACTTTTGAAAAATTGATCGGGGGGTTGAAAAAAAATTCAACGCGCAGCATAAGGATGGCGTTGCTTGGGCAAATCTCACCTGCTGTCGCATGATTAGCCCCCCCCCCCCAGTAGAATGGCCTCATGGCCCCCCTGAGATCCTTCCGTGCCCAAACAAAAAGCCTAATCTGGGGAATCTCGTGTGTCGCCCCCACCCCCCAGCTAATGCCTCGTTTAGGCTCAATGATGCTCCACTTGTAGCTCTCAAGCACTTGCTGCCATCGTGTCTCCTTTCCATGTTTTCCAGGATAAGAAAGGTCATCTTTTTTTAAGTCAGAGTTGCACTGAACATTAGAACAATGCTGTGCTGATTAAGATGTGTGTGACCGCCGGCCACAGTGGCGACTTGGAGTTTGACGTGTCCGTTAAGTTCCAATCGGTTGCACCAGCCGACCTTGCTCATTCGCAGACCCCTCGCCCACAGCAGTGGCCTGACCTTGTTTTGGAGAAGAGGGGGGGGGGGGGAATTGCGACGAGCTGAATGTGGTGACAAGGCTGCCGGGGATTTGGGGGAAGGGAGTTGGGAGGGGGGCGGATTCAGGAAGAGGGAAGCGTGAGAGTGTTTATCCTATCCAGCGAACTATATAGGCTGTACCTCTTTGAGGAACATGGGACATTTAGCAGTGTGTACATTTTGTTGCTATGAGACTGTTTGGGGAAGACCGAGCCGATCAATCCTGCTTGTTAGTGCTGTGGTGCCGCCACCCCTGAAGACTTGTTGGTTGTGGATCTGTGGTTAATTGTCAGACCCCAGGCTGTCTGATGGGATCCATCTGGCCTCTAATTACAACACCCCATCCCCAGTTTTCCTTACTTGAGCAGATTAGGACAAGAACTTCCTCAAACCATTCTGTTATCCTGGATTAAATTTCAGCTCCTCTGACCCTGTAGTAAGCATCTTTGGGAAAGCGGACCAAGTTAGAGGCCTTTTTCCTTTCAGTGCTGTTGTTAAGCTCGCTTTGGGTGTGTTCAGATTCCCTTTTGTCCCTGAGCTAAAAAGCCTAGGAGAAGGCGTTCTTTGTCTGGTCTGTTTTTGGAGTGTATCTGAATGTGTGTGAGCAGTGGAATGGGGTAACGTACCGTTACTTGGGGTAGATACGAGGAGGGATGCCAGACTCTCAGTGGGGAGGGGGCTATTTTGGGTTAAAGGGGTACGAATGCATTTGGATCCTGTATGAAAACTGTACAGTGTAGGGCGTGGGAAAAAATGTTGCTGTGTGATTAGGGCTATCAAGCTATGTTTATGTGTACAGTTACACCTCCTTTCTTATAGCAACTTGCATACAATAGGACTAGGAAAATATTAGCCTAGCTCTCCATCTTTGTATTTGTTTAAACTCTGCATTGATCTTGACGTCACTCAAGTCATCATGCACAGCGCGTACAATAATTCATTCCATAGGTGGCCTCACATTGTGTATGTTGCTAATGGCTTTAGACTTCCACATGCATTGTATGGTCTTCATCTACCGTAGTTCAGTTCCATATGATACTGATATCCTTACTTAAATTCCATTCAAATGAACAAAAACACTGTTGACAGAGAGAGGGAAGTGACAAGTCTGTTGAGAGAACTTTGACCCTGTTTTCGAATGCTCTAGTTGTGACCAGCTGTGTGTGTCACCTGGTTCTGTGCTCTGCTTACTACTATCTTAGTCAGATTTCACCAGAATGCCAGATCCTGTTGTCAGCGCTCGAGAGTGGGTTTTGTCATCAGATTCGGAGGAAGTAGAACGAATCTTATCACCGAAGAGCTGCTTTTTGTTGTATAGGCTCGCCACAGAAATGAAAGTACATACACACACACACACACACACACACACACACACACACACACACACACACACACACACACACACACACACAGCTTGACGTGGAGTTTTTAGCATGTGTCCCCAAGTCCTCTTCTTGACAAACGAATCATTTTCTGTTTATCATTATTCAGGAATTCAGGCTATATTGGGCCAAAAAAATGGCTGCTATTGGAAACACAGGGAGAAGCAAAGCTCTAAAAAAAAAAAAAAAAAAAAAAAAAAAAAAAAAAAAAAAAAAAAAGGCCCTTCAGGAGGATGTAGTCTCCACTGTGTCTGCAGACTCTGGCAAATTACACACCTATGTTTGCTACAGAAGCACAGGTCCTGTGCTGTGCTCTCCTTTTTGGCTGCTCTATTTAGTGTCGGTATTGGTTTCTCTTCCCACAGAGACCAAGATGTTCTCCAGCATGCCAGGTGCCAGAACTGAAATCTTGAGACAGTTATTTAAACTGTGTTGCGTTTTTTTTTTGCAGTTATATTTCCAAAATGTTTCAAATAACCACATTCAGCAGCTACATTTTTGAACGGCTCATGGTAATGGAAGCCAAAGGTATGTTTTGCATTTAGAGTTGTGCTGACTGCTGCCTGTTTTAGTAGAGACAGTGTCCTAGTGTACAACAGTCAGATTTAGCACATGCTAGTTTCACAAAGACTAGTACTTGTCTTGTTTTGCCACCTATACACCCTCTGCCATTTAATTACTATTTATTCATATCTGGCCTTCAGAAAAAAAAGAGAAAAAAAAATCAGGGTGGGTCACATCCTTTGTGTGTGCACACAAGCACACCCACACACACACAAGTGCGCACACACGCACACACACAAAATAATTATAATAAAAAAGATCATCTTGTGTATTCACATGGGACTGGGAACGCAGCAAATTGACATGTTTCAACAAAGCTGTTTTCCAGTCTTCTAAGCCTAGTGTGTAGCTAGGGCCAGTGCACGGTGTAATGAATAGCCTACTGGAGCAGCAGGGTTTGAATGAAGGAGCCCTCGACTGAGTTGGCCCTGGTTTCCAATGCGTGACGTGGCACCTCTTCCTTGTTAAAAGGAAGGAGGATTAGTTTTGTGAGCCAGTGCTTTACTAGCCCAGTCACAACCTCTGTGCTTGATATTCCAGAATCCCACCACCCCCCAGGACTGCAATCAGTCAGCCTGTCGCTGTTCAGCACTCCTCACCAACACCCCCACCCCTTTACCCCCTTTGCCACAGCGCCTTTGGTTTCCCAGTTACATTACAACACGACAGTCCCATGATATGATCTCAGCTATTACACGCAAGTTAGTATAGCTCTTGTAGTGGTCCCTTTGAGCCTAAAAAGACCATAAACGGGGCTGTAAAAGAGCCTTAAGTGTGGCTGAGGCCTGTGCAGAAGTCCTAATGTACGTGTGAGTGGTGAGAACAGTGAGCTTGATCACAGCCTCTTTTCTTGTGACCGCAACAACAGGCTCCAGTTCTTCAGAAGTCACCTCCCTCTGGCATTTACAAGCTGTGGTCAATTTGGTTGATAAAAATAAAAATATTACACACAGCTGTGTACACACCAGTTGCCTATAGGCCAGACATATAGGCTGCGCTGGACCTCTAGGTCCACAGCGCACTGGCAAACCAGCGGGGAGCGTGACACCTTTTATCACTACTGTAATGGGAAAGACGGAGGCTTTTATGTTACATAAACAAGTGTGCAGGATGTAGCTTCTTTCTGAAAACAAACAGATTAAAGGTGCCTGCTGTGAGCTGATGAAAAGCAAGGGCAACAGCAGGTTCCTTCAATCTGCAGCTACACTGTAGAGAGACAATGGCCTGATGTAAAAAGAAAAAAGGAAGATCTGTAATTATCTTTTGACAGATGAGTATGACTGTGACAGTTGCACAGCCACAAACCACACAGAAATGACATCTTGTTTATTGCACTTGTCTTAATCCTCGTATTTAAAGTTCAATCATTTGTTGAAATTTGGAAAGGAAATATATATTCAAATGATGATTTTCCTGTTGGATTGGCAAAACACATCTGTCCCAACTACATGATTTGATACAAAAACTAACCTTGTGTAGGAGGTGTAACATTTTCCTCTCTGAAAAGCATTTGCCAAGATGCCAACAGAATATCAGAACAATAAAAGGTTAGCCAATTCCCTGCTGAAACTGTAATCCATATGTTGTTATTATATAGCTTAATGTTAGTTGTAAGAATTGATATGCTTCCAATTTAAGAGCATATGGGTATATTTACTTACAAATAATAATCATAAGCAGGGCTAAGACATTTCCACAACTGCTACAGTAGCAGCCTCAGGAGTAAGGTAGATGGATCATGTCTAACAGGAATGTCAACAACATGACCGAGGCAAACGCTGATAATGCTGATTAAAGTCTGTAGATATGAACAGTCCCACCCCCTTGTGCATCGATTTCTGGTTCCGGAAGAAAATTCCAGAAACCATTCTTTTTTTTTTCCACTGGCATTTTGAAAAATCCATTTTTGATCAGTCGTAAGTCTTCGCTCGGGGATAAATGATGACCATAAAATATGTCAATCTGAGTGAAAAACCAAATAAATAACAAAAAAGGCATATGGTAAACTTCTTTGTCCTTTTTTATTTATTTTTCAGTTTGTTTTATTCGAAATGAAATATGGTCATCATTTACAATACCCCGTTATCAATCCAAAAGGAGGCGAGACTGTTCCATTGCTGTAATTATTACAACTTGGCCGTCCTAAGAATGTGACATCATTGTAACGACAACGTGTGTTGTTGTTAGGTTGTCAGGTAATCAGGTTGCTACAATGTGCTTCTGCCATAGACGTAATCACTCTCTCTCTATCACAAACTAAATCTACAACAGGTTCCTGTGCGTCTTCGCGTAGCAGTGTGGTCTGTATTTGGTCGTCAGTTGAAGGAAGCTGAGGGTTTTGACTGCACACCTGCTGCATATAGCTTATGTTCCTCACCTCTAGCTGATGCAACATCAGTAGCTTTGGTGTGGAGTGTGTTTTCAGTCAAACTTTTGTTGTTGTTTTTTGTTGTGTGTCAACTGCCTTTAACTTTGGAACTCTCATTTGCAGAGGTGTGACCATGGGGAAGGGGTGCATCACGGCAACCAAGTACTTCCTGTTTCTCTTCAACCTCCTCTTTTTCGTGAGTATTATCTGTATGCTTCTCACTCTCCACGCTTTTACTCCATCCATTCCTTAGGTCACTGTAGCTATGTGACTCCTGTCAGCTCTCCTCTACGCAAACGCCCCCCACACTCAGACAGACACGCACACATGTGATTTGACTCGCCACATTTCCATGTAGCCGGTATTTGCATCATTTCAGGCATGCCTCATGGTTTTGCTTCCCCCTACCACACACTCGCATACTCACTCTCTTACACACACACACACACACACACACACACACACACTCTCTCTCTCTCACACACACACACACACACACTCACAAGTTTGTCTCTCTCTCTATCTCTCTATCTCTCGCTCTTTTTCTCACACAAACACGCTCTCTTTCTCGCTCTCCCTTTCTCACACTCTCTCTTTCTCTCTCTCTTACTCCTCCATTACCAAATGTTTCCACTACCTCCTTTTGGACTTGGCCTGTCTGTAGAAGTGTTGTTTGTGCTTATTGGGATATTTTAGGAAGACACTACAAGCTTCATAAGTGGGTCACACTCCTCCCAACGAGTGCCTCTCTCTGTTCAGAGAGAAAACACAAAACACTTGTGCTCCTAGCTCTACCCTTCTGCCCAGTGCAGTGTAGTAGTGAGAGTGGAGGTGGGCTATACAGACGTCTCTGGTTAGACATGTTGGTAGTGTGGAATGCATTAGCCCCTTAATGATGGCTCTGAGAAGCTGTATGATGAGGTTTCCCTCTTTCTGTCTGTCTGTCTCTGTCTCTCTGTCTCTCTCTGGAGCTCATTAGTTCTGCTCTGTGTGTCTGTTTGTTTGTGTGTGTGTGTGTGTGTGTCTGCGTGTGTGCCTGTCTGCGCTGGGGTGGTGAATCGCTCAGATCTCAGGCTGGCTGCGTCTCTCTGAGCAGAGCCTTTTAATTACCCAGCAGGCCCTCTGCCCCCACCAGTGCCACCGCTAGACTGCCTGCCTCTCTCGCTCTGCACCATCATGCCGCCCCGTCCCTTTGCACCCCTCCCCCCCTCCAGAGCTGAGTGGGGTTCGGCCTGCCCACTGCAGACCACGGAAGAGCTGTCCAGGGCACAGACATCCACCAACAACCAAACAACCGCCCACTGACTCGGCCCCTGCACCCGGCCCCCTCTGGCCCAAACTGTCTGAGTCAGCCTGCTTAGGGGAACCTCTCTTCTCATTAACACATTAGACACAGCAGGAGAGAGTGGTGACGGGGGCATCTGTAAGACCGACAGTAGCTCTGAGCAGTGGAGTTATTATGCATTATGTGTGTGTTGTGAGGCTGTAGAGAGAGGATGAGAGGACCAAAACTACGAGGAGAACTTGGGAGAAGCAAAAAAAAAAACCAAGTGAACGGAGTGAAGCTTAAGAGTTAGTTAGCGAAGAGTTACGAGCAGCTGTGGCGTCCGTGCCAGTCATGTGGGGATCTGGCTACAGCCACATCCACCATCTTGCCTTGCCCTGCTTAGGCGAGACCTGATCAGTCCCAGATGTGTTGGACATGCTCACTGGCTTCTTTCTCTCGCTCTCTCTCTCTCTCTCTCTCTCTCTCTCGCTCGCTCGCTCTCTCTCGCTCTCTCTCTCACATACACACACACACACACACACATGTGCACGTGCACTCTCTCCCACATATACACACACACACACACACAGTCTTACACACTAATTTTTTTCCAAGGACAGACACGCACATTCTTTTGTAGTAATTTATTTCATTGTTTTCTCTCCCCTCTGTTAGCTGTTTGGAGCCCTCATAATGGGCTTTGGTCTGTGGGTGCTGCTGGACAACCAGAGCTTCATCGCAGTACTGCGTAAGTACCTGACTACGTACTGACTTGTGTCCCATGTTTGTTATGACCAGGTCTTGTGTCTTAGGTCTGTTTGATGCACAGCACAACACCACAATCTTGAACTGGACTAGTGCAGTCACAAGTCGGAGGCTGTAGAAGTACACTAGTCTAGACTAGGTCTGTTGGGTCAGTGGACTAGGTCTATTGCCCCCCACCCCCTACCCCGCAAAAATAAATGAATAAATCTATTGCTGTGCATCTAATCTTCTGTGCCTCTCTCCCTGGCCCCATTCACCACGGTCCTCAGGGACCAGGGCTGTAAAAATCTGAAGGATGTAAGCAATAAACCCTCAAAATATGTGACCCACAGACGAGAAACCATACGGCCATCCCTTCCCATAGCGAGGAGAGAGAGAAAGAGAGAGAGAGGAGTGGGAAAAAAAGGAAAAAGTGGAGAAAAAAAAAAAAAAGAAGCAGGTCACAGGCTTGGCCCAAGGATTGGACAGGAAGTGGGTCTGTCTGCTCAGCGTTCCTCGGCGGCCGCCCTTCAAAGGCCACTGACTGACTCAGCTGCTCCCCCGTGGTAGCCGGCTCCGTCACATCGCCGCTGGCAGGGATGGGCCTCCCCCCTCTCTCTCCGTCAAGTTACTTTTAGAAAGCGCCACTTTCCTCTTAAATGTCTGCCGCTTCCTTCTTTTCTGTACTGTGATGCATGCTAGGTCTCTGACATGCAAAGGTTGCGTGTGGTGTTGCGTGTGTGTGTGGTATTGCGTGTGTGTGTGTATTTGTGTGTGTGTGTATGTGTGTGTGTGTCTGGTAAGAGGGTGTGAATGTTTAAACATGTAAAGGCGCTCTGTAAAACATGCTCACATACACTTGCAAGCAGGCCGCTCTGGGACTCTGCTCTGCTCGCACTGTAACCCTCCCCCGCCCACGCCTGGTGGACTATCTGTCCTCGCCATCACCCAGCTGTGGTTTCCATTGCAGCTGGGGGCAAGTATTCTTGATGGAAAGCACAGCTTGCTGGTGAAGAAAGTCTCCACCTACACTCTGTACCCTACACTCTATATTTGAACATATTCTCTTCTCATTTCTCTTTCTCTCTCCATCATGCACACCCAGACACGCATACATACACACCCACTCACACATGCACATACATACTGTACACACGCACTTGCAGATGTTGAATCAGGGGAAGAAAACTGTTGTACAAACCTCCCTCACGAGAGTCTCTGTATCTCGGTCACATCACAGTATAGCTCAACGCTGACAAGAAGGTATTTGCCTTCACAGAGCAAAAAAAAAAAAAATGAAGCCCCCGTCCCCCTTATTCCCCCTTTTTTCTTTTTTTTTCCCCCCTCCCTCCTCTGACGTCAGCTCCCCCGAAACCCAGTCCCCCGAAACCCAGTCCCCCTCTCTGGGCCAGCTAAAAAACGAGTTCTGATGGACCTTACCTTTTTCCAAGATGGCCCCTCATGTTTCCGCAGTGACGAGCTCCAACAGCTGAACTCATTCAGCCCGGCCCTGGGCCCTGCCCCACCGGAGGAGCCAGAGCCGGGGAGAAGTGGATGGAAACTCGCATAAATCTGCCCCGATGCATAATAAATGCCTCCAATGTGCGCGGCACAGATGGAGCACAGCCCAAAGCAGTGGTGTGCCGAGACAAATCGGGCGTATGAATGATTCTTTAGAGTTCCGTTTGGCAACTCCGGGTGTCCTCAATGTCATTTCCAAAACATCCTCCGCACACACACACACACACACACACACACACACACACACACACACACACACATGTATATATACACACACACACACACACAAAAACACGCATACATACACACACTTACACACACACAAAAACTCACTCCCTTCTTTCAGAGGACCATGTTATTACTACACTACTATAATGTGGACTGTTTGAAAATGAAGGTGAAACCGAAGACAATGTGTTCAGGTGTTTGTTCTGGAAGAGGTAGGGGAGGATTTTGCTCAAAAGAAAGTCTGTATTTTTGCTGGATGACATCCTTGAGGAGTGAACGGATGAGTGACATTTTGACCAAAAGCACAGAAGAACTTGAGCTGCTTACCAAACGGCTCATCCTTTTGTCTCCCTTTCCCTCCCTTTTTTTCTTTTCTCTTCTCATAAATGGTTGAAAAAGGCTAGCTGGCCAGTGCTGGGTCGCCTCCAGCCGTGCAGCAGAGTCAGCTTATCAGGTTTGCCTTGGCCCGTGTCATCCTGACCGTTGCTGAATCCCCATTGTTTCCACAATCCACCAGTCCCCTCCAGAGATCGCTGGGATCTGGCTGGCCTCCAACTCTCCCCCAACTCTCCCCTCCTCAATACCTGGAGGATAACCCGTCCTTGCTCTCTCAGAGAAGTAACCCCCACCCCCCACCCCCCCATCCCCAAACAAACACACACCGTCACACACACACACACACTCCACACATCCCGACCTCCCCCAGCAGTGGTCTGTGAACACAGGGCAGGGCGCTGGCTCTGTAGTGGGGGGGTTTCTGTGTGTCCAGCGCTGTGTGAGTGAGTCTGTTTGTTTATTGACTCTAGGGCTGGTTGCTCTGAAGCCCCTTTAGAAGGCCTGTGGAAAACAGGATTTCTGTATGTTTTCAGTTTCCAGCGCGTGTTTCTTTTTCTCCTCCGTCTTTCTCCTCCCGTTTCACTACCGCTCATATTAATAGAGCATTTCGCCACAGCTGCCCGCACTCTATTTAAAGGTCATGTTCTTTCTCTCTTTCTTTCTTTTTCTCTCTTTTTCTCTGTCTCACTCTGTGTCTCGCTCCTTTTTTTCCCCCTTGCTATTTATGAGGTACCCTCCCTATTTTACCATTGTTCGGTGTCCCCAGTGGCACAGTTGAGTAAAATGTCAGAATGATATCTTTTGTGAAAATACAACACAGGCATTTTCTGGAGAGGACAAGGACACATGAGGAAGCTGCCCAAATGGTGACCATGAACCACTTTTTGAGGAGGCCAAATGAGAGACATTTTATTTGAAATGTAAAAAGGCAGACATAATATGAAGTAATCTTAGTGTTCAAGTAAAAAATGGTGGTCTGTGCTTAGAAATCTGTGCTTAGAAACCAGTCTCTCAGTCTATAGTTATATGGCTAATGTTTTTCCAAGGAAAATGTTCCATCTTGACCCCGTATGGACTCAAAGGTTAATGTATGGGAATTCTTTATGTCAAACTTTCCGTGCTGCGGACCAGAGAGAAAAAAATATTTTGGAATTCCAGTTCCGACCTATATGGAAACTTGCCAGTATCAGAGATAGGGGAGAGGAGGGAGTGTGAGGCAGAGAGGGTTTGTAGATGGAGAGGGGGGGAGGGGGGGTGGGGCTGTGGGCGCTGGGGGAGAGATGTTGGCGGTCACTGGACAAACACTAGCTGACCTTAGTGGAAAGCCGTGATTTCACATTGTCATACTGACAGACGCCGCCATATGGAAGGAAATGGGGCTTTTTAACTTTCAAAGCCCTCTGCTTGGTGTTGCTGAGAAATATTTGTGTTGGTTGACCTCTCCTCCACCGACACCACTGTTTTACTGGCTCAGGCTTTGAAAGGATTCACTGGGTGCCTACTGTAGATAGAAAAATGTGGTTGTGAACAGGAGGAAAAGTGTGAATTAATGTTTAATGTGAAGAAGTTGTGACGGTAAAACTGA
>CM059268.1:24164496-24184496 GCA_030347295.1 Setipinna tenuifilis | reverse complement strand
TTAAATGATATACTCCACAGATATCGGATGAGATATTTATGGTTAAATACCATTAGTTGACCCTGATTCTGTGTGCCATTTACTGTGTTTAATCCAAAAAAAAAAGTTGGGGATTTAAACTAAAGTGAAGGCTTTTGTGAGTGGAGGCATTCCTGTGGACTGCAACCCAAGGTCTCACTGTCCTCTCAAAAAACAAAAAAACACAAAAAAAACAACCACATTCAAAAGAAAATAAGCAAAGAACACATGCATCTCTGAGGGTACCCAGAGTGAAATCTCTCTTCTTTCGTTTCCAACAGATTGTGTGTGTGTGTCTGTGCCTGTGTCTCTGTGTGTGTATGTCTGTGTGGACATTGTGTGTGTGTGTGTGGATTTTCAGTAGAAATCCCACCTTTAACACATCATTGTAACAAGGCTCCTCTCAGAGACTAATTACGTCACCACCCGCTGAAGTGGTGTGATTCATGGTGAGTGTGAGTGTGAGGTAATGACTGTTCTCTCTCTCTCTCTCTCTCTCTCTCTCTCTCTCTCTCTCTCTCTCTCTGTGTCTGCTGCAGTACTTCACCTGTCTGCTGCTCATCCTCATCGCCCAGGTGACCGCCGCTGGCCTCATCTACTTCCAGCGGGACCTGGTGAGTGACCTCACAGCCAACGTCATGAGCTGCCAGTAATGTGTGGGTGTGGGTGTGTGGGTGTAAAAGGGGGGACGGTAGGGGTGTTGCGAGATTGGAGTTTAAGGTGGAGGTGCAGGTGTTGGTGTGATGCAGACTTTCCACAGTTACTGAGTTCTCTTCCTGCTTGTGGGTTAAAGAGCAGAGCTGTGAAGTGAGAAGGGGGCTTAACTGATGGGAACTTGTGGGAGGGGACATTCAAAGTCTCTGGGGTTTCCCCGGTTGATAGAATTTAACAGGGTAACCCCGTAAAAAGAGTTCTCCACACAAATTGCACCAGGTGTTGGTGTTTTATACGAGGGTATAGTGCCCTCTCCAGGCAGAGACCTTTAGGAAATAAAACTGAACTAAACTACAAACTTTGTGCTGAGCCAAAAGAAAAGGGAGTTTCTAAAACCCAGTATCACAAGGTGTGGCCAGAACTACTTTGTGTGATGTGCATTTGGATGATTGAAAATGTCAGAACATACTGACTTTTCTTCAACCACACGCATGCACACTCTGACACACACACACACACACACACACACAGGGCATTTACAGTCAGCTCAGATGATGACCTGTAGGGTAAGGCAGCAGTTGTGGTTTGACTTCAGGGAGTTTCCTACCTCAGTAATTAGAGCTGCTACTTACGCTTTGCCTTATTACCTGATGGACCAGTCTTAGGCAGCCTTAGTTCTAAGCATGGACATGCACACTACACACACACACACACACATACACACACACACACACACACAAAACCAACATGGTTCACCACAGGGCAGGGTGGCACTGTCTTTCTTTTGAGAGCAGGGCGAGGCTTATAGAGGCATATGGAGTCACTAAAGAGTTTGGCCTTTTCCCCTTTTCTGTGGTACAGCTGCCAGATTACTTAAGCCTCAGCCCCCTGCATTGTTTTGGACCTGTCTGAGCATGTCCCATGATAACCACAGTAAATAAGCACACAGGCACGGGTGACTCATCCATGGGGACTGTTGTTTATTAGTCTGTGGAAGTGTGTGCACACTGAAGTCTCCACTGTGAGGAGAAATGGCCACAAATGTATCGAAATCTATCTTGCGCTTTTTAAGTACATCTAACTACTGTATAAAGCAAGTTGTAACTGTCAGTCTATCATACCATTGACTGTATATAAGATAATGGGCCACACCTCTATGGCAGATCACTGACGCATTGTGACATCATCACTCATTCTAGCTGCAGCTGCATAGCCGTCCCTAGAGTGAGAGCTTCAACCAGTGTCAAACTTCAACTACTATACATTAACATGTATAGATGATTTCAAATGGCTTTGAAATATTTAAAAAACTATTTTAGATGGACTTCTATCCAGCTCTAAGGTATTGATTGTCCCTACCTGTGTGAAGAAATTAAAGGGAAAAAAGACCGCGACAGAGTGAGAGATGGTGTGGGTGGTGTGCGGTGTGCATAGAGACTGTGTATAAAGTAATGTAACCTATAAACTTTCTCACAGACTGGATAACCCCAAAATTAAAGGTTTGGGGAGCTGTGATCTTGGTCAAATCATTCTATGAATTCTTCATTCTTCATTCTTTGAACCAGGCTGCAGATATTTTTATTTTTGTTGTGAAAATTGACTTTTTAACATGGGAGGCAGTGGCAAGTTGCTCGCTTCTGCAGCCAGGCCACAATGGACATGTGAGGTATTGCATCTTAAAAACGTTCAGTTTTGGCTTCATTGTTTGGGCTGGAACATTGCTGCTTGGTTGTTGTGTGTTTGAGAAAGGGAGAAATGCGGGAGAGACACACAGATAACGACATACAGCTACACCAACTGCCATCTTTTAAATTTTGAATTTGGAATGTAGAGGAATTGTGACATCATCAACTTTTGCCAAAGAGCTGTACAAAATAGACAAAAGTCTGACACATTTTTAACGAGCTCTGCACCACTGCTAACAAAATGTATTTTTAACAAAAGAAAGTGTGTTTGATTGAAAAATACTATGTTTTGAAAGCACAAAAAACATGTTGTATAATGCCACATAACAGTATAATGAGTTGACATTTACACAATGAGCCAGAGCTTTGTTGAGACAATGACAGATCCATGTGGAATGTTTTTGAGGTGTCTCTGGTGGTGTGTGGTATTGCTAACTGTCTTGACACATCTAAGGGGAGCATGGAGTAGGGTGGATAAAAGGGTGCTGTACACAGATGTCTAGGGTGGTGTCAGCCTAAGGCCTCTTTGCAGTTGTTGTTGAGTATCGTTACCATGGCAAGATGGTTGTGGTGCACCCTATTGTGTTCTAATGTGCTAGATTGTTTAATACGAGTGTTTGTATGTGTCGGGTAGAGGTTTGACCACCCTGGGGACGTCTCTCACCAATAACACAAGGAATGCACAAAGAATGTGACTTCCTACATTCTTGTTGCAAAACATGGCCATTTATAAGCTATTTTAAGTGCATTGTTTTCTGGCAAAATACATCTGATTGCAAATGACCCATGGATGCAAAAGTAACTAGTTTTTAAAAATACATGTAATGTAATTCCATTTTTGTTTATGATTGACATTAAGGCTGAAGTGGTATGCAGTGTTGCACTGCACATGTGCACGGTGACTTCATTAACTCTAAAATATTTTTTCTTCTTTGTCTAGCTAAAGCAAGAAATGGCCGGCATCGTGAATAAAATCATGATCAACTACACAGGGAACAAAACCTCTGACGCCGCCTGGGACTACTTGCAGAAGACGGTACGTCCTCTGTTTACTGAAATGAAGACAAAATTTTACTATTTTATTATTATAGTTATGTTATCTCTGTGTTATGTCGTTTTTGAATGAGGCTGTATCAGCATTGCTCATTCATATCAGCAAAAAAACATGTCTCAAGGTTGCAGTGAACTAATCTATCTTTCTTTCTTTTTCTGACTTTCTTTCTTTGTCTTTCTTTCTTTTTCTGACTTTCTTTGTCTTTCTTTGTCTGTCTCTCCGTCTTCCCTTTCTCTGTCCTCCTGTCTGTAGATTAAGTGCTGTGGATGGACAGGCCCTGGTAACTGGACAGAGAACACCGAGATTAAGAACAGCACAGTGACTCGGTACCCCTGCTCCTGTAGAAATGACACTATGGGCAGCAGTGAGACCCTGCCAACGTCAGGACTGTGTGAATCCGTGACTCCTCAGTGGCCCGTCTACACCAAGGTACGCACCCAATGCCAGCCCCCTCTCTGCACAGCACCTGGCCATGTTTACCACCAGTTCTACCTGTCCTTCTTGGATGTACTGGGATGTGTTTTCCAGTACATCCACACTCCATACTGTCATTCTTAATTGTTTTTATGGAACATTAATATGTAGAACTGACGGAGACCAACACCAGTATTGAAACATGAATGGAATTGCTGGACAAAGTGTTGGTATTTTCATGCTAGTTCCAATAATGAGTACCCTTTACTCTTTATTGTGTAGAAAAAGTACGTTCAGTACTTTCTATGATGCGTCATTGGATATTTAGAAAGTTTGTGTAATGATTTATGGTTGGTACTAAGTTTATATTTGACCACTGCCTGTCTGTATTGTAGCATTATGCTGTCCTAAAGATATTCTCAATAACTCCTCCGTGTCATGATGTTAAATATTCAGCACAACAGCGTTTTAGAGACTTTGGGGTTTTCATAAGTCTCCTTATCACTCGCTGTGCTCCGTCTGGCAAACAAAAGCAGCCTTTTCCCTTTTGCTTTATCCAGCCTTTATTTCATTGTCAGCCACCGCAGTGTTTTCCTCTGACAAGTAAGGGTTATTGTAAATCTGCTTTTATGTTCCTGGTCACCCCATTTTACTGTTCCTGCACACAGACACACACAGACACACACACACACACATGCACACACACACACCCCTCCGTGTCCAAGTGATTTTGTGCGTCTCTGGCCTGTGCTGCTGTTCTTCCTCTCTGCAGCCTCGTCCAACAATAACAGTTGTCTTTGGAGAGGCTGGAGCTCAGTCCACTCCGGATCATCCCCTCATTCATCTGTCTCTCTCTCCGGTTTTTCTCTCTCTGTCTGTCTCTCTCTTCCCCTCTCTCTCTCTATTATTCTCTGTCCCTCCCTCTAAATCTTTCTCTCCCGTTCACTTTCTTTCTTCCTCCTTCTCTATATCCCCCCCTCTTTCCTTTCTCTGTCTCTGTTTCCCCTTCTCTCCACCTCTCCCTGTCTTTCTCTCTCTCTCTCTCTCTCTCCCTTCCTCCCTACCCCTTTCTGCTTATTCTGGTCCCTTTCAACCTTTTCATTCTTCTGTTTCATTCTCCAGGGCTGCATAACCAGTGTGGAGGATTGGTTCCTAAACAACTGCGGTGTAATTCTGGGGATCTGTATTGGCGTGGCTGTCATTGAGGTATGTGAGTGTGCGTTGTGGGTGTGGATGTAAATGTATGTCATTTGTCAGTAATACTTCACAATTCTCTGGTCCCACTTGCCCCCACTGCATGACTATTTATTGGCCTGCTTGGCACAGGAACGTTTTTTTTTTATTTATTCATTTTTTTTATTTAAAGCTTCAACCCTGCCAACCATTCAGACCTCAGTGGGGTGCCTTTTTTTTCGCCCTTCCAGTTTGTGTTTTCCAGAGAAAAAGGCTGTTATCACGGGGCGGATTGATAAACAGGGATTTCCAGCTCCACTCCAGGCTGCACCCACCCTGGTCGGCTGGGCCCACAGGATTACCGTGCTCAGACACGTTTCCTCATTGATTGACATAACGCCCCTGCTAATCACATACTGTACTTAATCAGGCTCAGAGGAGGCCCCACCACTCCATCGCTGTTATTTAAGCCCTTATAGAGGAAGTGAAGCTACACTGAGCCCTGTGTGTGCAGTGGCTAAAACAAGCTGTGTGTTGTGGGTGCACGCGTGTTTGTGCTTGTTTGGTTTTATTTTGTTTGCCTTGGGTCTTGACTGCTTGTTTGTGTTGTTCTTCCAGCTGCTGGGAATGGTCCTGTCGATGTGCTTGTGCAAGAGTGTCCATCAGGAAGACTACACTAAAGTCCCAAGATACTGAGACTGTGGATGAAGAAACCATGCACTATGGGTGCACTTGTACATACAAAGACACATTCACAGACACACACACGCATATATATATATATACACACACACACGCACTCTCAAATTGACAAAAACATTCTTGTATCTTTACAATCTTTACCTACATCAAGCTTTTTCATTCTCCACACAAAAAACAAGAATTCAGTCTCTCTCACCTCCATAACCCCCCTCCTTCTTGACCCTTTCCCTTTCCATGCGTTTTTCACTACATCTTGTGTGACACCTACGTGCGTTTTTGTTTTTGTTGTGTTCTTGTTTCGGAGTGAATGTTTGGGAGAGGTGCAGTTGTTTCACCCCCATGGCTGCACAGAAACCCAGAAGCCCACGCCGCTGTGAAGCGCTTACAGAGCTCTTTGTGTTGGACGTGGCACAAGCCCGCAGCACCCTCAGCAGATGCCTGACAGTGATCGAGATGGAAGGAAAGAGGGAGGGAGGGAGGGAAGTATGTGTTGTGGGTGTGGGTGGGGGGGTGTGGGGGGCAGGGGAAAGGACAACTGAAGGACGTGAGGCCAGGTGTGTGTTTGAGTGGTGCAGTGGGAAGGTTGAAGAGGTGGTGGGGGTGGGGGCTGGAAGGGTTGTGATGTATGCTTTGGATTAAGGCCAGGTCGTAATCTCCAGAAGAGTTTTACAGACCATAGGTTGGGCTTCGCTCCGTCTTCACTGACCTCTGTAGCACTCTGTAGGCCTGGTCAGGTCTTCAGCACCATGGCCCCACACTGTCCCTCTCACAGGACCTCTACATGTTGATTTAGCATGTTTTATGTTTCTTTTTAAAAATTTCTATGGTCTCTGTTTATGTCTTTGTTTTTTTATTTGTTTAAAGTATGTAAATAAGGTTGTAGTTAGAACTTCTTGAGCAGCTTAAAGGTGATTAGCTTTTTTTTAAATGGGAAAGCAGTTTGTCTGCCTGGCTTTGTTTATGATTGACTTTGTTTTTCTCTCTTTGACACTTTGTACAGGGGGCCTGGCTCCCATAGTATTTGGTTAGAATTCAGAAGATGTTTTCAGGATCTTCTATAGAAGTAATTATTTTGGCCTTTCATTGGCTATTCAAAAAAAAACACACCTTAAGTGTTACTGGTCTAGTCTGGACATGATCACGTCTGCTCCCTTGTTCACATCTGGACTTGGCTGTACTGCCATATTAATGCTGAACCTGAAGCTGGAAGCTAAACCAGAACTTGACACTTGTATACACACACAGAGACTAGACACAACCTTGGAGCAGAAGACAACATTAGCAAATATACTCTCCTTAAAGTATGCAGGCAACTGCTCCGGGACTAGATGGTCTGTTTATTTTTACATTAATGTGGGGGTTTTATCCACTGCCATTGTTTGAAGCTTTGAGTCAAATCCCTTTCGTTTTGGTTTCTGAAGAAATATGTCTAAGAATATTGTTAGACAGTTTAGTTTTATAATTAGTGCACTTGTTCTCATGGGATATATTTCAGAATATATATTTTAGTTTCATCTCAGTCTTAATGTATAGATGCAATTGTTGCTGAGTTGTTATTTTTGTGTAAAATAATTGGAGATGAAGGCTTTTTAATTTGATTTTCTAAAGGGATTTTTTATAAAGACAAAATTGTATGTCCAGGGTTTAAATTCTGTTAAAAGACTAGCATTCTAAACACTTTGTTTGTAATACACATCCATTTGCAGCTCCAAAATGTGTTGCAATAAACAAAATTTAATGTGATCTAGAAATGTGTTTGTTATTTGTGTGCATGAGGGTTGTGTGAGAGAGGTGGATCTTAAGATATTCTCAACTCAAAATGTGAGTGAAATGCACTGTTTTCAATGTCCACCAGGGGTCAGTGTAAGCTCAGTCTTATTTTGCCAGTAGGGTTTTCAAATCTAAACACTGCTGTTAAGAATACACTTCATACAGTTCTGTTTTACAGTCTCGGACTATCAAGGGCACTTGCTTTGACTCAGATACTTATAATGTGAAGTATAATTTAGTCCAAGTTCTCAAAAGAATAATGTTTTCCACTGTTCCCAAAGACAACTTTATGACATTCCAAACCAGTTGTACTGCATCAGGCTAGATTATGTATGATGATGCACATCCCCCGTACATGTTAGCAGTTAGGTGTAAAATAAAGTGTGCTTCCGTGATGGACAATAAATCTGTTCCCTTATCTTCACTCACACAAACTCCATTTCCGTGATTTCACACTGATCCTGGATGGTGTGTGTGTGCGTGTGTAGTTTCTGCTGAAGCACTTAATGGTTTAAAGACGTTTTTCCAAGTCCCCGCGGCCGGGCACACTGCCAGCAGCGGGGCCAGCTGCCAGATTCTTCCCAAGCTTCCTCAAAGACCTCAGTGGCGGTGAGGCAGGCTCCTGACAGAGAAAGCAGTAGCCTGCTCAACCTGTTTCCACCATTGGCTGGAGAAACCGTGTTTCTGCAGTCCCCTGGTTACCGCAATCCCATGAAGGGAGAGCCAGCTTTGCAAACACAGACGGGAACTGGTGGAGGAAATGGGACAGGGAGAGCAAAGCATTGCTGTCGGTGGTGAAGTGAATAATGCTGGTGTTGTTGTTGTTGGTGCAGGCTACACTGGGTGAGTTCAACACGAGCCTGGTGTAATCAGGCGTAAGAGCATTGTGGAGAATTGAGCATGTAATCAGATAAATGGCAGTTACAGTTACCCTTTTGTGCTCGACTTGGTAGCCATGGAGTTGTTTACATCAAGAGGAGCTTAAACCTGGATTTGGTTTTCCACCCTCGAGTGTCGTCTTTTCAAGATACCACTCACATGATACAAAACACTGTTGTGCTGCAAAACGCTAACATTTGGCAAAAGTAAGCCAGGTTTGCGTATAGCTGAGGATGTGTGTGTTCTTGCCCCGCAGGATGTAGATGCGAGGCTGTCACGCTCTGTCTCTGTGGCTTTCCTGAGGTCGCTGAGGTCGCAAAGGGTACCTGCTGCCCCAGTGCCCTCCTCCCCCCGCTAAAAGCAGAGGGCATCCTGTTCTCACTTGGGTGAACGGGGCGCTTCCCTGCTGGACAGCTACAATGGGGAGGAGACATCCCCCCTTCAAACCCCACCTGAGGGGGCCCCTTCCTCATCCGGCTCTATTGGGTTTCCTGTTTTGCGATGCCTACTGGCCTCAGCCTATGCTCACTCACTCACCCACTCACACACTGTGCTTGCTCACAGTTATGTACCAGTGCTGTAGGCGCCTATACAGTCATATGTAGGAGTCAGCATAAAACAGTAATGTGTTTTTCCAAGTCCATATAACAATGTGAATTTTCCAGAAAACTCTTCAAATGTGGATGCATTAGGGGGTTTATAGTATAAGGGTTGATCATTGGCTTTAGGAAATGATGGTGTTTTCATAGTATGCTATTTTCCTACCTTCTTGCTACACTCAGAACCTCTGAAATGTGTGCTGTCCTGTGCTGTGTATACTGTGTGTATATGGGTTTTTCCCATCATGGCCGACAGTGAGATAATGGGGTGATGAGCGCCATCATTTCCTTCAGGCTGTGAGCTCTGGTTTTCATTTCGGTTTTGGATATTAAAGCAGTTGCTTCCATCTTTGGGTCCCAGTACATGAAAGCTGAGAACTAAGATGGATCGGTGTTCTTCTGTAGACATATTTTGGGTTGAATGGCGCTGTTTTTTGGCAGGGTATTTGCCAGAATGCCAAAGATGACAAAGGACCAAGCGCTTGCGTTTACTCCTGGCCTTTCAGCCAAAGATACTCAGAAAGATACACATTTCTCTTCTGCGCTGTCTGTCCACAGGCCAACGATGGAAGAGAGAGAGAGAGAGAGAGCACTAAAGATGGAGTAGATGCTGGAGGAGGACCAGACCACCAGGCCTGTCATATCTTTTCTCTGGCTCTGGTCTGCTTCCAGCTCTCAGAGGAGTCACAGTTTACAGAGGCTTTTGTTTCAGCCAGTGTCTACAGTGACTAAATCAGTGATGCAGAGAAACCAGGACCCTGACATTTATCACTTTGGGTTGCCTCCCAGAGACAGGAAGTGAGGTATTTTGTTGAACCAGGTGTTACTCACTGTTGTTCTGATATGCTTCGTTCTTTTTCCAGAATTTGCTGTACTGTCAAGCACCCCAAGGCTCTTGTATGTGGTGGTTTCCTAAACAGAATTTTATATTTTACATCTTCCCTTTTCCTGCACACCCTTGTGAAAAGTGTGAAAATGTTTCTCGTGTGTGTTTATGTGCACAGCTCCAGACATTATAATTTCATGTGGAGACTATGGCCATCTCTCTCTCTCTCTCTCTCTCTCTCTCTCTCTCTCTCTCTCTCTCTCTCTCTCTCTCTCTCTCTCTCTGTCTCTCTCATACTCCCTTCCTCTTTCCCTTCCTCCCATCCTCCCTCTCTTTTTGTCCTCTTTTATTTTCCTCTGCACCACCTCCCCTTCCCTTTCATCCTGTCTGAATGTGTGTGTGTGACTGACAGGCGGAGGAGGATGGTGGGTGAAGGTGGAAATGGAGACTGTTTATCTCTGTGCCACTGAGCGCCATCACAGAGATCCCCATTAACCTCAACGGATGGAGCTTCCTCTGCAGTGTACTACTGTGGAAAAAATAACACCCAGGCTCAATTTCATACATAAATGTATCAAATCTCCCTTTTTTGTGATGAAAAGAATTCTAGTTTTGAAAGTACTTCAAATACAATATTGCCCACAGAACAGAATACAATCTGTTCACATAATGCTTGCTGAGACCGGCGTGCAATGGAAGCGAGTGTGTTTAACTCTGATTGCTTTCGAGCAAACACACAAAAGCTTGGCATATCTGTGTCATCACACTGTTGACTAAATGCAAATACATGCATGAATGGATCTTTTTCTACCCTTTTCTACCTTCTGCTTCATCTATTCTCTGATACGTCTTGTCACAATAGTAAAAGTAACAATAAAACACCCATTTGTCACCATATTTGACACATAAGAAAGTGGTAGGCACACATGTAGTTAAAAAGGATATTTTCACCAATTTAGCCTGAAGTCTTGTTTACAGGGAAACATTGTTAAAATCTCTCTCCAAAATGCTCCCATACCTTTAGACATTCAACCCCCTCATCTAGCCTCCCCTATAGACTTGACATGTTTTCATCTCAGTGCCTTGCTGAAAAGCCCCTCTCTCTCCTCAAAGCAGGCCCTTGGCCCCTTCCCCACTCCCAGACCCCCAGATGTCGTTATTTTCCAGCCAACTCTTGCGGTGCGAGGGGGCCCTCCCAGCCCCTCACTCTCGGCGTGATTTATCCCGTGCGGACGCTGCGTTTCCCCACCGGCAGCGCCAGGAACACGCCCTCGGAGCAGGGAGGGAGCACGGGAGCATGGGAATTTTTTTGCTCGGGAAAGGAGATGGAGAGGAGCCCAAGTGGGATCGGCAGCGAGGGCGAGTGGATCAGACACAGTGGATGTGACATCAGAGCCCCCCTCTAACAGCTTGGTGTATCAAAGAAATGTGTAGAGACATGAGAGAGAGAGCAAGAGCAAGAGTCCACAACAGAGAGCGAGAAAGAATTTATTAGTCTAATAGGATCTCCACATGTACACAGGTGGATCATGTGAGGATTTTATGGAAAAAAGGAGAAGAAGAAGAAGAAGAAGACATTACAGCTCTATCAGCATTCCCAAAGTAAATGGGTGCAGAGAGAAATTAGAGAGCGGAATTATGCAGTGAGGGGGTGACTGGCAGGTGACCTGGTCTCATCAGTATTCATTTTCCCCCCTGCTCTCCATATCTCTTCTCTCCTCACTACTAATATCTCTCTGCGTGTCTCCGACTCCTCTCTCAAAGCCCCGTCACCGGAGAGCCCGATCCCTGAGAGGAACAACAGGGATAATAATGAAGGACCTCTACTATCTCATCCATTCCAAATGGGGCCAGACTGATTGCTTTCAAGATGGCCTTTTGCCTAGCATCTGAGGGTCTCAGGGTGAGGGCTGTGGCAAAGCTAATGCTAATTCCATTGCCATGTCCTGCCAGCAATGCTAATCCTGACTTTTACAGCGCTTGCATGAATATGGTAATGCTAAGTGCTGATGCAGGGCTATTCAAAGCTGGCAACAGGATATTATCTAGGACAGGAGGTGCGCTTGAAGTTTTTTGCCTTTGTTGTAGTCAGCATGTGGCCCCAAGGCTGGGCTAGCTTCATGGAGTCAGTCATGTTAGATATTAATATAAACCGGGGCAGGTAACTTCTTTCCCCTCAAGGATCTAGGGGAAAGACATGGAAACTGTCGGTAATAATAGTAGAACATGTCTTTACTCAACAGGAACAGGCTAGTATGTGTTTCTGCCCATGCAAATTCCCTTTATTTGCCTCCCTAAGGCAATGGGTCCCTGGCCTCTCTGTCTCTCCATTCTTCTTTGCTTCCTCTTTTAAGTCCCAGTGTCATTGTGTGCTATATGCTGGTGTTTTTTAAATAAAGGACACAAAACTTCCCGGTCAAGTGTTGGGTTTTCCGGCGTTGTTTCACCTTTTCCCTCTAGCTATGACCACATCAGAGCGAGCATGTGCCAGAGTGCTCCTGCAGAGTGTTTGCTATTGTTAACTGGCTGCGTGTATTTAGGGTGCAGGTTCCTGCTGATGTATGGTGAATGACCTTTGAACTTTGCCCGTTCTCCTTTGTGCTGGTGCATCGACCAGAGGTTGCACACGTGCACCACCTTCTTTTGATCTTTGCCCACATGCCTATTCAGGCAGTCTCCTCTCTTGTCCCATCACTGAGGGAACCAAACTTAAGAAAAATACACCCAGACAAAAAACAGGCCTTTAGATGTTGGCTTTCAGCTCCATGTAGTCAAAATGTAAGTGCTGTTAAGTGCTATTTTGGGGCTTTGAACAGGTAAGAATAACAGTAAGTACAAAAAGTAACAGATGTCTTACAAAACAGTAGCCCCTCTTGAGCATTTTATAATCAAAGCCTTTATTAATGCAATCACTGAATTTATGTATTATAGTGTTGGCTGGAATTGAAAACGCAAGGCAGGCCACAGGGATAGTAATTCATTGGGAAGAAAGCAAAGAGGGTTTTTTTCTCCCTGTGCTCACGCTATTTTCTTGCACTGAATATTCTTGGAGACTGATTAGAGAAGCCATGTTAGCTAATGAGATTCGTTGGCACATTTTTTAATGGAGACCAGAGTGTCTCCCCTGCTGGGTTCTGTCTGTTCTTTCCCTGAGCTCTCTCACTTTCAGTCACTTTTTTTTTTTTCTTTCTTTCTTTCTTCCTCTT
Source organism: Setipinna tenuifilis (assembly GCA_030347295.1). Lineage (NCBI taxonomy): Eukaryota > Metazoa > Chordata > Actinopteri > Clupeiformes > Engraulidae > Setipinna > Setipinna tenuifilis. The sequence goes on along the minus strand of CM059268.1, from coordinate 24,171,516 downwards.
TCTCTTCCACTGTCTTTCCCTTTTGCATTCTTCTCATTTGCTTTCCTCTCTTTTCTTCTTTTCTCTTCTCTTCTTCTGTTTACAGCATGCTGCGTCACCAGGGGACCTAACCCTATTGCTGTTGCCTTGTGATCACCAAGTTGCTGGCGCCGCACCTGAACCGATGCCACATATGCCCTCTGTATTAGTGGCTTCCTGCATGGAAGGGATGGGTGGGCGGGGAGGGAGGGAAAGGAGGATGAACTGGGGTGGGCGGAATGGAGAGAGTGGAAGTGGGGGGAGTGAGGAGGGATGCGGGCTCTGGGAGTTGGGTGAGTGACGGTGCCCAGGAGTGGAGCAGCTGTGCGCTACTAAGTGCGCTAATGATGAGTGTGTCACAACTAGCGACGCTCCTCAGATGCTGCTGCGGGTGAAGGATTCCTGCCAGGCAGCCCGCTACTCAGGAATTCACTTTCAGAACAAAGATTCAAAACAAACATGCCAACCTTTTCATCTGTCAGCTGCAACACACCACACTACAGGAATCATAGAGAGATAGAGAGTGGCTATGGAACAGGTACAGTAGGGTTCCAGTGTGGTGTAGCCCTGACTGCTGTCTAAGTGAAACATATTCACTTTTAACATGAAGGGAGCAGAAGCTGAGGAGGATATGTCTTCCCTTTTTTCTAAAGGTGATGATTAATAGTACGCCTCAAAAATATATATAAGAGCAAAAATATACACCATAATAGTTCTGTCCCAACGAAGGTATACTGAATACAGAAACATTTTGGTATGTTGTTGAGTTTTACTGGGTCTTTTTGCTATCACAGATGTCTGAGAAAAATGTGCTTTGGAAAGAGGGGGAAGATTTATGGTCTTTGAAAAAGGGCAAGGCAGCAAGGGAAACAAGGTTTGTAGAGGGAGGGGGACGTGTGTGTGTGTGTGTGTAGGCATAGGAAAGCTTGTGTGTGTGTGTGTTCATCTGTTTGCATAGGCTACATGGTTGGGGTTGATGACAGTGGTTTGTGCATGTAAGCGTGTGTGTGTGTGTGTGTGTACGTCTGTGTCTGCCTTCTGGCAGAGTTAGATCTGACTAAGTGGCTTCTCTATTAGGTGGACGGTCGGCGGTCTGAGGAGGGGATCCGGTTTCCAGTGTGTGTGTGTGCGTGTGTGTTTGTATGTGTGTGTGTGTGCGTCTGTCTGTGTGTGTGTGTGTGTGTGTGTGTGTGTGTGTGTGTGTGTGTTTGTGTTTGTGTCTGTGTGTGTGTGTGTGTGTGTGTGTCTACGTCTACAGAGGAGGGGCTGCAGCTAATGGCCTCCCCGGGCCATGCGACCGGAGCGATGTGAGCTAACTTAACGCCGCCTGACCACAGAAACACCAGAGATCAGCAGAGGTCAGGGGAGGGGAGGACCCACCAGACCCCTTCTCCCCTTCTCCACTCCCCACTCCCACACTCAGTCTCCTCTGGGACACAGAACATTTAGGGAGGGTTCTTCCACCCCCCCCCCCAAACCACAAGCATAGCTGTCCAGGGGACCTCCAGGACACTCATCCCTGGAGAGACATAAACACATACAAACACTACAGTGACCTCCGCAGCGACACTTTATTGTACAGAGACTGTAAATCACATTCACTCATTGTGCGTGTCGATCCAATGGAATCATAATGAGGTTCTTATGCCATTTTGTGATTTCTGATGCAAAGCGGGAAAGAGATCATCTCCCCTTCTTTACAAATGAGAAATGTATCACTCAATCGTCACTGCATCACTAAAAAGATTTTTTTAAACATTAAAATGAATAGTTAATCAAACAGAATGTAGGCAAACGGGTTGGTAGACTGCATGATATCTGCCCCCCCCCTCCCCCTATAACGGAACATCAGTTAAGATAAGCTGGTAAAGCAAACTGTGTTGACACTGGAATGAATTGAGCGTGTGAGGAGACATTATGTTTAATATAAAAAAGTGATGAGCAAGATGAGGAGTTTTCAGCGCCCAACGCCCCCCCCCCCCCCCCCCCCCATATCCCCCCACCCCCCAGTCTGAGAGGGCAGCTTTTTCCTCTCGAGCGAGCCATTCATCCTCTCACATTCTTTTGATTCCAGGGCAGACAGGAAAGATTCATCTTTTTCCAAGACGAAGAAGCAGAAGAACTGAATAATGCACTAGTGGTCTATAAAATCTTCAGTTCAAAGCAAAGCTAGTGCTCTCTCTCTGTCTCTCTCTCTCTCTGTCTATCTCTCTCTCTCGCTGTCTCCCTCTCTCTCTGTCTCACTCTCTCTCTCTCTCTCTCTCCACTCTTGACCACAGTCTAACTCTTGTGTCCACATGTGCCCTCATTTTTGATATGAGGCAAAGTGGAATGTTTTTTTTATTGTGGGATTGGCATGCCCACAACAACATGAGCTTATGCTGTAACGGCCAAATGTCTTGCCTTTTAAGGAAAGTGAACACATGAGCAAACATTTTAAAATTCCGCACTCGGCCTAATTCACACGGACAGCAGGGGGAAAACAGCTCTCCACCACCACTCTGCGACATGGACACACACACACACACACACACACATACACACTGATAGACGTGACATTCACAAGCCCTGAACAGCCACACACACACACACACACACACACACACACACACACACACACACACACACACACACACACACACACACACACATGCCAGACCAATTCTGCAGTTCGTATCAGCCTGTTTCCGGATGGGCTTCCATCCATCGGGTCACGTTATCTCTGTTTTACAAGCCGAGCTCAGCTTGCAGAGACAAAATGGATCCAGGGAAAGGGGACCCAGGATTACGAGTATTATGGGATTCTGTCCATGCTGCTCCATGACAACCTTATTAAAACAGCCCCTTGCCTGTCCGGTACCGCCCATGTGCCAGAAGTGGCCAAAGGCCTCAGGTCCAAGGGTTCCAGTTCCAGGTCTGGGCTGCACCTGGTGCCTGGGCTGGGCTGGGTTGGCTTGTTAATAGAGGCTCACTGCCGGCCAAAGGACCTGGTCACTGCTGCTGCTGCTGCTGGAAGGGTTGGAAGGCTTGCCAGGGCCGGCCAGGATTGATGACGGGGAGAGAGGGCTGAAAGCTGAGCCACTGGGGCTACAGTGGGGCGCTGGGTGGGAGGTGCAAAACACTGAGCATGCTCGCGAAGGAGTTTAAAGGCCAGCGAGCGGACGAAGCATGTTTATTCATGGCGGCGTATTTTTATCTGCCAATGCTGTCATTTGCTTACTTTGTCTCTTTTGGGGGTTGGTTGCAGTGGAGTGAAAAGAAGGGTGGATGAGTGCATGGCATGGCATGACTGGAGTATATTGATCTAACAGTCTCTCTCTCTCTCTTTGTGTATCCTTTCCCTCCTCTATCCTTCTGTTTCCTCTGTTTCTCTCTTGTCTCTCTCTCCATCTCTCTCTCTCTCTCTTTTGTCTCTCTCTCTCTTAATGTTTATGTATCTGTCCTTTGCAGCCTCTCTCCTTTCCAAAATTTCCACCCTCCCTTTCTCTTTCTTAGATATGGATCTGTCAGTCTTTCTTTTTGTATATACCTCCCTACCTCCCTTCCTCAATGTTTCTTCTCGCTTTTGCTCTCTCTCTCTCTCTCTTTCTCTCACTGTCTTGTTTATATATCAGTCCTTCCAAACCTCTCCATTCGTGCACCCCCACTCTTTCTCTCTCTTTCTCACTCCCTTCTTCTCCTCTTTTTCTCTTATATGGATATAACAGTCTTTGTTTCTGTGTATATCTCCTCCTCTCCTCTCCCTCTCCTCTCCCTCTCTTCTCCTTTTCATTGTCTCTCCTATCATTGTTTCCACCTCTACCACATCCTCCAATTTAGAGCGGCGGTCACATTTAGATGCACCTCGAAAACCAATAAGGGCTTTTTTTTTTCAAACCTTCCGGGGCGGGGGGGTGGGGGGTTGAGTGGGGGTGGCAAAATGCCACGTGGCCTAAGCCAAAAGCCAGAGTCTCGCTTTGTCTTGTCTTCCGTGAGCCGTCGCCCATTAATTGAAATGCCACTTCTTTATAGCCTCCACCGCCGTCTCGGGCGGGCACAGAAACCACTTGAGCTTCACATTAAACGCAACGCTCGTTCGCCGCAGCTCATCCCTCTCTGTCTCACGGTCCGCTGCTTCGTGGCGAAGGGATAAGGCCCCCGCTTTTGTTCACTCGCTTCCAGGGTTATTGTTCCAGTCCCCCCCCACCCCACCCCCCAGCCGACGTCTCTTCCCCCCACCCACCCCCCAATGTGAAGCGTGGAAATGTAGATTTATAGGTAAGGAGGTATTATTCACTCAAATGAATCGGTGGCATGCAACACAGCGGCCAGGTGGGAAGCGAGCGAGGTTGGTTGGTGAGTATAGCCTGACTGAAATGGAGTTCCTGGGAGACACAGAGGGTGGCAATCATGTGGTGGTGGGAGCGTTCGAGAGCACTTCGAGAGATGGATTGTTAGTCTTCACAAATGCCCTCACCCCCCCCTCTCCATCTCTTTTTGTCATCTTGTTTTTTGTTTTTCAGCCACTGGTTTCTGTTTTACAGGTAATTCTTCCTCTTCCTCTTTTTCTCCCTCTTCCTCTCTTTCGCGATCTTTCTCACTCTTTCTTTCCCCCATCTCCTCACTCTCTTCTGGTCTCTCTCTAAGGAGGGGAGGTTGAGTGCGGCCATGACTTTTGTGCCATGTTGTTTTGCGGTCGCTCGGCAAGAGATGAGAGGCAAAGTGACGGGAAGGGACGGGGGGCAAACTCCCAGAGGACCCCACTCTGTCTTCCCACCGCCGCACCGGAGGGAGGGGGGTAATGCAGTCCAGAATAGACCGGCCCCAGCCGACCCAAATGCAGAGTGACAGAGTGAAGACACCGGCCTGGCCTGGCCTGACGTCACTCGTCCAGGGACACAGAGAGGCAGGCGAATCCCCCCCCCCCCCTTGCTCTTGTCTGACACAGCCTGACAGGCTTAGCACATCCTCTTCCAAAGAGAACTCTTCTCAACTCAGCTCCATATGGACCCGAATTCCACACATCTGGACCTGAGCCAAACCATATAGTTAGCGTGCTATGCTAATTTGGCTGCTGTTTGAGCAGTCCCTGTCTGTAATAATGGATAATAGCATGCGATGCGATGGTCAGCCTGGTGTGGGGGAGTGTGTGTGTGTGTGGGGGGACTGTCTGGATGGATACTGTTTGAGGCCATAACTCCAGCCACACCCAGTAAAAATGACTCGCAGAGATCTCGAGCTCTCGAGATCTCTCCCCCTCAGCTATTGACCAGAGACTGTGTGCGCTACGCTGGTCGTTGGTTGTGGGAGCCGGTCATTAGAATGGGTTTGTTTGGCCACATGAGAGAGTCCATAAATCAGGCAGGTCGGGGCTCTGTGGTGTACGCTGCGGTGCTGGATGTAGGCACCCCGTACACACAGCTCTGCCCCCCTCCCCCCACACACACACACCCAGTACACACACACACAAATACACACAGCTCTGCCCCAGTGGCTGTGGCTGGGGCTCGGAGAGAGAAATGATGGGCCCCATGGCTGTAAAAGGAGGCTCTCTTTCGTTCTTTCTCTCTCTCCCTGCCTTTCTCTCTCTCCCATTTTACCTCTCTCTCATACTCTCTCTCTTTCTCTCTCTCCTATTTTACCTCTCTCTCATCCCCTCTCTCTCTCTCATTCTCTTTCTCTCTCTCTTTCTCTGTCTCTCCCTCTGTAGGTCTCTCTCATCCACTCCCTCTCTTCTCTTCTCTCTCTCTCTCTCTCTCTCTCTCTCTCTCTGTGGAGCATGCTGCTGTTTTTCTTACTCATCTGGCTTGCATTACCGTGGAGTTTGCTGAGAATTTCGGTCTGGTTTCTCCTGTCAAATGAAGGGAGGAGGAGGAGAGAGATCTACTGAATCTGCTGAGAGCAGAGACAGCAAAAGGAGAGAAATAAGACCACACTATATCCAGTAAGGGAGAAGGAAGAATGACAAAGCTCTCAAAAAGACATATGGTCAGTCGAGGAAAAAGACGAACCGAGTCGAAGTAGGAAAAAATGTTTGAGTGGTGTGTCTGTGGGTGAGACAGTGTGCAGTGACAGCTAGAAATGTGCTCCAGTGTGTGTGTGTGTGTCTGTCTGTGTGTGTGTGTGTGGAGTCTGTATATGATTGAAAAAAAACTAGAGAGAGAGAGAGAGAGAGCGAAAAAAAAAGAGAAAGAGCAAGAGTGACAAATCCTCAGATTTCAGCAGCTCCATTATCACACTTCACTCTCAGAAAGGGCACAATCGTGGGGGAGGTCAGGGCTGGGGGGGGGGGGGGGGGGGTAAGTGAGTGCTTCCCAGGGTGCCTCAGAGTTCCAGAGCTTTTGCCTCTGCTCCACGTGTCCAGATTCATAAGAGCCGTTGGGAGACTCAGACTTAGACCCAGACCCACGCATGTGGTGGCCAACTCTACCCACCACCGTGCCAGCAGCCTGGCATCTCTGCGCCAACCCTAGGCACCTCCCCGACCAACTAACTCCCCGCACATGCCTGGCAGCAGACCGTCGAATGGAAACTTCTGCCCCTACTCTCTCTCTCTCTGCTGCACCACCAGATCATGGCGCTAACACGCTAATATCCCCAAAATGGCCGCCCTGGCAAGAAAAAAAAGGCGTCCCTGAAGGGAGAGTCTGAGGGGATGGGATGACGGATTGGTACTGGTACTGCCACCATCGCTGCCACCATTTCTGCCATGACGAAGAGCTTTGTCTTTCAAACCTGACAAAGGAAAAGGGAAGGGAAGTGTAGGGAGGGAGGGAGGGAGAGAGAGAAAAAAAATGCCCTAATGCCTTCTGGGATATGTGCCACAACGCCACTGGAGGAAGGCTGCGCTGAGCTGCTCTGACTGACTCTTTCAATCTTCACTGACGAAAGAGCCCCCCTTCCCACCCCCATCCACACACACACACACACACACACATACACACACACACACACACACACACCCACACACACACCCACACATGCTTTTCCATGAGCCCGAATGCCAGTTTCCATGGGTCCTCC